>JAGFMF010011596.1:1850225-1903914 GCA_019455555.1 Galemys pyrenaicus | reverse complement strand
CTCCCTGGCCGGCAGCAGGGATCGAACTCGTGCTGCAGTGGCTGCGGTTTGCTTCATAGTGTGTTGCTTAACCCACTGCGCCACCAGGGAGGCCCCTGGATTCCATTTTGGAAGAAGACTGATAATGGTAAGAATAGCTGAAAGGATCCTAAAACGTGCTATCTGCAATCTTTGTAGGAACTGAAACCAGCTATGTTTAAGAATCTATACTTTGTGATCTGCGAGGGAAATCTTCGGATATTTCATAATCAAGATTAATAGGGGTGGGAGTTTCGAAATTTGATTCACCTGTCCAGTTTCCTGGATGGATGCTGCAGTGAGGACGAGATGTCTGAATTAGAGAAACAGCTTCTATGGGTCTAGTTGTTCCATCCTACATTGCGGCTTTAAAAGTGCCCTTATTAAGTAGAACTCTTACGCAAATTGTATTATATGCCCTCTTTCCTACTGAGGCAGGTTTTCAGCTGTACCAATCCCCAAAGTTACTTTGTGGTTTGTCCAGCATATGGGGTCATCTGTATGTGTGGGGGAACACTCAGGACTCCGGTTGCAGGAAACCTGGACGGGTGTGCTGGCAGAGAAAACCAGAGCTGGACAGTAGCTAAAACAGGAACACAGACTTTGTTGAGGAATGACTAAGTAGGGGAAACAGACCTTAGTATGGAACTGGGCTCACTCCCCAGTATAGCATGGACAAGTGGGGACTGACGGGCAGGGGCGGGGTGAGGGTGTTGGCGGATGGAAAGGTACTAAGAGGAAACATCGGGGGTGAGGGTGGAGGGCAGGCCTCTGGCTAAAGCGACTTGACAGGACTCTTGCTGAAAGCAGGTCGGGGAGACCATGTGTCACCTGATGCCACTCAAATTCGACCCGATGGTGCACAGTCTAGATCTGAATGTCGGTGCCAGGATTTACTCTGAGGTTACGGTCCAGTGAAGTTAACCACGTGGGTACCATCTTCTATGGACACACTACTTACGGTTTCATTTCTTAGAAATTCAGATGTCTATTTTTATGCAAACCCTTGCCCACATCTGCCTTTCCCCCTTGAGGGACGGCATGCTGTGATAATAACAGTAGCAACATGAGAGCGAGAGTTCAAACTTCTAGACCACTTGAGTCGAGCACTGTGCTATGGGCTTGCTGTTTATGATTTTGTCTTAGCCCCAAACCAGCCTGGTGAGGAGGGATGAGCGGGGTGGTAAGAGGGTAAGGAGCTCGAGGGGTCTTGGCCGGGCAACCTGACTCGGAAGTTATGCTTGCAGAGCCCTCTGCTCTTCCCAGACCAGACCTTGCACACACTGCTTCCCGGAGGTGCTGAGTAGATGTGGGTCTCATGTATCTTACTACTTAAGGGAAAAGGAGAAGTTGACAGATCTTTACATGAAGAGACATGAAAGCAATTGTCAAGATGTACAAAAGGCCGAAAATCACAGGGGAATTATTCAACCTTATTAATGGTTTTATGTCAGACCCTCTGATATGGAAATCCAGCAGTCTCACTTCTAGGAACTCTTCTTTAAAAAATGATCAGGGATGTGGCAAGCTATTTATGAAGATAGTCTATGAAACACGGCAAAGAGAACACCTCATGTCTGGTCTTAGGGAAGGATTAGTTCATTGTGGTACACCCATTCAATGAAACATTACATAACCACCAAATCGTGTCTTTTTAAAGAATATTGAATGATACAAGAAAATAGTCTTGGTATAATGATAAATGGAAAAAGTGATCTAGAAAATGGTATGATGTACTCCTGATTTTTTAAAATGTACATGCTAGATGCTTATTAACTGTTGGTTAATCCAGGATGATGATTTACATGAATAAATGTGTTACCTACTTTTCACTTTTCTCCTATTACAAATTTTTATTGAAGTAATTTTGGTTTATAACATTATAAAGGTTTCAGGTGTGCATCATTATATTCAACATCTGTAGATAGTACATTACTTACTTTTCTTAATAGTTTCATGTAAGAGTCCTACATTCTAAACATTTTACCATTTCACAGTTGAAAAATTAGAGGCTTGTGTGATTAAGAGATTTCACCAGACAGAGAATTCAGCTCATATGCGACAGAAAAAGAATTTAAAATCAAATCTTTCCACTGACAAAGCCCCAGCTGGTACTAAAATGCTTCTCAATATGTGAAATAGATACAAGATGGGAGAACAGGAGGAAAAGGAAAGACACCAAAAATATCAGGATGTGACATAAAGCCATTAATAGACAAGCAATTTTAAAAGTAATAGCATTATTCTGTTCTAGCAAATTTCTTCATATCTAGTAGGTAAAGGGATAATAAATCCACTTACTAAATTAATCAAATGACCTCAAGATTTGGAAGATTATGCCAAAATTTAAAAAGATCATTACAGATTAGCCAACCAGGGCTTTTGCACCCCAAGAATTAATAATTTATATCTCAGGAGCACACCATGGCGTAAGGCTGAGGTGGGCCAATTATGGCCAGCCTCCCACTTGTGTTTTTTTTTTTGTATAGCCCATGAGCTAAGAATGGTTTTCATGTTTTTATAAAGATTTATTTATGTACACAAGAACTGGGGTGTAGGCCAGAGGTGTGTGGGGGGGTGAGAGGACTCCCCAGAGACAGAGCAGGGAGCAGAACAGGCAAATCTGCTGAAATACACTGCTGAGGGGAGCAGCGGGAGACAGGAGAGATCTGTTGCACCATGTGGGTCCCCTCTGTGGCCGGGGATCGAACTTGTGCTGCAGTGGCTGTGATAGCTTCATTGTGCTGCAACTTAACCCCGGTGCCACCAGGGAGGCCCCATGTTTTTCATGTTTTTTAAATGATTGAAAACATTAAAAGGATTTATGCATGAGATTTATATTAATATCAAATTCTGGCACCCACAAATAGTGTCATTGTTTGTGCATTAATCTACATAGTTATCATAACTACTTTTACACTACAATGGGAAGCTATTTGAAGGGTTGTGTAGTCGTGATGGAGAACCACCCATATAACCTTCAGAACATAAAATATTTATTCCCTGTCCTTACAGGAAAAGTGTGCGGACTGTGGAGGTGGCTGTTAATGTCAAATAAGCTTTTTTTTTTTTTTAAAGATTTATTTATTTATGCATACAAGCACCGGGGTACAGGCCAGAGGTGTGGAGGGGCGGGGGTGAGAGGATTCACCACAGAGAGCGGGGAGCAGAACAGGCAGATCAACAGAAGTACACTGCCGAGGGGAGCAGCGGGCACAGCAGGAGAGGTCTGCCGCACCATGTGGGTCCCTCCCTGGCCGGTGCCTGTGGTTTGCTTCATAGTGCATTCCTTAACCCTCTGCGCCACCAGGGAGGCCCAATGTCAAATAAGCTTTAACGTGTCGTCTTTGGTGCCTGTTGTGCTGCGTGCTAGCGCTGAGTTCCTGATTTAGGTACAGCTCCTTGATGGCATTTTACTCTTATTTTGAAAACTAAGCTTTTGGGCTAAAATAGCAGGAAGAAAATGACAAAGTGGCCTTTTTTTTTTTTAGAGCAACCATGCTACGTCCCTGTACTAAATTTTTTTTATTGTATAATGAGGCTTTGACATTCAGTGTACTTACACTTTACAGAGATTAGTCTATAATTAGAAGTATTTCAAAATTTGCAAAAGGGGATATTTAGTTATAAATCTATGAGGGGAATTCCTAGCGGAGGCTCAGGCTATAAAACAAATCACACTCCAGTAACTTCCCTTATTCACACAGGCTGGCTTAGCCCCAGGGGAACATACCCAGCAAGAGTCTGCCAGCGCCTGACCCTAACACTGAAAGGCTTGGCTCCCGCACTCCTTGCCTCTAGCGGACCCTCTCTCGTTTTGTCCAGCGGGTCATGCCCTGCAGTTCAACCCGCTCCTGCACCTTCAGGCCCCCAACCTGAGCCCTGGGCTGGTGGCTGCCACAGCGGACTCCCTGCAGAGGGGCGCGGGCGCGCTCCCATTTCACCCCGGGCACCTTGACTGTTTTGAGTCTGATCTTGAAAATGAATCAGGGGAGCGAGGGGACTTAAGAACTGCTGTCCCCACAGGTGGGAGCCCAAGGGGTGCCCAGGATGCTGTCTTCTGACTAGCTGACTGGGCGAGTGAGTGGAGGAAGAGGAGTAAGTCCTCTGACGGGGTATACCATAATATCCTGCCGCTCTCAACTAGTGTCATTTTAGGCAAATTTCCATATGGGAACAACTTAGCCAAGAGTAATTAACCCTAACCAGAGAATACTGTGTGAAGACTGCAGCACAAAGACCGGATGGGGCAGATTAATCCAGAAAGATGGTGCATTTCCCGTGGGGGTGGGGGGGGTCCTTATGGCCACAGAGAGTCATTTTCTACTCCACAAGTCATGCCCAACCCTCCCTGAGGGCCTGCCTCCGCCCCCTCTCTCTACCAGCCCCAGTGTCCCCTGCTTCCAACTTCCCAAGAACTTTGCAGCTCCTGGGCAGGGACTGCTGCAGGCCGCAGCCTGTCCCCGCCGACACCGGTCACCTAGCTCTGTAACTGGGCACAGTGCGTGGCCTATGCACCCTCACGCGCTGTTCCATGGCGCCCGGGAGCTGCCCGGGCTGTGAGGGCTGAGCTGTGCACGCAGGCTCTCAGGAAGATACACAAGCACCCAAACCAGGTCTTTTCTTGTGCTCAGAAAACCAAACAACCACGGGACTCTCTTTGCACGGAGAAGCTTGTTGCGAGGCGAGGCGGCTCCCAGGGAGTCAGTCATCCTGTCAGCGACCGAATGAGGTCAGCCCCTGAATGGCCCTGTGGAGAATTCTGTCTGGGAGGGAGCGCAGACATCCTAGTTCTGGGGTGCAGGGGAGCCAGTGAACAGTCCATCTGGAGGAGGGGCAGGCGGAGGGAAGGAGCGAGGGTGCTGGAATCTCATTCCACTTACTCCTGGTGTTTAGTCTAGGGCAGTTTTTGTGTTTCAAAATGGAGGGGTCTGGCTAAGGCTACGGGCAGTTCCTGGAGCTGGGCTCACTTGAAGACTCTCTCACCGGTCTGGTGCCTGAGCTGGGAGACTCGGCAGCTGTGGGGTGGAGCAGCTGGGGTTGTGTCCTTCAGTAATGTGGTCTCCCCAATATGGCAGCTGTGGTGTAGCCACACTTGTTGCAAGGCTGATGGTGCAGGACTCCAAAGGAAGTTGGGGGGGGGGGGCGCGGGGGACAGAGACAGAGAGACAGACAGACAGACAGACAGACAACACCGGCTCAGGAGGATATCCCGTCCCCTTCTCTGCCGTAGCTTTGGAAGTGCAACATCACCACCTCTGTCACTGTTCCCCATCGAACCACTCACAAAAGCCTATCCGGGGTCAAAGGAGGACAGGAGATGTGTCGCCGAGGGTGTTTTAAGTGCACGCGAGCGTGGACTCACACTCAGGGTGACACGTTTAAGCCCCGCGCTAAGGCCAGTCTCTCCGCCCGAGTACCGGCCTGCCAGCTCGCCAGCTCAGCTCCCCAGGTTCCCCCTTTCTCTCCTTACACCCTCGTCGTTGCTGTCCGAGCTTTGGGGTAGTTCTGCTCTCTCAGCGCGAAGGTGTATTCTCACCACCATTAGAACGAGCTGCGACGTTTCCGTCCCCAAACAACCCCCTGATCCCGCTGGCCTGTCAACCACTGGGCCCTTCGCGAGACACTTCCCAGAAAAGCTTGCTGTCACCAGTCCCTCGTCTCACATTCTTCTGATTTGGCTTCACCTTCAAAACACATTGAGCATCTGGCAAGTTTGTACCACCTCCCCCCCTGCCAGCTGGACTTTGGCTTGAATCACTGTGGTGGCCTCGTGCCGCTGAGGTTGTCCCGTCAGGACGCACATGGGGTCGGGGGATGTCCTCGCTTCTCAGGCCTCTTCTCGAACGCCATCCAGCACAACCCCTCAAAACCACAGACGTCTTCCCAGCATCATCCACTCAGACCACGTCACTCTCTGGCTGGAAAACCCGCAGTGGGGCCCCATTCCAGTCAAGGGGAAACCCGGGGCCTCAGAAGGGCCCCAGCGCGCTCAGAGGGTGCTGGGCACGCCCTCTGACTTCATCTCCCAGTGTTCTTCTACTTCCCCTGCCTCTGCCATTCTGGCCTTGTTGCCATTCTTATGAACGTTCCAGCATATTCCCGCCTTGGAGGCTGTGGTTAGGCTCTTCCCTGCCTGAAGTGCATCCCCTCCCCCCAGCTCTGCAGAGGCAACCTCCTTTCCCAGAGACCTTTCTCAGATGTCAACTTCTCAAGGATGCCCACCCAAACCACCCAATTTATAGCCCCAGCTCCTTCTCAAATTCTCCATTCCCTTTACCCTGCCCTGCATTTTCTAATATCTGATATAACTTACTACAGATAATACACTACGGTGATGGCGCTGAGACTTAACCCCCTAGGCCACCAGGGAGGCCCTACTTCCTCTGTATTTTATTTTTTATTATTATTTTTAATATCTTGTTTATTTTTTCTTACAATATTTGCTCTCTTTTCCTAGGTGTAGTCCCCAGAGAATTTCTACCACCAGTCCACCCAGCACCATCACCGTAGTCCCTGGTGCTCTTCCCGCCCTCGTTTGGATCCCTCTCCCTCCCTCTTCCCTGCAGAATGCCTCTGATTTATAGTTGTCTGCTTATTTTTGTTTTGTTTTATTCTGGTTCTTTTTGTTGTTGTTGTTGTTTTTCCTTGATCCCCTATATTCCGCCTATAAGTGAGGCCGTCCGGTATCTTTTCCTTTTTCCTTCTGACTAATTTCACCGACTGAGCATAATCCCTTCAAGGTCCATCCATGTTGATGTAAATAGCTCTAGTTTATCTTTTTTCATTGCTGAATAGTATTCCATTGTGTATATGTGCCACATCTTCTTGATCCAGTCGTCTACTTTTGGGCATCTGGGTTGATTCCAAGTCTTACCTATTATAAATAGTGTTGCGATAAACATAGGGGTGCAGGTATTCTTTTGGATCGGTGTTTTTGTGTCATTTGGGTAAATCCCTAGGAGTGGAATTTCTGGGCCATATGGTAGCTCCATTTTTAGTAGACTGAGGAACCTCCACAGATTTGTGGACAAGTAATATTTGACAAGGGAGCAAAAAAAATGGAACAGTTTGTTCAATAAATGGTTTTCCTGTATTTAAAAAAAATATTTTAACAAGAAGTATGTGTCCTTTGCAAAACACTCCAAGTAGAAAAGGAGGTAACATGAAATTACAAGTCCCTCTCTCTACTCAGTAAAGGTCCCCTTCTTACCACAGCTAGAAGAAAGTACTGTAGAAATATATCCAATGTGTTTTTCCGTATCGTGTCTGCAAATGCAAACTAAGTAGTGTGTGCCCATATATTCATTTGTCAGAAAGGGGTCATATGCTACATAGCACTTTCGTGTTGCTTTAAAAATTCATTTTATGTTTTATAACATAATAGTGTACTTCACAAGCTTTTCATGTCAATACCTATAGCTCTGCCACATTCTTTTTAATAACATTTTCTTAAAGATTTATTTATGCGTGCATGCAAGAACTGCGTGGGGTACAGGCCAGATGTGCAGGGGGTGAGAGGATTCACCAGAGACAGAGTGGGGAAAAGAACAAGTGCATCTACTGAAATGCACTGCTGAGGGCGAGGCAGGAGAGGTCTGCTGTGCCCTGTGGGTCCGCTCCCTGGCCAGGGATCCAACTGGTGCTGCAGCGGCTGAGGGTGCTTCATAGTGCGATGCTTAACCCCTTGCACCACCAGGGAGGCCGCACTACCACATTCTTTTTAAAGGCAATTTTGGCATTCTACTACTGGTGGCTTCCCATTTTAAACCTTTCCCTCTCAAATTACTGGATGGCCATCTAGTTCTATCATTTGTACTATTTCATAGAGCTGAATAAAATGAACAGGATAGGTTTATCTGGCTGGAGATAATGTTTATTAGCACATAAAGATGCACTACTTCTTGGGAAATTCCTTCATCTCTGGAAGCCTGAGAAGATTCCTAGGGTTTACAGGTCTGCTTTGGCTATTTTGTAACAACAGCAGCCTGAGGTTCTGGGGGACTAGGAAGACTCCCCGGGGAGGTCAGAGCCTGCAGATTAGTTTCAGGGGGCTCCGGCTAAGCGTCAGAGTCACTGACTAGCCCACTAGGAGAGGACCGTGAGGTGTGTTGCTTTCAAGCTTCTTCAGAGAGGAGAAGCCACAGTTTGTGAGCGCCAAGCAAGCGCGCTCCTCCACCAGACCGAGCTGCTGAATCCTTAACTGACTTCCAACTCACAGAACGCTCACCCCCAGAGTAAGTAAACATGTGAAGTCCAACTGATTCTGGACTCTTCCCTAAGTTGTCACAAGGCAGAACACTTCACTTCCTCACTCTCGCCATCTGTTCTGCTCATCCTCACAACTACATCCGCATGTCTGTTACAGGCCTGCAACATCTTGAAGATAAAAACAGCAGTGGCTACTAGAAGGGGAGGAAGCAGGGGATGTGCAAATCGGGTAAAGAGGTGGACTGTAGGGGAAGGATGGAGTTAAACTTTTGGTGGTCAACCTGTAGTACATATAGATGTTGATTTACGACGACCAGCGATGCACACGCGACACTGTATGATGTCATGAACCGATGTTACTTCAGTAAAAACAGGTTTTTTTTAAAATGGCAGAGGGCTAGTTCAGAGAAAAAAAAATGATCCACAAGGCATGAGGTTCGAAACATCTTGGTAAATGTTGGTCCCAATTAGTGATCGTAGCACTACACCTGCAGACTTCAGTTCTGAAGGCAGACTTGTACCCTGGCACAAAACTCACGCCCGCACGGGGGTGTGGGCTGCCACTGTAGACAGTTGTTGTGTCAAGCTTCTTCTCGACGGGCGCCGCCTCTAGCCCTTGTCCCACAGCATGGATTCTTCCCCATCATGGATTTCCCTCACAGCAGAGAGCTCTGTGCTTAGCAGATGTACCTGGTTTCTGAGATGACTCAAGGACACTGGGTTCCTAACTGGGCAGGACCCTACTTTGTTTAACACAGTGCCCTGCATAACGCAGATCCCGAATACTGTTTGTTGAATGACTACATGAGCATATACTTCTTTATGATGAAGATATAGCTCAGTACACCTTTCACTTATAAATTCAGAAACTGCTCGATGTACTGTTGCTGAGAGATGGGTGCAAATCACTTTTTCCCTGAAGTTGGTCCCACTCGAATCAAACGATTCTTTTCAATATTTGGAAATTTGTCTCATGAAAACTCTAAAAAGCAGAATAGTAAAGTATTATCAAGAGTATATAGATCTTAGTATATAGTAATAGTAAACTATCTATCAACCACCCTTGAACTGAAAAGGAAAGCAAACAAGATGCAACTGCACAGTAGACTGCGTGCCCTCGTTGTAACTGGACAAGAGACCTTGAAGATGATTGGTCTAAATGGAGTCTGGGTTTTGGTTTAAAATGGCCTCTCTGACCTCTGCTTCCTCATCAGTGAAACGGGAAAACTTAGACACCCTTTCAAGTTCCTAGGCAGGGCTGGGTGATGTAATACAACATCTGGCACACAGGACAAAAGGCAGCCATTATGGAAACAGTCTAAATGCCCCCAAACAGATGAGTAGATCAAGATGTGGTCTATCTACACAGTGGAATACTACTCAGTGGTCAAAAAGCTCATGCCATTCGCAGCAACGTGGGTGGACCTGGAAGGGATGATGCTAAGCAAAAGGAGTCAGAAGGAGAACAAAACAAGTTGTGTCACTTGTATGTGGCATTCAGGGAAACCAAACAAAGGGTCAGGCAAAGGCAAACCCTGAAAGCTGACGGCAGATCTGTGGCATCCAGGACGGGAAGGGAAGGTAGGGAGAGAGGCGGAGGGGTGAAAACAGGGTGGGGGAAGAGCACATCAGACTATGACTAAGACTGCCAGAAGGTGGGTGTTGGTGGGGTGGGAGCAAAGGGGATGGGGGGCCTGTGGAGGACTGCCGGGACTTGGTGTGGTGGCGGGTGCGCTGAAATAACATACGGTTGCAGACGTGTAAGTCTGTGCCCCTAAGACATATACCATGACTTAAATCAGCATCACCTCAATAAATAGAACTTCAAAAAACAAACCAAACCACAAATGCCAGGCTGATGACTCTTCCATGTGAGTTCTACACTTCCCACTTTTACAAAAAGAGGCGATTTACCAAGAGAATAGAACACCTGTGTGTGTAAACTCAAACAGCCCATTTTTGACCATAATAACTCAATAATTGAGCATCCAGATTTATCCAGTATATTTGCATGTGTAATGGCCATGATTCATCACTGAAGCTAGGTCGTGTCATGGTGTGCTATGCAGTTTATAAAGCAAATCACTGAAAGACGCCTGTCTTGACGCAATCATTGCCCCAAATGCATGCAAACCAAAACAACGAGGATCGTGCATTTCAAAGAACACGGGCCTGGCTCAATGCGGAACAAACTTCTACATTTAAAACATAACATTAGCCTCAGTCTGAAGCAGGTAATTCCCAGCCATCTGAAAGGAGAAATTTCCACGCTTAAGGAAATTCCCATTGGAATAAAGGAGTATTTCACATTTTAAAATCATCTTCTCAAGAACAGCTTGTCAGTCTGGCAGCCCAGCGGGGGCATTTCCCCGGAAGGAACACATCGAGAGACTTGCCTCCCTGAGCCCATTTATACCCCCACCTGCTCGACGGAGCCACCTCCTCCCGCAGCCCAGCTTCCCTCTGGCGTGGATCTCGGGAGGCAAACTGGTGTGCATCTCGAGTTCAGGGCGTCCGGGGCAGCTTGCATGGAGCGCCAAGGGGAGTCTGGGTGGGCCGAGCATCCCAGGGTCGCTCGGGCTAGGGCTTCAGCTACTGAGCACAGGACTGGGGTGCCCTTCCTGGCAGTGCCCAGAAAGACGAGTGGGCCCTGTGCTGCCACTGAGACTCCAGGCCCGAGGGGCAGACCTTCAGAGATGGCCTTGTCCGGGTCTGTGTCCTCGGAGTGTCCCATACGACTGTCGTTGCGTCTGTCCTTCTCTGGCAGGGCCTCCTGAGCGCAGTGCTTGCCTCTCAAGGCGTGTGGTGCTGAGCCACTGAGCCAGGCGTATGGCCCAGTTGTCACGCCCTCAAGCCAGCGTTCTTCTCACGAGCTCAGGTCTTCCTAGCGCATAGAGAGGTGGGGAGGGCAGGGAGCGAGGGCGGCTGTCTGGGCTGACCCTGGGAAACTTTTTGAAGAAGATGGCTTTGACCTGGGCATTATAAAAGCAGAACTTTCAAACCTCCCCCCGCCAGGAAATGCTGGGGCAAAGAGAAGAGACAGAACGTGACCCCTGGGGAGTGAGGGGGGATCGCCCAAAAGCATCTGCTCCAAGGAGAACTTTCTTTTAGCTACTTTGCTTTAGTTCACTATTCACTCATGCACTCAGTGAGTCTGTCATTCATGGATTCAGCAAACACAATGCAGCACAAATTAAGTGCCGGGCATCGTTTTATACAAAGACACTCAAGGCCAACGACACGTCATTATCACAATGAAGAATATTCAGACCAGTTGGTCAGAGAAGATCTCTTCGAGAATGTTCCACTGAAACAGACAGACACCCAATGTTTAAGGTGATGGCAAGCTAAGAGGTGAGAATGACCTGACCGTGGCAAGAGGCAGAGAAGGACAATTTCAGGAAGAGGTAACAGCCAGCAGCGAGACCGACTCGAATGCAGAACAGAAAAGAGGCCAGATGTCTGGTGTGTGGTCAAAGCACGGGAAAGCTGGTCCAAGGGCAGAGAGGTGGGCCGCAGTCGGGACACGCGTGCGCACGCGGTGCTGAAGCCAGGCTCTCGTTCAGAGTTACTAGGATGGCATCCCCTTGACGTGATTCATGCTTACCAAGAGCGCGCTCCTGCTGTGTGATGACTGAGTTGGCGGGGGATGGGAAGACCAGGGAGAGCAGTCTGGAGTCTGTTTTGGTAGGCCAGGTGAGACCCAGTGGCCACTCGGCGTAGAGAGGTGGGAGCAGACAAAGGGAACGTGGGCAGGTGCAAGACTAGAAAATAGGGAGAAAAAAGAGTTTCTGGCCCGTTTTCCATTTGAATGCATGCTATGTCCATGTGTGACGGCCACAGCGTCACGCTGGCCCAGATGGACAGGCGGTGGTCTGCTGGCCCGGGCCCTGCAGGCTTCCAGGGCAACTCAGCAGGTCGTTCCCTAGCTCTGTTAAGGCATCACCCTGACAGGTCAAAATCGGCCATTGCAGAGTTGTTTTTTTTTTTTTAAGATTTATTTACTGGGCCTCCCTGGTGGCACACCGGGTTGAGCGCTGCACTGTGAAGCATCTGCTGCATAGCAGCGTGAGTTCGATCCCCAGCCAGGGACTGACCCACATGGTGCTGCAGACCTCTCCTGCCTCCCCGCTGCTCCCCTCAGCAGTGTGTTTCAGTCGATCTGCCTGTTCTGCTCCCCGCTCTGTCTCTGGTGACTCCTCTCACCTCACGCACCTCTGGCCTGTACCTCAGCTGTTGTATGCATAAATAAATACATCTTTAAAAATAAAAAGATGTATTTATTTATGCGTGTCGTGGAGTACTTGCAATATGGGGACTGGTGTGCTTTACGTCGGGACTTAACAAATGAGAGATTCGGGGAGGAAGGAGCAGAGTCCATGGTTAAACACTGACCAGCAGACGCTGTGATTTTGCTGTAACTGTACTTCCTTCCTCTCAGAGCCTCTTTCTCCCAATGGCAAAAATACTTCAGGTAAAACTGCATTTGGCGATCGCTGTCTCAACCACTTCATGTTTCCGGCTCAGTCCATTCAGGCATCCCACAGGGTCTCGTCCAGGTGGCGGGGACGGTCCGACAAGCGCATCTGGCTCACGGCTCGTCCTTTGCCGCCCAGGCTCCCACAGGGGCGTCGCTCACTTCTCTTGGCAGAGCCCCTCACTGCCCTGCAGCAGTGGGATCCGGGAATCCATCTGCCCATGTCAGGGGCAGGCTGGGCGTGGAGCGCAGGCCCCTCATCTGTCACCAGGGACCACTCACTCTGTTGCTCTCTCTCCCTGCCCAAAGCCTCCCCAGCCTGACTCAGCCCTGCCTCCCTAGGTGGTGAAGGTTTTCCCTTGGTCGCTGAGTAAGAGTGATGTTCAAGGAAGTGTGCCATGTTTATGGAGGGGCTTCCTGCACCCCCCGGCCACTGCCGTCTTGTCAGGGGTCTGAGTGCTCCAGCCTGAGAACGGTAGCCTCGGAGGTGACTAGAATTCTCATGGGGGACGCGGCGGGAGAGCACTGCAGGAGGAAGGGCTCGAGAGTGGGGACTGCAAGCTGGGTTTGGGCTTGGCAATAGAGAAACTGGTGGGGGTTGGGCAGCCAAAGCCAGCAGATAAGGGACAACGTACGAAAGACCCCGGATGCTGTGAGCAAAGTTAGGGCTCATGATGTACAAAAGAAGAAAATGAAACGTTTCAGAGCAGTGCAGTGCGGTGACTGACGGGTAAGCCTGGACAGGGTAGACCGGAAGAGGCCTGCAGACGGGGTTTGGAGTGGTGGGGCAAGCTCGGCGGATATGGTGCTGGCTGCAAGGGCAAAGGTGGGGCGTCCAGAAGAACAACGGAGGAGGCCACTGGACTCGCGGGTGGTTCACACTGGGGAGGAAACAGGTGTGAGAGAAGGGCAACGAGGCCCCACGCGGCTCCAGCTCCAGCAACCGCAGGCATGTATTGTGGTGCCCGGAAGCTCTTGGAGGCCCTCTGAAACGCCCTGCGCTAGCAAGCAGCAAACTGAGGGGACACTGGCTCACCTGCTTCTTCTCGGGGGGCTCAGGGAAGTGGGCGTTTGGCTTACGCTGTGATGCAGAACTGGCTGGCTCGGTCAGCTGGAGGGACAAAAACATGAGTCGAGCTAGCGGCTGGCTGTGAAGACGCAGGCTGGCTCATTCCACGCTAGCCGTTTCTCAACCCGGTGGTCAGCACTGAGGTACTGGCAGGACCCCCAAACGCGAGCCAGCCCATGGCCGAGCCCGCCTGTAAGGCAGAGGAAAGCCAGGCGAATGCGGTGACTGGCAGAGCGTCACGCTTCCCATACTCCCATCTACGGGCCTCCTCCCCGGGCTTCCGTGGGCGCCAGGACGCCCTCATGGGCAGGCTTTGGTACGCCCCAGTTTGCCCGAGTGCTTTCCGCTTCTAGTCGCGGCATGATTGTTAACATCTTCCCCCTCCTCGCATTCCCGGGGTGTCCTGCTTGGTCAGTTCGCCGAGGGCCAGCGCCAGCTGAGACTCTGTCGGCCGGAAAAGGCGAAACGAGGACAATGTGAAGAAGTCAGGCCGCGCGTGCCCTGGCTCTTTACTCTCTTTTCCAACCTATGCCTTGTAAAAGCAGTGCGGAGGGAAGGTGTTCCTCCCAAAGCATCCTGGGGGTGATTTCCAGAAACAGCTCAAGAGCAAAGCTAGCTTGAAGAGTGGCAGTGCGCAAGCGGCCGGAGTCGGGAGGCTCGCTGAGCAAGTGAGCTAGGAGTGCTGAAGGGTGCTGTAGTCTGTGAGGTGGCAGGATGGATGCCTTTGAGAAGACTCACAGTCTCCACCGCAGCAGGCTGAGCAAGCGAACGTTCACGGCACTAAAGGCTTTATGCGTTATTCTTCCTGGGTGTATTCGCATTGCAACTTGCCTTCAGCCACCAAAGTTCAGACTTTGCCAGCTAACTGGCGGTTCCTCCACTGTGGCATTCTAAATCACAGCGGATAGGAAAGTGCTGCTTCTCTTCAGCTATGGACTGAGCAGCCAGGACGCCACGGGGGTGACATAGAGCTAACTTACTGCAAGCCTCCGGAGCTGACTGATGCAGGCGTGGGGTGGGAGGTTCTGCGCAGACAGCTGAGACCAAGGCCTAGTGTTTGTTTAAAGCGGTAGCAAATGGGACGTTTCAAGTTTGAGTCGTGGTACGTTTTAGAATGGCAATTCGTTCTTTCTTATTCTTTCAGGCATTTCCAATGTGGACGCTGAAGAGACAATTCCTTGTCCTTTTAAGCACGATCCTAATTTCCAGACTCCTCGGCGCTCGATGGTTTCCTAAAACCCTGCCCTGTGATGTCACACAGGATGATAAGAAGGTCCAGGTGATCGTGGACTGCACAGACAAGCATTTGACAGAGATTCCTGGAGGTATTCCCGCCAACACCACCAACCTCACTCTCACCATTAACCACATACAGGGCATCTCCCCCGCCTCCTTCCACAAGCTGGAGCAGCTGGTGGAGGTCGACTTCAGATGCAACTGTGTACCTATTCGCCTGGGGCCGAAAGACCATATGTGCACCAGGAGGCTACAGATTAAACCTCAGAGCTTTAGTGGACTCGCCCATTTGAAATCCCTTTACCTGGATGGAAACCAGCTTCTACAAATACCTCAGGGTCTCCCTCCCAGCTTGCAGTTGCTCAGCCTTGAGGCCAATAACATCTTTGCGATCGTGAAAGAGAACCTAACGGAGCTGGCCAACATCGAGCAGCTCTACCTGGGCCAGAACTGTTATTTTCGCAATCCCTGTAACGTTTCCTATTTCATCGACAGAGACGCTTTCCGGAACATGAGCCGTTTGAAAGTGCTCTCCCTAAAAGATAACAATATCACACACGTCCCCAAGGTCTTGCCATCTAGTTTAACACAACTCTATCTTTACAACAACATCATTGCATCCATCCAAGAAGATGATTTTAGCAACCTCAGTCAACTGCAACTGCTTGACCTAAGTGGAAACTGCCCTCGCTGCTATAACGCGCCCTACCCCTGCACACCCTGTGAGGATAATTCTGCCCTGAAGATCCACAGACATGCCTTTGATGCACTGACAGAACTACAGGTGTTGCATCTGCATAGCAACTCTCTCCAGTACGTGCCCCAAGAATGGTTTAAAAACCTCCAAAAACTGAAGGAACTAGATCTATCCCAAAACTTCTTGGCCAGAGAAATGGGAGATGCCAAATTCCTGCGTCTCCTTCACAACCTTGTCCACTTGGATCTGTCTTTCAATTATGAACTTCAGGTCTATCATTCATCGATCAATCTATCGGATGCATTCTCTTCACTGAAAAACCTGAAAGTTCTGCGGATCAAAGGGTACGTCTTTAAGGATCTGAACAGCCATAACCTTTCCCCATTACGGGACCTCTCCAATCTTGAAGTTCTTGATCTTGGCACTAACTTTATCAAAATCGCTGATCTCAGCATATTTAAACAGTTTAAAACACTGAAAGTCATAGACCTTTCAATGAACAAAATATCCCCTTCGGGAGACTCAAGTGAAGCTGGTTTCTGCTCTAATGCCAGGACTTCTGTAGTAGGTAGTGAGGCTCAAGTCTTCGAAGCACTACATTATTTCAAATATGATGAGTACGCAAGGAGTTGCAGGTACAAAACCCAAGAGGCTCCTTCTTTCATACCTTTTGATGAAGATTGTTACCTGTATGGGGAGACCTTAGATCTAAGCAGAAATAATATATTTTTTATCAAATCCTCTGATTTTAAGCACCTTTCTTTCCTCAAATGCTTAAATTTGTCAGGAAATAGCATTGGCCAAGCTCTGAATGGCAGTGAATTTCAGCCCTTAGTCCAGTTGAAATATTTGGACTACTCTAACAACCGGCTTGATTTGCTCTACTCAACAGCATTTGAGGAGCTATACAACCTGGAAGTTCTAGATATAAGTAGCAACGGCCACTATTTCCAGTTAGAAGGAATTACTCACATGCTGAACTTTACCAAGAACCTAAAGTTTCTGAAGAAACTGATGATGAACAACAACGGCATCTCGACGTCCACCAGCAGGACGATGGAGAGCAAATCTCTTCGTGCTCTGGAATTCAGAGGAAATCACCTGGATGTCTTATGGAGAGATGGTGATAACAGGTACTTAGGATTCTTCAAGAATCTGCTGAAACTAGAGGAATTAGACATCTCTGAAAATTCCCTGAGTTTTTTGCCTCCCGGAGTTTTTGATGGGATGCCTCCAAATCTAGCAACTCTCACCTTGGCCAGGAACAGGCTCAAGTCTTTCAACTGGGGGAGACTCCATTACCTGAAGAACCTAGAGACTCTGGACCTCAGTTACAACCAGCTGAAGACTGTCCCTGAGAGGTTGGCCAACTGTTCCAGCAGTCTCAAGAAATTAATTCTCAGGAAAAATGAGATCAGGTATCTGACAAAATATTTTCTACAAGATGCTTTCCAGTTGCGATATCTGGACCTCAGCTCCAACAAAATCCAGGTTATCCAAAAGAGCAGTTTTCCAGAAAATGTTCTCGACAAACTGGAGATGTTGCTTTTGCATCATAATCGATTTCTGTGCACCTGTGATGCCGTGTGGTTTGTGTGGTGGGTTAACCATACGGAGGTGACTATTCCTTACCTGGCCACCGATGTGACCTGCACGGGTCCAGGAGCACACAGGGGCCAGAGTGTGGTCTCTCTGGACCTGTACACCTGTGAGTTAGATCTCACGAACTTGATTCTGTTCTCACTGTCCATGTCGGTGGCTCTCTTCCTGATGGTGGTGATGACAGCAAGCCACCTCTATTTCTGGGACGTGTGGTACAGTTACCATTTCTGTAAGGCCAAAATAAAGGGATATCAACGGGTACTACTGGATTCTTGCTATGACGCTTTTATTGTGTATGACACTAAAGACCCAGCGGTGACAGAGTGGGTTCTGGACGAGCTGGTGGTCAAACTGGAAGACCCAAGAGAGAAACATTTTAACCTGTGCCTCGAGGAAAGGGACTGGTTACCAGGGCAGCCAGTTCTGGAGAACCTCACCCAGAGCATCCAACTTAGCAAAAAGACGGTGTTCGTGATGACGGACAAGTACGCCAAGTCTCAGCATTTCAAGATAGCATTTTACTTGTCCCATCAGAGGCTCATGGATGAAAAAGTAGATGTAATTATCTTGATCTTCCTCGAGAAGCCCTGTCAGAAGTCCAAGTTTCTCCAGCTCCGAAAGAGGCTCTGTGGAAGTTCTGTCCTTGAGTGGCCAACGAACCCACAGGCCCACCCGTACTTCTGGCAGTGTCTGAAGAATGCCTTGGCCACAGACAATCACGTCACCTACAGTCAGCTGTTCAAAGAAACAGTCTAGCCCTTCTCTGAAAACCGTGACTCCCTAACTTATCAAGGAGAAGCGTGGCTGCTTAGATTTTCTCATAGCGTCTCGCCAAAAAAGTGCTTAAGTTCTCCAAGACCTGGGAGCACCCGTGCTGGAGAGGAGTCACTGGTACGTATGATGGAGGCAGCGGCCAGGCGGCACGTGTAGAGTACATCGAGTCGCCTTTCTTATTTCTGCCTCCGTTTGAGCTTCACGGTGCCTCTTCTGCACCTGCACAAAATACTGTTGGGCAGACGGTGGCAAGGAGAGGACCTGGGGCTGTGATTCTCCTGCAGCTGTGATGAGTGAAGGCAGACACGGTGGCAGAACTGAGACCTGCACCGCAAGCCTCAGAAGTACTGGTATGGAGGGAAGGCGGGTCAGAAGTGCTCACGACCTGTGTCTCTAACATGAAAGTGTACATGGCATCAGCAGTCGACAGAGTTAATTCCTGAAATAAAAATACAGTTAACGCCTCAGCACACTGCTTCAGCACCCTCCGCATCCCCTCTGGGCAGACGAGCGGTGGCACCTGGCTGGTGGCTGCTGCGTAGGGGTCACCTGCCCTGTTCCCTTGGGCCTGCGGCTGAGCTCCCTGGGGAACAGCAAGCAATGCTCTCCCCCGTGGCTGACCTTTACCTGCTTTGCTATCGTTATGGACTGACTATCCCCCCCCCACGCATACGTTGAAACCCTAATCCCCAACGCGATGGTATTAGGAGGTGGGCCTTGGGGGCGATGAGGCACGAATGAAAGTGGACCCCATGATGGGACCGGCGGCCTGGGAAGAGGCCTGAGAACTAGTTGGCTGTCTTCTCCCGTGTGAGAAGACAAAGAAGTGGAGCTGCACACTTGAGAGCGCCCCCCCACCCCCAAGACTGTGATGGCTCCCTGCCTTCTGTGAGAAATCATTGTTGTTCGAGTCACTCAGTCTGCGACGCTGTGTCGTAGCAGTGCCAGCTCACACGAGTGTTGTGTCCCAAGTAAAACTGTCCATGCCATGGTCTCCCAGGCTGTGTTGTTCACTGCTGTGGTCTGTTTGTAATCATCTGCGCTCTTGATCCACCCACATTCAATGGTTTTGATGCTAAGCTTTAAAAGAGGACGCCAGGGCACGTACTTATTTGCAGTTACCGGGCAGGGATGGCAAATATACGGATTCCCTTACGGTGGCAGAGGTGGAGGGGGTGGGGGAGGCGAGAGAGAGATGTTTACAGACTTTGAGACTGAGGAGGTTTCAGTCTTGAACTTCATCTTTAGTACTCAAAAGCAATAGATGGGCCCACGACATTCTGAAGAGACACACACTCTCCACTGGGTGTAGAGTCACCAGTTCAAATGCTGGAACCTGACCAGTTTGCTCTGCTCCGTAAAAGGAATGATCTACAGAGCGACTGGGCTCTTTGAAGAGCAGTGTGCACGGGTTCAAAGCCCCACATATTAGCTTGGAGATGTTGTGTTTTGTTCCTATGGAAATGCCAAAGGTTTCACTGTAAGTATAGCTGGAAATAGTACATGAGTGATTTCGAAAGAAATTCACAAAGTAATTTCTGGAATGACTAGAGAGAGAAGTTGCTAGCGCCACCTCTCTGGCAGCTTCTGTAAGCCTGAATGCTCATGATACACGCCTTTCTTCCTTGGTGAAAATGAGGAACACGTCATAAAAAATCAACATCGGGCAGGTGTACATTTTCTTCCACTAAGACACATAAGTACATCAAGCTGAAGCTATTTTGGTCATTTATAAATCATATAGCACTTCAGGAAAACTTACAGAGCTTCCAAAATGGATCAAGAGGAAGAGCAACTGAAAGCACGACTCAGCGCCCAGAGCGTGCTCTGCCATGGGGTGCAGTGAGGGGTTTGTCGTGGGGCCCCCGGGTACATCCCCAGCTGGTTAGTTCCATGCCCCGAAGCTGGACGGCCACTTGCAAGCCGCCCAGCGCCTTCGCGGCGCACAGGACGACTGGAGCCCCCGTTAATGGCGCAGCTTGAAAGCCACCCACTCAGGTGAGCAGGAGGACACGCACGTTCTCCTCCGCTGGCTCGCTCTGCATGGGACCCCAGGGTCTGCATACACCCCACCCCACCGTCCAACCGGCGTTCCCAGCCCCTTTCTACCGGAGCCTATCAAGGGGACGTCCTTCCTCGAGCTACAGATACTGCCCCCCAGCAAGACCTGGGCATTAGTGGGACCCCAGCCAAGGGAGGCGTCGGGCAGGGCCCCTGACATAGCTGAGAAAAGGGAGCAGGTAGGTGCAAGGGGAGAGTGGGTGGGTGTGACCCAAACCCCATTTCTGGCCAGACTCTCCTGGCTACCTCACATCAGTTCCAGGCCGCTCCGGCTGGCTGAACATTCTTAGCTCCAGATGGCAGCTTAAATCCTGTCAGTGAAGACGACGTGAGGAGGGGTTACCTGACTTGAAAACTGAGCCCCTGGTTCCTCTCCAAGGCGACACTCATGGAAACCGCCAGGTTTGTCTCCCCTCTGTGCACACCCTGGTGAGCAGAGAATACCAGTTCTGGGCCACATCTACCCGATGGGCTGAGAGCGCGCCCTCCCAGGGGCTCTGGGGTGCCAGCTGGCAAAGAGTAGGGGACCAATCATTGGTGTCATCTGCTGGAAGCCAGACCTTGACCCTAAGGCACCTGGGAGCTATTTGTAGCTTCTGAAGTGCAAAGAGCAGCGTGGGAGGAGGGGAGCAGTGGGCATGGCTGAGGGGACTGAGAAGGAGATGGCTTTGGAGGCTACCAGGACAGAAGCGAATCCAATTCACTGAGGAGAACAAGACCAACCAAGTCACCCTCCCATTAAACGCAAATAGGAGGAGCGAAAAGAGAGAAAAGTCCCCAAGTCACAAAGAGATTAAGGGGGAAAAGGCCCGGGCACCCGGGGCTGTCCATGGTTTCGCGCTGTTTTAGGTTTTATAGCTTTTTCATCTTTCTTCGCTTGCCTCGCCCTCTCTCTCAGTTTCCTTGTGGGCTCTGGACACCCAAGGGGGCCTCACGGAAGGCAGAAGAATGAAGAGAAAGCGGCCGTTGTCGCAGGTGGGCGCCTCTGCTCAGAAGAGCGGTTTCGGGCGCGCTTTCAGTGTAAAACCCATCTCTCTCCCACACACATCACACGCCTGCCCGCCTGCCCGCCTGCCCGCCTGTCTGCTTGCCTCGGTGAGCGCAGCTTTCCAGGGTGAACTCCACGAAACCCTCCTAGCACGACGCCAGCCAGGGCCTCTGCCACACTCAAATTCTTCTTCTCTAGACTGATGTCAACTTCACAGCATGTGAGTTAAAAACCTGATGTTGTGGGCCTCCCCGGTGGTGCAGCAGGTCGAGCGTTGTACTGTGAAGCATCCATGGCACAGCAGTGTGAGTTCGATCCCTGGCCAGGGAGGGGACCCACATGGTGCTGCAGACCTCTCCTGCCTCCCCGCTGCTCCCCTCAGCAGTGTGTTTCGGTCAGTCTGCCTGTTCTGCTCCCCGCTCTGTCTCTGGTGACTCCTCTCAGCCTCCATACCTCTGGCCTGTGCCCCAGCTCTTGTGTGCATACATAAATAAATCTTTAAAAAAAATAATAAAGCTGGTGTTCTGCCTTCAGCGCCCCGGCCTCAGCTGACATTACTTTCTAACGTGTCTGTCATGACATTTCACTGGTGGCGTTCCTTCCCCTCTAGGCCTTCTCCTCTCCCTTTTGATGACTTATAGTGACTCAATGTTTTCAAAGAACCCACAGTGAAACTGACCGGGAAGGGTCAAGTGCCAGTGTCTCACCATAAGCACCTTCCAGAATCTGCTAGGACTCTGGAGAGAAAGAGGAAGTCCTGGTAGCTCCATGGTGGTTTTCAGACATCCCTAGAAACCCACCGTCACCGTGCACTGCCTCCACACACAGAAAATGCCTCTCGGTGTTCTGGCCCAGGGCAATCCGGAGGCACAGGCCAGATAAAGACAGTCAACTGGGGGGCACCAAACTGTCTCGTATGACACACAAGCTCCCTTCGCGTGTCACTGTCCACGGTGAGTCATAGGATGTGGCTTTTAAGGGTTTTCACAACAGTGGCCTGCAAGAACTGACATTCTGAACAATAAGAGCTTGCAGTGACATCTCGCGGCCCCACACCTGAGCGCACTGTCCGGGGCGCACGCTGCTAAGAAGAGCGCTGAGTTGTGGAAGCTAACACCAGCTGGCCATCCTACAGTCACCCTAGGACACTGGGGAGCGCCCCAGGGCCGGCCCAGAGGGAGGCCTGCGGCACTTCAGAACCCCGAAAGCTTGTGACTCAGACTGCATCGCACACAGTGCTTCACAGTGTTCCTCTCTCCCCTGGGCCTGCACTGCTCACAATTCAGCTGCCTTTGGCTTGAAGCTTGTGATGGGAGCCCCAGTTAGTGCGTAAGCTGCCATGGGTGTTCTAACACATCACTGTGTGTAGTTCATTAACACATCATGATGGGGTCATTTGCGGACTGATCGACTGTCCAGAATGGTCATGGAAGAAAACAGAACACAGGGACCAGCCTCTGGATGGGGAGAATGTATCTGAAAATAATCACAAGCTTCGCTCCCGCTCATGAGGGCAGCCCCCAAAGGGAAGGAGGGAGGGAGAAGGGTCTTAAGAAGAAAGGTGTAAACTGAGGTCAGCGCTACCTGGACGCTGTTCCTGAGCGAGGTGTGGAGGAACATTTCTGAGCGGCAAGTGCAAATTAAGTGCTTCATGCAGCCCGCCCTCAGGTCACACCACCTCTGGAGGCTGGTAGGACCCTCTTGAAGACGGCAGGTTGGCGCAGGGCTGAAAGCAGGCCCACTGTTCAAGGTCACAGAGGAAGTAAGAGGCTCCACTCCAAAGGGAGCCAGCTCTGCCCAACTTTTCCAACTGGCTCTGCATTTTATCCGACGAGTATCACCTAAGCACTTTGGCAGTCAGGCGCTTTCCCAGTCCCACGCCAGGGAGCCTGATCTCCGGGACGGAGAATCTACGTTCCTGAAACTTCTGGAGCAGCTGACCCGCGCAGTCCAGCCGGGCCGTGCCGCATCTCCTGTGGGGTACCGGGCCCTTCATACAGGGGTCCTGTCTGCAAGGGAAGCCCGAGCCCCGAGTGCGCCCGAGTTCTCTCTCTCCCTGGCTTCTCTGGACCCACTGCTGCAGAGGGCGCAGCGCTCAGCCCCACACTGCCCCCCCCCCCGCCTCCGCACGGTTCTGAAGGGACGGAGCTCCACTCTGTGGGATGGGCAGGTCCGTTCGGGGTAAGATGCCAAGACGACGCGCACAGGGACACCGGAAGGATTTAGGCAGAGACAAGGATAAAGTGGTTCACTGAAGAGCAGACCTATAGCTCCTGAACAATAGAACTGCTGCTTATATTCATGGCTAAAGGATGTCTTGACAGTACTTTTCCTACTATCTGAATCAAGTAAAATGGTGAGCCATCAACATACGTGGCACCGAGCGCCACCTAGTGGAACCTTATGGGTGTTGCTGTTTGGCCTCAGCCCCTCGGCCGTCTTCCACGTTGATTGCGGGAAGGAAAATACTGCTTGTAACAGACATCATCCTCTTTTAAAAAAGTGTGTTGATAGCTACTTTGTCGTATTCCCAGTGTACTAACACAGAAATAGGCAGGGGTGTATGTGAAGTGTTGTCTCTGGAGGAAAGAGCAACGTAAAAGGATGTTCGGGACCGCAGACCACCCCAGCTTGGATTCCATAGATCACGTCTTCCGTCGCCTTTGGGGCGGCTCAGGATGGGGTCGCACGTGCATCTCCCTTCGCATGGGCAGGTGTAGATGACGTTCAGGGCTCGTCGGGAGAGCAGCCCTTCTCCCCCATGACAGGTCTCTTGCAGCCGGCGCTCCGGCCCGAATAACCTAACGCTAAGCCTTCTCTTCTGCGGCCACCCCCAGCCCATTGACGGCGCCTTTGAAGCCTGTGGTTGCTCGCCCATTTGCGGGAGGTTAGTTGGCTTTTTCACCACACTTCTGGGTTAAGCCCCAAGTGGGGGTGACGCTTGGTTCTGTCTTACCCACTTCCCACAAAGTTTGCCAACTCAAAGATAACGGGCTGCTTGGTACACACGCATACACACTCACACAGCCAAAGCTAACAATAAAGCGCAGACCCCACCCCTGGCTCCCCCTAAGGCGTGGAAGCCGAGACTCAGAACGGAGCTGGTCTGCTGCTGTGAACAATCCCAGGCCCTGGCAAAGTGCTGGCTTGCGAAAATGAGGTGTTTTGGAAAGTGCCTGTCCTGACAGATCGGTAAGGTCCGGGAATGCCTATGGGATTGTCCAATGGGAGACGGGCGCGCGCTGAAAGCCTCCGTCCCAGAAGCTCAGGACAACGGACAGGGCACATTCCAACACGCACAGACCACCTCGGCTGGATGCACTAGGCAGACCCCTGCCGTATCATCTTTGTAGAAATCCTTGCAAGCTTTCACACTAAGACTCCGAGCCTTGCACCGAGGTGCTGAGAATTCCGGCGGCCTTCCCAGAGGTGTCTGAAGGCCCTGCGTAGGCACCACTGTTCAGACCAGGTTATTTTCTTTTTAAAGATTTATTCATTTATGCACACAAGAGCTGGGGTACAGCCCAGAATTGCGGGAGGTGAGAGGAGTCACCAGAGACAGAGTGGGGAGCAGAACAGGCAGACTGACCGAAACACACTGCTGAGGGGAGCAGCAGGCCAGGCAGGAGAGGTCTGCCATGCCATGTGGGTCCCCTCTGTGGTTAGGGATTGAACTCATGCAGCTGTGCTGTGGATGCTTCACAGAGTGGTGCTCAACCCGCTGTGCCACCAGGGAGGCCCCAGACGATTTTTGTTTTATTAAAGATCTATTTATTTATGCACACAAGAGCTGGGGCACAGACCAGAGTCGCAGGAGGTGAGAGGATTCACCAGAGACAGAGTGGGGAGCAGAACAGGCAGACTGACT
Organism: Galemys pyrenaicus; assembly: GCA_019455555.1. Lineage (NCBI taxonomy): Eukaryota > Metazoa > Chordata > Mammalia > Eulipotyphla > Talpidae > Galemys > Galemys pyrenaicus. The sequence continues at coordinate 1,878,913 of JAGFMF010011596.1, read as the reverse complement.
GAAACACACTGCTGAGGGGAGCAGCAGGCCAGGCAGGAGAGGTCTGCTGCGCCATGTGGGTCCCCTCCCCGGCCAGCGGCAGGGATCGAACTCATGCTGCAGTGGCTGTGGTTTGCTTCACAGTGCGTTGCTTAACCCACCGCGCTACCAGGGAGGCCTCCAGACTTGATTCTTGAATAAGCGCTCTTCATTTTTGTTTGCCTCAATTTATTTCAACCAACAGTCTCTAATATTTTATGTACACATTATATATACAAATAAGTTGTATATTATATATGTACAATACAGACCCCATGTAGGTGTGCGCATGCATATGTGCATGCATGTATCTAATTTGTGTATGTGTATGTTCGATTGGCTGATAAGCCGCCTCACCGTCTACCTGAGTTAGCTGTCAAACTAAGTGACATAATCCATGGAAAGGAGTGAGCGGGGGTCTGGCTCTCCCAAGGGCCCTGTGACAATCAGCTTGTCGTTTCATTCTCTTCCTTTAGATGTATAATCAGTGTCATGATCTTCACAAATGAATTCCATGTCCCTCCATAGTGGATGTTATTTTTTGCATCCGTAATGAGTCACTCAGTCGAGTCTCTCACCCATTTCTGCTGCGTATCAAGTTTATGCTCAACATGTCACGTGCGAGATTCCTCTATTATTTTAGAATTATTTTTATGTAAAGAGCGATACTCAATTTGCTAGCTCTCCCGTTCATTACTTAGTCTCAATCATGGCTTGATTTGTTTTTGTTTTCTTTGGATTGGGGTCCATCAAACTTCCCAGAAATGTCTCAGAGAGTCAGAGCTCATTTCTGTAGCCTTTTTTTAATATCTAATTTTTCATTTTCCATCATCTTTCTACCATGAGAACACTGACCACTTCCTGCTGAAAACTTATCTGAGGAAAGTCCCTTTTCGTCGATCCAAGTTCCCATATTTCTTCAGTTCTGCTTTTTCCTGATTCCACAAGAAGAAAATCCAAACACACGAGGCGGTGCCACGTGCTGTTCCCTAAGACACATGCCGCTTCTGCACCTGTACAATCCCAACTGCCTTCCGCCTGCCCTCTCGCCAGGCCCCTGCTGAGTCTAGCATAGCCCGTCTGCTCCCTGTCTCGTGGGAACTCACAGGTTTCCCGATACAGCCTGTTTCACAAAACTGCACTCAAAAAGCCATGTCGAGAGCCCACCTGAAAGCTGCTGTACAGAAGTCTAGAAAGTTTTCCTCTGCTAGTGCGGTGGTCAGGGCTGACCTCTCCCTAGGGGGCCCCGGAGGCCGAAGCTGCACCAGGGCCAGCCTTGGGGACGCTCCCATGGGAATGGAGAATTCCACCTGGGAAGTGCGAGGCTGGCAGAATTCTGGGGGCCGCGGGAGCAGGTCACTTGCAGCTGCCTCCGGCCGGCACGCGCACTGGCCTTGGGTGCGCTTAAGAGGCAGCATTTGTTAGATCACATTCTACAGCGTGGACTTGTCCCGCAGCTCCCACGTCCCCAGCACGGCTCAGTTCACCTGTCCACTCGCAGGGAGAAGAGAAGCAGAAGCACAAGCCTGCACCCCGAACAAGGGCTCCCGTCACACGGCTTCTGGGGCAGCAGAAGAAAGAGAAGGGCAGGAGGCCCCAAGGTAAGAGCTGGACGACCAGAGCACGGGGAGCAGTGCCCACCGCAGGCGCCTCCTGGGGTTCACTAGAACTGCAGCTTCTCGGGACCCACTTCTTCTTTTTTTAAAAATTAACTTATGTATTTAAGAGCTGGGTACAGACCAGAATCGTGGGAGGTGAGAGGATTCACCAGAGACAGAGCGGGGAGCAGAACAGGCAGACTGACTGAAACACACCGCTGAGGGGAGCAGCGGGAAGCAGGAGAGGTCTGCTGCGCCACGTGGGTCACCCGCCCCGGCTGGGGATCAGACTCGAGGTGAGAGCCGTTTCAGGTCCTGCATTTAAGCCTGTTACCCACGCATATACAAGGTGGAAGGTGTCCCCTCAGACGAGATAATACCAGGCTATTCCATCGGGAGGATGTACTTCGTATGAGACAGTCCAGTGATGCAGCTATCAAGTGCCCCATCCGTTGCAGTTGTTCTTAACCTTGGCTATGCCTTGAAATTACCGGGGAGCTTCAAGGTCCCCACACCTGGGCGCCTCATAGCTCCAGTTTATCCGTCTGGGGAATAGCCTGAGCATTTGGGTCTGAAGCTGAAGTGCTGTGGCCGGCAGCCAAGTGGAGAAGCGCGGCCTTCCCGCCTTGCTCCCATGCACCAGCTCTCCGACTTGAGCAGTCACCTGAGGGCGCATTCCAGTACACGCTGGGACACAGCAGTTTCTGATGTAGCAGGTCTGAAGCTGGAGCCTGAGAATCTGCATCCCTAACCAGCCTCCCCGCAGTGCCGGCGTGAACCGCTGCGTCCATATATTTGCATCCTGACTTCTGCATCTGAACAGCAGAGGACTCCATGCAAGTGACCTAAAGACATACTTTTGCAAAGCCCAGTTCTGAACACAGCTTATATTTTTAACTTTAGGTGGTGAGATGACGCGGTGGGGCGGTGGGGCGGACTAATGTCTGAGAACGTTGTTGTCGCTTTTCTTTCCCTTTTTCTTCATTCCCCTTAAACTGACCTTGAGCTTGGGCACTTCCTGGGGGTTATGTGGGCAGGGTAGTAAGTTACTTGGATTTTGTCTTTTAAAGGCCTGATGTTCTTAGGGGTCACGGGGCTATGCAGAAGGAAGACTACCCAGGGACGCTTCACTGTCCAGGGAGGGGAAGGGGAGAAGGCCACTTGGCCATCCTTCTGGGTGAGGAAAACTAAGAGAGAAGGGAAAGGACAGAAGCAGGGGGGGGGAGGGGGGGAGGAGGACAGGAGTTAGGAGTGGGAGAGGGGGCCCTGCAGATTCTAAGAAAAGACGGGAGCTGCCAACTCCCTGTGGGAAATGATGGAGAAATGGATTGCACACATGTGCACACACACACACACACCCCACACCTTGGTCTCACTATACCAGAGCTCGAAACTACAAGTACCCCCTGGAAGGCAAAGTCAAGTCTAAAAGTCTGAGCAAAGCTGTGGCGTCAGGCTGGATGAAAGCTTAGAGACAGGGGTAAAACTAGTCACAGAAAACAAAGCCGTTTCTCTGCCCGTAGCAATGAGCGGAGAGATTCACAGCAGCACAGCAGATGCCCGGCAGCTGCATGGAGCTTCCACCTGACCTTACTTCCTTCTCAACCTGGTTTTGTTTTGTCAAAATCTAACTCCGTGAGTGGATCAGAGCACCCGTTGGAAGGCCTGAGCTTTGTAGCATACAATTTATGAAGCTGACCATTCTCTAGCTCCATATTTACTTAAAATCCTCTATTTATAAATAGGGGGCAAAGGTTTACTGGCTCATGGTGTTTGCTCTTCTTAAATCTTAGTCACTTTGAGACCCATTGGGCAAATTATCAATACAAATGCATTTTATTTGGGAACCTGAGTTGCCGTAACAAAAACAGTCCACAAATCAGAATAAAGCCTTTATGCATGTGTATTTTTTATTAACGTTTAGGGCAATTTAATTTTTTATATGCATTTAGTCCTATATATTCTCACACCTAAAAACAACCCGGCTGTCTAGGCTAGAAGTCTGAAATATTGGGCGGGAGCGCCACCTGGTGGCAGGCTGGTTATTAACGCCATTGCTGTTGGGTGGAACTCCCTCCTGGAGGCATTTCTGACCTTGAAAGCAGTTCTGAAGTCCGTTGGGGTGCAGTTGTAGGCGGGGAGAAACAAACATGGTTTTCTCCAACTCTCAAAGTACCATGTCAAGAGACATGGATACAGGAAAAAAAAGAATTAGAAGGAAATAGGGAAGAAAACAAATTGGGGTGGAGAGGAGGGGAGGAGAATGTAAGCTATCAGATTAACACCTCAGGGGCCTCCTTGGTGGTGCAGGGGTTAAGTCTTAGCACTATCAAGCTTTTGGCAGCCACTGCAGCCTGAGTTCGATCCCTGCCGCTGGCCGGGGAGGGGACCCACATGGCACAGCAGACCTCTCCTGCCTCGCCCACTGCTCCCCTCAGCAGTGTGTTTCGGTCAGTCTGCCTGTTCTGCTCCCCACTCTGTCTGGTGAATCCTCTCACCCCCACACCTCTAGCCTGTACCCCAGCTCTTGTGTGCATAAATAAATAAAATAAATCTTTTTTTAAAAGGTAACACCTCAGAGTCTTCCTCTCCACACCAGCCCTGATCTCTGACTTAACGGTTCTGGAGCTTTCAGAATGCCCTCATACATTTGAATTAAGGGTTGCTCCCCCAATCTTCCCTACATTTCAGCCTCTGCTATTGACACTTCTCCCCAAATAGGGGTCCTTCCCACCAGTATACAACTTCGCACCCTACATTACAAAGAAACTGGCCTTAGGCAAGGAGCTAGGACCTAGCCAGAAGCATTGTCTCTCCTCTCCTTTGCTTTAAGCAAGAGCATTCATATTTTATTTTATATCTGTTTGCATGTATCTGCATATCTAGGGAATTTTAACCTTTCTCAGATTAAGGTCATTCATTTTAGTTTTTGATCAATGTGGATTTCCCCGGGGTTCTACCCCTGGGCCCTGTCCAGGAGGCACAAGGGAGCCTAAAACTGACTCGTGATGGACGCCCCTCCCCACAGCATTTTGTAAGCCAGGTCTTGACTCATGCCTGTCTCTACAGCCCCTCAGAGTCCCTCGATGGAGGGAGAAAGTCACGAACACAGCCCTCCAGAGCTGCCGGGGTCTAGGTAGTTCCTACCAAGAGAAGAAGAAGAAGGAAGAAGATGACAAAGAAGGAAGAAGGAACGCAAACAATCTAGCTTTATAACGTGAGAACCCAGAAAAAGAAGAACTAAACCAAAAGATAGCTGAAGGAAGGAAATAATAGAATAGAAATAGCGAGTAGAAAAATAGACCAAAAAATCAACAAGAAACAAAAGCTGCTTTTTCAGAAAGATTAACACAATTGCCAAGCCTTCAGCCAAACTGTCTAAGGAAAAAACCCAGAGGCAGCTCGAACAACTCAAAGCAGAAACGAAAGCAGGGCCATTACTACCAATCCGGGGAAGGAAAACGACCAGGCAGTGCTCGCCACAATCAGATGCCAGCAAATTGGAAAATTTAGCTGAAATGGATCAGTTCCTGGAAAAAGCAAACTTTAAAACTGAAGAAGTGAATCTGAAAGATAGATCCCTAACAAGGAGACTGAAGCAGCAACGAAACCAAGTCAGTCAGAGAAGTACGCACCACATCCAAATGACCATTCGCCTGTCTTTAAGGGTGCAATGCAGCGGCCTCAACTTCATTCTCCTCGTCACGCCACCATCACCGCTCTCCAGCTTCAGAACTTCTTATCGCCCCAAATTGAAACTGTGTCCCCACTGAATACTCATTCCAGCCTCTGCCCTGGCCATTTCTACTTTTCCATCTATGGATTTGTTTGGTAGCACATTAACTGGAATCATACAAAACCTGTCCTTTCGTAGCTGGCTCATTTCACTCAGCCTAGAGCTTTCGAGGCCGTCTGTGTTGTAGCTGCGCCAGAACCCCTTCCCTTCAAGGCCGAATCCCGTGCGTGTGTATAGGCCACATTTTGTTTATCGATTCACGTAAGTGCTAGTTTGGGCTGTTTCCACCTTTTTGGCTCCTGTGAACAACGTCGCTGTGAATATTGGTATAGAAATAACCAAAGAGTCACACAAACATCAAAATAAATGAAACTTTTATTTTGGGACAGACTTGTGGCAAGTGGCAAACATACTGCTGTGTGCCTGTTTACCCCACACCCAGCCTCCCCTATTGTCAGCATCGCGTATTATGATGCTCATTGGTCTTGTCGCACTTAAGGAAGCAATGCTGTTACGTGATTATTATTAACTAAAGGCTGTACTTTGTGCGGTTTTCATCAGCTCCCCCTGAAGTCCAGAATATCGCATTATATTTATCACACCTCACATACCGTTATTTTGTCTCCTCAGCCCTGTGAGCTGTGACATTCACTCAGATTTTGCTGTAGTGAAGGACCTCTGCGGCTGTGAGGCGGTCTGTGGGTTTCTGTAGCGTGCCCTTCGACCTGGGTTTTTCTGATGTCCTTTGTGTGGGGTTATGGGTTGGAAGAGGAAGGCCATGGAGGTGAAGTGCTATTCTGGACACATTATATCAGGGGGAACTGCCAGCAACGAAATGAATTTCTGTTTGCCCATCGGTCTCTATACTAAACTAGATATGGGTTTGGGTCAACGTCTCCAGCTCCAAGCCGGTGCCACATGGGTTCTCCTGGCCTCTCCCTTTATCTAGGCCCTGGTTTTGAACGTCTTCACTTTATAAAGACTTTCTCTTCCACCCGGCCTTTACCCACTAGAAAGCATGGCCAACATGGAAAGTTTACAAGCTATAAAAAAACTGCCATCTGATGCAGGCACAGTGGAACAATCACACAGGATGGTCTTGCTTCACCAACCAACTCACTCGACCGTGGCCCATTAGCCCTCACTGCCACTCACTGAACCCCTCAACTGGTCCTTGAGGCCCTCCCTGTCTCTCAGCCAACATCCACGCTCTCTCCGAAGCATTCCTTTCCATGAGCCTCTGGGTTTTAGTAAAACCAGGGCAGCTGTCCCTGGCCTTCCCTGCCCCAGCACTCCACACTGCTCTTGCACCATGGGAGTGAGGAAAATTCCAGAAACCGTTTTTTCCCATGATTCCAGATGGGATAAGAGGGGGAGGTTTCCTCTGCTCCTGCTCCCTAAAACTTATCTGAGGGCTGCTCTCTAAGTTTTCTCTGCTCCTGAATTTACCCCAGGTCAATCCCTTGTGTGAGACCCAACTAGCATTTCTCTGTTTCTCTCAAAGCGTCTCATCCTCTCCATGCGGGTAAGTTTGATCTTCTCCAAGGGAAGGAGCCTCTGTTTTACGCATTGTTTCTTGTATCCTATATGGTTAGAACTGGACTGTGGCTTCTGAGACTGCTCTCGTCAAGTCTGTGGAGTTAACCCTTCCCTGAAGCAGTGCCCTGCAGCCCACTTCCTGACAGGAAGATGTGTGTCTCGAGGTGGGGGGCGGGATCCCAGTAAATACCCTACGGTGCTTTCCTACCTCACTACTCCTTTTTGGTCTGGGGATGCCTTTGAATGCCTGCATTTGCACTCCTGGGCCTGGAGCGGCAGTAATTAGCATGGGCTTGTACACAGTCCATTGCTGAAGAGACCGACTTGATTACGAGATTTTAACAGAAGGGATGGAAAGTGTGAACACAGGGTTCGTGGGAGCCAGAAACCCACCCTCGTCCTCACAAAGCGTCTCTCGTTGCTTAGGGCGTCCAGAGGGAGAAGTCAAAAAGACCCAGAGCTGAGGTGGAGCAGGAGAGTCCTGGCCCCCGTCCCACACTCTTGGCCTTTGGCTTCAGTCCCCCATCCGTGAAAAGGGGCGCAGCCAGCTCTAAAAGACTGGGTTTCTTGAGGTGTCTCGTTGACTCAGGAAACACAGGAGAGGATTCCAACTCATGGCAAGACCCAGTTTTCCAGATTGTTTCTCTGTAGCCTGGGCCTGGCTCAGGAAGGGACTGGCAGAGCCCGTGGGACCTTGCCCCGTCCCTGCCCCTGTGCCGTCAGATACGCCATGGAAGCGAGTCCCGTTCCTCGTGACGAAATGAGCTTGGCTTAGCTGGGCCGCCACATACAGTTGCACAGGCTGTGCCCTGCTCAAGGCATCTGTCCCTGCGGATGCCCGCTGGTCACCGACTCCAGAGAAAGGGGTGCAGCCGGCGCCCTGAGATGGTCTGGGCACCCACCCCAGGAGGCTCAGAGTAGTAACAACACACCCTGTGGCTGCTGAGAGTCTACTGGATGCGGGTTCTGTTCTCAGGGTTCCAGCAGCAGGAACACAGTCCCCAGAGCCACCACATGAGACCAGTTACTCTTACCCCACTTGAGAGAGGAGGAAACCAGGCTCTGTGAGGGAGGCTTCTGTCTCCAGGACCGCATGTGCCTGGCAGGAGTGCTCAATGGAGGGCTGTCTCCATTTCGAAATAAAGACCGAGTCACAGACGGCCTGGAAGAACAGGGAAGGGCGGGGCCGGGAGAGGCCCCAGAGCCCTGTGCTCTCGCCAGGTCAGGCAGGGCCGCAGAGCCGGACGCCAAGAGCCACTTTCTGACCCTTTTCTACCTGGGATGGAACTTCGGGTCTGCAGTGACTGTCCTACCGTCAAGTTGACTCCATTTTCATGTTTACCTTCTGTGGTTACAAGTTGTGTGGAAAAACTCGTGATGGCTCCTTTGGCATGAATACGTAGCTCGTGTTTGCGCCAAGCTGACGTGGGCACTGGGCTACAGATATCACCCACGCGTGGGCCACATTTAACGAGAGCCCGGCAAGCTGGTCAAGAAGTGGCTGCCACCTTGTGACCTGGGAGCCTGGACATGTGTGTTTGGCTTTCTAGAAAAGCCGACCAACTCTCGAGCCTGAGGGGGTCTTGCTCTGTCTAGTACTGGCAGCCATTTTTCCTTCCTTCTTTGCTTTCTGAGCAAATGTTAAGGGAGGCCGAGGGAGGTCTTTGAGCACGCCACCACGAAGGATTTTGGTGAGTCCACGGAGCCGTCATCATCTCAGTTCTTGGATGTCACGGGAATCCCTTCCCAGACCATGCACCAGGCTTCAGTTACCAGAGGGAGCGGTCATGAGGGGTCCATTTAGGAGTGGGCACCCAGTCTGTGACTTGCAAAAGGCCTTCCTACGTAACAAGGCTTTCCGAAGTCCTTATGTTGCCACAGAGAGGTTAGGCAAGGGAGGAAGACCAAAGGTCTGGAGGGAAATCATAGTAAAACATGTGCCTGTGTGTTTGCGTGTACGTGAAGATGTTGCTCCTGCCTGAGGTGCAGGGACACTCACGGAAAGATGTCCCCTCTGTGGGCACAGTCCGGTGGGGGCCCACAGCCATCTGTCCGATGTGCGGTCCTAGAATCTTGTGAAACAATGGCAAAGCCATGTTCATGTTATGTAACCACATCTTTGAATGATGTTACACTGGGTAAGTTTGGGCACTTCTAAATTGAGCACAAATTTGTGGTAAAGTATTTTTAAAAACATGCTGAAGTAAATTTTCTAAGTCAATGGAATATTTTCCCCATTTTCTCTTCCTCAATGTCCGCCAAACCTTCTCTCCAGAAACAAACAACTGAGGTGAACGCCTCCACCATCCCTGCATCCACACAAATACACGCAGACTCACAACAGCACCCGTAGATGGCTGGCTCGGGTCACATTACTCGATAAGTGATTCTTCTCTCTCCAGATTTCAGTTTTGAAATTTTCAAGCACAGTCAGTAGATGATTTGGCAATCGTGAAGAAATCACAAGTTCTCTTCTGCCCACGTGAACTTCTGCAAACCACATGCGAGGTTCCGCTGGTGCTAAGTCAACCTGTTTCGGGAAGTCCGCCTGTTTTCTTCACTCTGAGCACCGAGCGCAGCTGCCTCTCTGCAGGCTGCAGGGGATGGAGTGAGCAGGCCCGGACGCGACACAGAGCCAGAGCGGTAAGGACGCCTATTCCTTTCACAACGCTCCAGCAGGCATTTCTGCCCCCACAGGCAGCTAGGCATGGACAGTGTGAACAAAGAAAGCGACTCTTAAGCATAGGCGAAGCGGCCTGGTGTGTGGTCAGCCTTGAAAATGATGCAGTTGTTTCCTAGTTCATCTAAACAGGAAAAGAAGCAAATTCCAAGTTAAAAAGCCCAAAGGGTTAGCAGCAGAGAGTGGAGGGCTGTGTGTGTGTGTGTGTGCGCGCGCGTGCGGGGGGGGGGGGGGTCCTGTCACTTCTACAGGAAAGGACAAACTGTCCTCACAAACCCCAGTCGCGTGCTGGCAGCTAGGCAAAGCCGAGATGAAGGAGTAGGAGAAACTTCAGTTCAGCACTAATTGCTGCTTTTCCTGTTCCGAGTTTTTAAGGAAACGCGTTACCTTTTTCCTGTTCTGTTTCTGGTGTTTAGCCGTAGAAGATGGTCAGTGCTTGTTACGGTCAAGAACGTTCCGATTGAAAAACAAATGTTATAATTGTCAGATGATCTCTTTCTGGACAACATAATGCGCTCTAAGAGCGGTTGAAAGCTCCGGTTTCCAGAGCATCTCATCCAAAATGTACCTGACACTCTTTCCAGGCTCACGTAGCTCTCGGAGTCGATTTTTGCAGCCGTGTAATGTGTATGTAGCGTTTGCTGGTGACTTTTTGCACCCCTTTCGTGCTCATGAGGGATCCCGAAGGTAAATGAAGTCTGCCCTCACCTTTTGTGGGGCTTCACAGGACGCCCACCGGCGGCCACAGGAGCTAGGGGAGCTGTGCCAGGGACACGCGCGGCAATTGCGGTCACCCGGCGTCTACGTGACGTGTGTGAGCTGCTGAGCTAGCTCGTAGGATCGTACTGTAAGAGTGAGAAGGAGAATGACAAGAAAATCCAGTGAACTTGGGAAAGTGGTCCTCCTCCCACTGCTGGTCCTCCGTGGAGGCCAAGCCCCTGCCCACCCCCCTCTGAGCAGCAGCTCCAAGTTTGGCCATGTATCAGGATGCCAGACGTTCTGGTGCCCAGGCTGAACCCCAGACCAACGAACTCAGAATCTGGAGGCCCCCCTACACCCCAGTACTGGGTCTCTGAAGCTTTTCAGTCCCCAAATATCCCCAGGGTGCAGTCAAAGCAGACAGCGGCTCCCTTAAAGCAGCCCCCCGGGGAACTGTTCTGGTCCTTTCTGCAAAGAGCACAGTCCTTTCGGGGGGAGACCTGAATGCAGCCTGAACATTGCCCCTTGGTTTGGCTGCAGAGAGCAAAGTAAAAGTTCCACGTCTGGTACTGGAAAGCCGAGGCTGCAGGCCGGGAGGGCAGGAGGCCAAGGGCCTTCTCCCGCAGCACTGCCGCTCAACCCAGCACGGGATTCGCCCATGCCTCAGAGCGGGAAAGCCGCGGGAAGCCCACACACAGGACCGACAGGACGGGTAGGGGAGGACGCAGTCTGGCAGCTCAGTGTGTAGGCCTTTGCTGCCCGCCTCAGGGCGTTGTGAGGGGAGCAGCATCCGATGGAACGCCTTCGGGGTTCAACTGAGTGCTGGACAGAGGCAAGGCCCCTGTTGGTTTTTTAACTACTATTCCCAGTTTCTGGCTCGTCAGGGCTCTGAAGTCAGTCAATGCACAACCCGCTGCGCAGGTGCGCGTCCACCCCGCAGGATGCACTGGCTTCCCAGGGGCTTCTGACCACCCCACAGGATACACTGTCTTCCCAGGGGCTTCTGACCACCCTGCAGGATGCACTGGCTTCCCAGGGGCTTCTGACGACTGGGAGTAGCTGCCTGTGTTGAAACTCAGGTTCCAGCTCGACTCAGCCCAGCTCCTCCCCTCCCAGCTGTGCGGCCATGGGTACCCGAGCCTGTCCCAGCCGCAGGGCCAGGCCTGGAAAACGGCGCTGCCACCGCGCCCACCGCCTTGCCGAGGCTCTCGAGGATCGAGCGAGAGAACGCAGGACGCGCACTGGCTCCGTGAAGCTCCACCCAGAACCCCCAAGCGCCCTGGGTGCGCTGCCCGGACTCGGGGAGCATCATGGCTCTATGAAACCAGGAGCCCCTCTTCCCGCCATGCCATGCTGCGCTGCATGCCCTTCCCAAAGCTGGTGGCCGTGTGCAACCTGGAGGGGCCCGGGCATCTCTAGCTTCGCTGTCGTCTTCGGGATGACAAATCCTGCCCGTGCTGCCATTCGCTCACTTCCATGAAGCAGCCCCGGTTGCAGAGCCGGCCGCAGACGAGCCGGAGGCCATTCGAGCCAGACACGGCTGGTCTGGCGACCACTCGGTTCTGCTGGACCCCACAGCAGGCCCAGAGAGCTAGGCGATTTTAGGGGGCCTTAATCACAGTTTATAATCAATAGGTCCTCTGGGCACTTTGTGGGGGGCAGCAGCACCCAGCCTGAGCAAGGGGTGCGGCTGGGGAGACGGTCTCAGGCGAATCACACCTGGACAAAGGAAGCCTTGGAAGAGGGAGAAGGGAGGCGCTGCAAGATGGCCACTCCCAGCCCAGAAAGGGGCATGCAAAGATGCCAGTGGCGCGCCAGGAGGCAGCCCGGGGCCCTCTGCACCCCAGGGCTCTCTGCACCCCAGGCTGCGGGGGAGAAAGCTGCAGGACTTCTTTCAGCGTCACCTGGGGGGGGGTCACTCCGTGGCACCCTGCAGCCCAGGCCCTGCCCTATCTGCCACTGGCACTGCGGGGGCTGGGATCTTGGGGTGCCTCCTGGGCTCACTGTGATGCCTGAGTTCAGGGCGTCCTGACCGAGGCAGACGCTTCTGAGCTGTTCCGCAGCTGCCCTGCTCGCTCTCTCTTTTGTATGAGTCACGTTTCCTTCCAGTAACTGGGTCCTGACTGCTCTTCTGGGTGTTCCGAGGCAATCTCCAGTGAAAACTCCTCACCCAGCAGACCAAGCCACGTGCAGTGGGGTGTTGTCCACACTGGCTCATGGGTGTGTCCACCAACAGGCTTCTCCGGGGCCCCGCTGGGCAACCCTTCTCTGCTTGCTCTCTGCTCTCGCTCCTCCCGGCCGAGGGGGGCCGTGACGGAGCACCTGTGCTCGGGCCCGCACAACAGAAATGCGCCCCTCACACCTGCGGAGGCCCGACGGCTGAAACCGACATGTTGTCCAGCGTGTGGGTTCCTTTGGGGGGCGCACAAAGCAGATTCCTCCCACGCCTCTCTCCTGCTTCCAGGGCTGACCCAAATCCCTGGCCCCCTGGCCTTGAACCCACACCTGTGCCATCTCTACGTCCACTTCCCCGCCTCCTTCCTCTGCACATCTGTGCTCGCCCTTCCCTGCTGTTTAAGGGCTCAGTCACAGGACAACATCCAGATCCAGCACGGCCTAATTTTAACTGGACTCGGTCCAACACCCTGTGCTCCAGCAAGGGCACCGTCACACGCACGCGGCCAACTAACACGTGAACACCTTGGGGGCACACAAGTCAACGTCCTCCGCTCTTTTTCTGACCTTTACTCTGCCACTTCTGCCCCATCCCAGTCCTTCATGTCAACAGTTCCCAATCAAATAAGTACTTATCTCATGTCCATAAGTATCTCTTGTTCAGCTTAACTAGTCCCTGGGGGCCTGACCTGAGCCCCGGTTATCCCATCTTTGCCAAGGAGGGCCCACTTCTCTTTGGCCACAGGAGGCCCAGAGCCCAGGGGCCGTGCTACGTCAAGCCAAAGTTTTCATTTCCTTTAAAATTAGGAAAAGAATGGGTATCTATTATTATACCCGCACGGTCATAAATAGAATTTTACTTCTTTTTTATATTTTTTAAGGAGGAAGTGGCCCATAGAGGTCGAAGTGTCTGGGGCCCATGCAACAAGTGACAGTCACATTCTATTTTTTGAGGTAGCAGATGTGCAAGGAAAACGCAGGAAGTGCTAATGTGTCCCCATGAAGGCGACCGAAGTATCGACCCGCACTCCTGGGGGCCGGAGCTGTGTCAAAGGTCAGCTCTCATATTTTAGCAAGACAATACGGTACACAGGGCCAGGCTGTGAAATGTTCCCAGAGGGCTTAAGTCATGCACACCTTCTTCTGTTGTGTTACGTGGACGAAGAAAGATTACTGGAGCCGTGGGTCAGCTGCGATCAGGTTTCACTGCCAATAAGTCTCCAACCAACAAGTAAAACCTGAAAGGTGCTCAGACTTCCCAGAAGTGCAGTGGGGTGTCCTCTAACAAAAGCTGCCCTCAGCCACTGTCCCCACGCCAGGAGGCCCTGAGCCTGCCAATTGTGGGTCTCCAATGTTCGTTTCAGTGCTTGTTTCCACCTCCGAGCTGGGCCAAGTGCTTGGTGACGCGCTGGTGCTAGTTCACACGGACAGGGGGCGCCAAAGGGGTCAGCGCCCACGCACTGCAGAGACAGGGCTTCCGAGCAGATGGGTCTCAGCCCAGGAAAGGTGGGTACAAGCCAGCTTTTGTGGGGTGTTGGCTCGGCCAACGTGACCCCCAGATAGTTTCTACAGGCCTAGCCTGGACTAGGGTGCGGAGGGTGCCACACTCAACTTGGGGGCGACACTGAAGGAGGGGGTGCCTGCCCCACAGCCTAGTAATCAAGGTATCACGCTGATGTTTTGATCTTTAAAAATCAAGCCGTGTGGCCGCCTGCTGTGGTAAGTCAAGTTCGATGGGCTCCAGAAACAGGATGAGGCGGGACAGGCCATGCTGGCAAGAGCAGGGTCAGATTCTGTCTTTATCGTAAACGATGGCATTTTGTTCCTCAGAGATTTTCACTTTTAAAGCAGTATCCACCTCGATGACTAGACTTTGCACCCCAGGTCCCGTAACCGCGCGCACCCGTCTTCCCAGCGAGACCCCAGTGTGCGGCCAGGTGCTGGAGCAGAGCAGCCACCAGCCCCCTGCCGGCAGTTCTGTCCTTTGGTGCTGTGCTTCTCTCTGGCAGGGCACGGAACCCAGGCTCTGAACCCAGGGCTCTCAGAGTCCCCCTTCAGACAGTAAGTCCGCAGCAGGGGCAGCGCGCCTTTTCTCAAGCACACTCAGCCGGATCCTCCAGCGCCACCTCACAGGCCCGCCAAGGCCATGTCACACACCCTTAGGGGTCTCTGCAGGCAACCGGGCTGGTCTTGGGCAGCAAGTCCACCCCTTTCCGCTCTGCCACCAACTGCTCCTCCACCTGCTCTCTGCGCCCTCGGCTTCCCGCACACCCCCGCGGCCCAGCTCCCCTCAGGCCCTCCCACCAACAGATAGCTAGTCCTTCACCATCCCTGTGCAGAGCCTGCGCCGCCAGGCTCTCACACCCAAGGGCCCTCTCTCCCCGTGTCTGGCCCTGTGTGATGTGCCGCTCGCACTTTCTGTTCTATCTGTGTAGTTGCCCTTTGGCCTCCTTTGTTTGCTGAGTTGCCATTCCTCTTCTGCTACCGTCTATTTGTGGGTTCTACCTTAATGCGAGGTGCCCTTCCCACTTGGCTTTTGCTTCCCTCTGACCTCCTTTTGGAGCCACAACTTGGTTCTTCAGAACAGCGGGTGCGGCCAGAGGAAGCTCTTGGCCAGAGCCAGCTGGGTTTGGGCTCTGCTCTCTCTTCTCAGGTCCAGCTGCCTGAGGCGAGGTGAGTGGAGTTCCCCTTGCCCTGCCGTGTGGACTCAGCCGCACCTTCCGCCAGGAGAGGGCCTGAGGTGGAACGAGAAGCCAGAACAGTCAGGGTTCAGTCCCCAACTTCCGCGCTAGCTGCACCCCTTTCCACTTCCTATTCCTCCCTTCAAATTAGTATTCTGCGGAACTTGTAAACCCGTGTTCTTATCTCAGGACTCTTCCAAAAAGAGAGAGGTAAGAACCTCAGCTACTCACTCACAACCCCCCTCTGGAATATTCTGATCATGCCCACGCCCCAACTTTTATGATGCTTCAGACTCTCGGGAGGCTATTTTCATCCTGGAAAAAAAGTCACTGTTCAAAAGGTCTCTCTTCTGGTCTCTAGCGCCCCCTAGCGGCTCTTCTCAATTGCTCAGCGTCTTAGGAGAGCGGGTTGCCTCTGGAATCCTACCCAGGCCTCAACTTGAAGCCAGTGAGGCCACACAAGATGGCCCAGTCCTCTGCACCCACTCAAGTAGCTAAAAATTCCTCATGAACCAGCAGTGCTGGTTTATCCCGACCAGCAGCCTGCCTGGCACGGTGGGGGCATCTCGATTAATTCCTCCACAAGCGCTATCTTGATTTTCACAGCAACACAATTGCAGACAGTTTTGTTGTGAATCTCTTGGGGTCCCCCAAAGCTGAACAGTATGAAAAATTAGAGTCGTCTGGAACCTAATTTAATGCACGGATTTGACTGTTAAGAGAACTCCCACTTCCGAACCCAACAAAGGATGGGGTAGCACAGTTAATGCCTCACGGAGGGGCCGCAGATACTGCTGGCCTGACGTGGTGCCTCCACTTTTGATTTCCTCCAGGAAAACATGGCCCTTCGGTCTTTGCTGCTGACCTGCCTTTTCCCGCTAATGTCCGTTTCCTGTGAGTTCTTCACCGGAGCGAATTATTCTAGAAGTTATCCTTGTGATGAGAAAAAACAAAACAACTCTGTTCTTGCAGAGTGCAACGACCGTCAGCTGCGAGCAGTTCCCCGCACCCTGAACAAGTACGTGACCGAGCTGGACCTGTCGGATAATCTCATCACGCTCATAACGAACGAGTCATTTCAGGGGTTGCACAATCTCACTAAAATCAACCTGAACCACAACGCCAACCTACAGCACCTGAATGAAAACCCCGACATGAACAAGAATGGCATGAACATCACGGACGGGGCGTTTCTCAACCTACAAAGCCTGGAGCAGTTACTGCTGGAAGACAACCAGTTAGACAAAATCCCAGCAGGCCTGCCGAGGTCTTTGAGAGAACTTAGTCTAACTCAAAACAACATCATTTTGTTCACCAGAAAGAACACGTCTGGGCTTATGAATCTGAGGCGTCTCCACTTGGGCTGGAACTGCTATTTTGGCAACGGTTGTAATAAGACCTCCAGCATTGAAAACGGGACGTTTGAAAGGTTGACACAGCTGAAGGTGCTGTCGCTCTCTTTTAACACCCTGGGCGTCGTGCCACCCCGACTGCCACACTCCCTGAGCGAACTTTACCTCAGCAACACCCAGATCACCAACATCAGCCAAGAAGACTTCAAGGGGCTGGAAAATTTACAAGTGCTGGATTTAAGCGGGAACTGCCCGCGGTGCTTCAATGCCCCGTTTCCCTGTAAACCCTGTAAAGGCGCCGCTTCCATTCAGATCCATCCCCTGGCTTTCCAAAGCCTGCACAAACTGCGCTACCTAAACCTCTCCAGCACGTCCCTGAGGAAGATTCCAGCCAGCTGGTTTGACAATATGCCTCATCTGAAGGTACTGCATCTCGAGTTCAATTATTTAGTGAACGAAATAGCCTCTGGGGAATTTTTGAACAAATTGCCCTTCTTAGAAACACTGGACTTGTCTTTTAACTACGTGAAGACAGCCTATGTGCGCTATATTAACATTTCCCGAAACTTCTCCAACCTCACGTCTCTCCGAACCCTGCACTTAAGAGGCTACGTGTTCCAGGAGCTCAGATACCAGGACTTCTTGCCCCTGAGGAAGCTCTCCAACTTAAAGACCATCAACCTGGGCATAAACTTTATTAAGCAAATTGACTTTCGTGTTTTCCAGCACCTCCCCAACCTGACCATCATTTACTTGTCAGAAAACAGAATCTCCCCCCTGGTCAACGACAAGAGGCCAGAGCACGGGAACGGCTCCTCCTTCCAGAATCACGTCCTGAGGCCGCGCTCAGCAGATGTTCGCTTTGACCCACATTCGAATTTTTACCACAACACCAACCCTTTGATAAAGCCACAATGCACGGCCTACGGCAGAGCCTTGGATTTAAGCCTGAACAGTATTTTCTTCATCGGGGAAAAGCAGTTCGAGGCTTTCCAGGACATTGCCTGCTTAAATCTCTCCTCCAATGGCAACGGCCAGGTGCTCCACGGAACGGAATTTGCGGCTGTGCCTCACATCAAGTATTTGGATTTGACCAACAACAGACTGGACTTCGCCGACGACAGGGCTCTCAGCGAGCTGACCGAGCTGGAGGTGCTGGATCTCAGCTTCAACTCACACTACTTCCGAATAGCCGGGGTCACACACCGTCTGGGCTTCATTCAGAACTTGACGCAGCTCAAGGTGTTGAACCTGAGCCGCAACAGCATCTACACGCTGACAGAGTACCAGCTGCGGAGCGCGTCCCTGCGAGAGCTGGTTTTCAGCGGAAACCGCCTGGACCTCTTGTGGAACGCGGAGGACAGCAGGTACCAGCAGCTTTTTCAGTGTCTCAGCAACCTGAGCCGGCTCGACTTAGCCTTCAACAACCTGCAGCGGATCCCCAACGAAGTCTTCCTCAACCTCCCTCGCAGCCTCACCGAGCTCTACCTCAACAACAACATGCTCAACTTCTTTAACTGGACGCTGCTCCAGCACTTTCCGCGCCTCCGCTTGCTCGACCTGAGTGGGAACCAGCTTTCCTCCTTAACGAGCAGCCTGTCGACAGTCACGTCTTCTCTTCAGACCCTGCTGCTGAGGCAAAACAGGATCTCCCAGCTGCCCGCCGGCTTTCTCTCCGAAGCCAGCAGCCTGGTACACCTCGACTTAAGTTCCAACCTGCTAAAGACGGTCAACAAGTCCACGGGGCAGGGCAAGGCCGCCATCAACCTAGCCGTTTTGGACCTGCGTGGGAACCCCTTCGAGTGCACCTGCGACATCGGCGACTTCCGGATATGGATAGACGAGAACCCGGACGTCACCATCCCCAGGCTGACAGATGTGCTCTGCGCCAGCCCCGGCGACCAAAGCGGGAAGAGCATCGTGAGTCTAGAGCTCACCACCTGCGTCTCGGACACCACCGCGGCCGTCCTCTGTCTCTTCTCGTCCTTCGTCACCACGGTGGTCATGCTGGCGGCCCTGGCGCACCACTGGTTCTACTGGGACGCGTGGTTCATCTACCACGTGTGCTTAGCTAAGGTGAAAGGCTACCGGTCTCTCTCCACCTCCCAGACTTTCTACGACGCCTACATTTCCTACGACACCAAGGACGCCTCCGTCACAGACTGGGTGATAAACGAGCTGCGCTTCCACCTGGAAGAGAGTGAAGACAAGAACGTGCTGCTGTGCTTAGAGGAGCGAGACTGGGACCCGGGACTGGCCATCATCGACAACCTCATGCAGAGCATAAACCAGAGCAAGAAGACGATCTTTGTCTTAACCAAAAACTATGCCCAGAACTGGAGCTTCAAGACAGCGTTCTACTTGGCTCTGCAGCGGCTCTTGGAGGAGAACATGGACGTGATCATCTTCATCCTGCTGGAGCCCGTGCTGCAGCACTCCCAGTACCTGCGGCTGCGGCAGCGCATCTGCAAGAGCTCCATCCTGCAGTGGCCCGACAACCCCAAGGCGGAAGGCTTATTTTGGCAAAGTCTCAAAAACGTGGTCTTAACGGAAAACAACTCGCGGTACAACCGTTTATACGTCAATTCCATCAAGCAGTACTGACTGGCGTCACGTCGTGGTGCACCCACGCAAACACAGGCCAAGCCACCGCCCTGCTGTCTCAGCCACCGACTGCTGTGTACCAAGTGACCCCACCTGCGCGGCTTCCACCGACATGCACTCCCCTCCAGGCCGGGCTGACCTGGGCCGCCTGCTCAGGGGCCCTTGGTGGATGCCATCGAGGCATCAGCTGGGCCTGTGGGCATCTCTGGGGGCAAGGGTCCACCTCGACGCTCCACTCACGGTCGTCTTCGGGATTCAGTCCCTCCTGGGCTGTTGGCCAAAGACGGCTCGCAGTTCCCTGCCGCGTGGATCTCTCCCACAGGGCTGACTGCTTCCGCCCTATGGGAAGCAGCAAGCAGGGCTGCTGGCCAGGTGCGAGACACCCTCTCTTGTAACCCCAACAGGGAGCCGTAGTCTATTGGTTAGAAGTCCATCATGGTCCTACCAGCTCCCTGGGTGTGCTCACCTCAGCCAGGGAAACTTGCCTCTGACCCCCACGACTGGCCACGACGCCCTCCATCAGCTCATTTGCTTCTGGACTGGAAATACCAGGATGCAGGGAAAGCTGTGGGCCACGTTAGCCGTTGGCCTACTACACCTTCTCAACAGCTCAGAGCTTTGGCAGCTGCGATAGTCCAAATGTTCTGCCGCTGTCTAGATTTCTCATAGCCCCGTGGCTCCACGGCTGCATTGTGCTGTGGTTGCACGACCCTCTCCTCCACAGCTACGTCTATGAAGACGGGCTACGGTATTTGGCTTCTAAGGACGCCATGTAAAGGACAGTTTTTAAAGCTTTTTCTAAACTTCTTTATCATTGTTTTTAAAGTGTGCAGTTCAATTAGGAGCATTTGGAGAAGCTGTCAATTGCCATTGCTGTGAGTCTCGAATGATGGAAAACGCTTCATTTCACATGATGAGCAGGTGAGAAATACACAGTAGGGAGGTAGAGCTGTGATATCAAGGAAATTGCCACTGTACCGAGTATGCTGAAACTATTTTCAAAAATCAGATTTTGGCGGAGGTCAGAGGGGAAGCAGTCTTCATGAACTTTGTACATTACGAGAGTTACTATAGAGAAACTTGTTTTAGCTTCTTCTAGCTTCTGGGGTCTGCTGGCCATTTTGGTTCCCTTGGCTTGTGGGTGCATCACTCCCATCTCTGCCTCCACTGTCACACGGTTATTGTCCCTCTTTGTCTCTTAAGGACACCCATCGTCCTGGATTCATAAGGACACTGGTCATCCTGGATTCAGGGTCCACATACCCAACATGGCCTCATTTTAACGGGTTACAAGTCAACCAGCCCATATCCAAATGAGGCCCCATTTGAGGTACTGGGGGTTAGGACATCAGTGCATAATTTGGGAAGGACACAGTTCAACCCCGAACAATAGCAGGGCTTTTCCTTCTAGAAAAGTCTCAGAACTCCGTGAAAGTTGCAAATCCCCTTGTGAACGAGAAGTCACTTACGATCGTCGGCAGACTAAAGGCAAGTCCCCTCTCACCTGTGAATAAAGCTGCTGTGGTGATGTGTGTTTCCGCTCTTATTAACCTTGAACCGAAAGCCCTAATCGTGTCCATTATTTCCAATATTCCATTATCACACATGGCTGTGTTCTCTTCCTTCTGCCTTTGTGTGCTTTCAGGGAAGAGGGGGCTTCGGGGAGCCCCACGCCACCCTCTGCCATCACACTGGAGTCTTGGAGAAACAGGGCGAGGCATCCTTGTTCTTGGGGCCTCAGGACTTGCTGTGCCGATGGCCCGAGAGGGAAAATGTTCTTTACAATTGTCTGTCCCGTGTAAGAAGTGAAGAGACTAAAATTCTTAATGTATAGACTTAAAATTCATAACATAGTCATCAGAAAAGCAAAATCCCACTAAGGAGAGCAGAATATTGTGGCTAGGAGCCATTTCATTTTGTTCTAGTGAGAAATGAAGTTATGGGAGTAGGAAGAAAAGGCCCCTCTGTCTTATCTTCCTTTTCTTTGGCCAATGTTAGCGGTGAGTCCCTACTTATTTCAGTTAGGACGACACCAGAGTTCGGAGACCGTCGGGAGCAGCATCTGAGTCTGCAAGGAAAGCCCCCAAGCAACCGCCCCAGCCAGCAACCCAGGCTCAGCGTTGAGTCCTCCATCTCACGCCCCCACTCGACCATTCGTCCCGCACCCTAGATCTGAGCTGCCAAGTTTCTCTCCCATCCATCCCCCATCTCCATCGTCAATTTCCTTGTCTGAGCTCCCAGTCTCGCTCCTCGGCTTCCGGGTACCCACCGTGGTCTCTCCGGTCTGCAGCAGAGTGATTCCTGAAAAGGTGTGGTCTCTTCCGAATTAAGTTAAAAATCTCAGCTGTCCTCCTATTTGACTGTCCCTCCTGCAGCCTCTACTCTGAGCACCACCATGCACGTGTTCACATTTCCAGAGGTTTCCATGGGCTATTTACTGATGACACTGCCTTAAAACCACATGACTGTGCTTCTGGCGCTGTCTGTATGCGCTATGCACCAGCCCGCTGAGGGGATACAGTCTGGGAAAACGCCCACCGAAACAGTCAAACTGCTTCTTCTGGGCTTCCTGCACCTCCAACTTAGCCCAACAGCTGTGCACGCTTTGCTGGCCTCCATCGGCCAGATGTTTCACACCAGGCCCTAGTCTGAGTACCCATTCCAAAAAGAATACTCAATAAGGTTCATGAGAACATGGTCCAAAGAAAATGTCACCTACTAGATGAGTGCATCCCCCATCCTCATTACTCCAACGGATACACTGAAGGGGGAAATCCTTGCTGCTGAGATAGCATTGTCAGTGAAACAGCCCCAGCAGCAGGGGTTGGGGCCAGTCTGGATTTATCACCATCAGGGGGCGCACCACCACTGCCACTAGGTGCCCAGCACTGCCACTAGATGGCAGCAAAGATCCACCTAAAACGTCGTTTTCGCTTTCTTCCAGGGTGTAGAAGTGGCTTTGTTTACTCTGAAACCTGGCTTCTCACCTGCAGTGGGCTCAAACCCTGCTCCCCACAACACTACCACAGCTTCAGAGCCAGTGTGCTGAACGTCAGATTGCTGACAAAAGGCTGGATCTGTGCCATTCAGAATATGGGGTCTCATCAAACAGCAGGTGGAGGGAACCTAACCCTACGGTCTGTCCCCCCCATGTCCAGGTTTAATCAACTTAGACATTGACCGCTACACTGGGGTGGGGTGGGGTGGGGTGGGAGTTTCTTATTGGCTCGGTGGTGATGTCAGACTAGGCTGGGGAAACTGGTTTTCCTGGTGTGGGGCT
Organism: Galemys pyrenaicus; assembly: GCA_019455555.1. Lineage (NCBI taxonomy): Eukaryota > Metazoa > Chordata > Mammalia > Eulipotyphla > Talpidae > Galemys > Galemys pyrenaicus. The sequence continues at coordinate 1,856,551 of JAGFMF010011596.1, read as the reverse complement.
TCTTTATTCCCTGAAACATCTTCTAGAAAATGCCTGCCCTACCCGGGGCCTTTCACCTCGAGCCAGGAACCAGGGGCCTCCCGCAGTAACTGGATACCAAGCTTTTCCCTGCCTTGCTCTTTATAAACAGCGGGAGCCCCAAGACCTAGCACGTGAAGTGTGAGGAAGGAGAGGCGCTGTGGTGTAGGCAGCCTGCCAGCCTGCTGCCCTGCCAGTTGCGTCCTGCAGCGCTGCGTGTGGGTGCCAGGGGCCCTCTGCGGGCTCGGAGGGCCTGGTGTGGGCGCTGCCAGGGCAGGGAGCTATAGAGACCCCCGGGGTGGTTAGGGGAGAAGTGCTGTTAGACGGCCCTTGCTCTGGATCAGTGACACCCCCTCACTCCCACCAGACTAGGCTCCTTATGCCCTCAGCACGTTTTAAGGAACAGCCCAAGCTCAGTGAGAGCAGTCAGCCCAGGGGCAGAGGGGAAGGAGCCTGCCCAAGGGGAACATAGAGCAAACGCCACCTTCTTCCTGAACCGCAGTTAACTGCTTCCAAAGCCAGGCCTGCTGTGTGCCTGCTGCTGAAGGAAGCGCTCGCGTTCCCGGCCATCCGGGCCTTCCTGGCTGTCTCAGAAAGGAAGCCGGAGCACTGCTTTGGCTCTGGCCATTGGCATTTGTTTGGCACTCCTGTGGGGATGGTGCTCCCCTTTCCCCCAGGCGCCCACACAGTTCAGGCCAACTCTGTGTTAGGGGTATCAGATGGGTCAGGCCTGCCGGCAGAGAGCTGGGTGTGCCCCAGGAAGCCTCACTTCCAACCCCCAAAATGGCCACTTGCCCTCTCTGGGGTGGGTGCGTGGCTGTACACACTGTCAAGTCCCATCATTCTCTTTGGTGGCGAGACTAAACTGTACCCCCAGAGTGGGCGGGGGGGGGGGCAGTGGCACGCTTGCTTTGCGACAGTGGAAGGGCCAGGCCTTGGCACAGGACAGGGTGCNCCCCCAGGGGGGGCGGGGGGGGGGGCAGTGGCACGCTTGCTTTGCGACAGTGGAAGGGCCAGGCCTTGGCACAGGACAGGGTGCCCCACTTCACGCTGTGAGCCGGGGCAGGTGTGTCCCTACGTCCCTCCAGAGCCCTGCGCCTCCGCTCTCCGTATGAACACAGCCCAGGCGGCCTTCTCACACCCACCCTTCCACTGCCACCTCAGGGGTCGCCCAAATGGCCAGGGAAGTGTCAGGTCCACTTCACGGGAGCCGCATTCAAGCTCGGAGGGCCGGAGTGCGCGGCTGAAGGCTGCACAGGAGGGATCTCTCCGTGGGTGGGGCAGGCAGAAGGCCCCCCGCTGTCCCATCCTCACCCCATGGCCTGCGAGTGTTTCTTACCCTGCAAGAGGGAACTGAGGATGCAGCTGGAGCAGGATCAGGAGAGGGCCCTGAGTCGTGGAGATGGAGGGGGGGCACCACAAGGCCCCTTAACAGCGCCAGAGGGAGGCAGATCAGCCTGGAACTATGGAGGAGAGGCCTGGGGCACCGCATCTCTGGCTCTGAAGGGGGAGGAAGGGCCGAGGCCTTGGGATGCCAGCAGCCTACAGAAGCCAGAAGGGCGAGAAAAGAGATTCTCCCGAGTCTGAGTCTCCAGAGGGGGACCCTGCCCTCCAGTACCTGCTGGCCCCCACATCTCTAGGAGGTGCATGCCTGTTGCCCGAGAAGCTGAAGTGGGGTCCTTGGCTCTGGCGCCGTGAGACGCTCCTGCAGCGAGACCTGCAAAGAGGTCTCATGTCTCCCGAGCCCCCTGCCTGCCGGCGTGCCCCCAGACCACGAAGGCAAGAAGAGTGTTCTGGCATTCCAGCCTCCCCTCCGCCCGCTCAGCTCCTTGCCCGGACCAGAGCCTCGCTACACTCAGAACATGTGAATGCGCCAGTAAATAAATGAAGCAGAGCCTGCCTCTGACAGCCCCGACCGAGCGGCGCCTCTTCACCCCAGAAGCCCCGGCGCCGAGCTGTCGACGGCAGGACAGTTCAAAGCCACTGGAGCTGGAGCTGCCTGCCCCCCTTCCCACAGTGCAGTCAGGCTGCAGGAAGATCCAGGGGACATCCAGGCAGCCCGCCTCTCCCTGCCCCCGCCCCCACCAGTGTGCCTCTGGTAGTCTCTTGCAGAGGAAGGAAGGTTCTGGTTCCAGACTGAAGAGAAAGTAGTGTGATGAATGCTCCTCAGAGTCTTTGTCTCAGCAAAACCCTAAGTGGATTTGCGCCTCACTTATTGACTCTGTCCTCATTCATCAAAGGTGAGAAATGCCAGCCCTGTGCTCTGCTTACTCCCAAGCCTGTGCAAAGGAGGAAGACGGATGGCTGGGCTCTGAACGCTGCTGCACACCGAGCGCTGGGAACAAACGTGACCACGTGCTCTGCAGGGCGGCTACGTAGCAAAGTTCACATTCACATGGGAAGTGAAAGTGACTCACAGCGCTGTTGCTGTCACATGACTCTGGGGGCGGATCAGCTCCCAGGGCCTGTTTGCTCTGTGTGAGAGAGAGATGCGGCCGGAGCGCCTGCTCCGTGCTCACAGCCTACCACCATCCTAAAAGTATGATTTTTAAAAATGATACTTTTGAGGTGTGCTGGTTGACAACACTGTATGATTTAGGGGAACAGGCTTGCACCCCTCAGGTGTGTGACCACACCACGCCCACACCGAGGCCCCTTTCTCCTCCACCATCATCCACTGAGCCCCTCCCCAGGCCTGCACTGCTATCCTAACTTTACAGATTACAAGTTCACACTCTAGATAAGCACACAGCTGGACAGTGGCAGCACTGAACCGGCTGGCTATACAATTAGTCAGTTCGGTGCCGCTTCTTCAAAAATGCCTCAACCCCAAGATGGCGGCGGCCGGATGTTAAACTAAGCAGGGGCCTTCCTGAGCCTGGCCCCACCAGGCCACATAGACGGTACAGCCTGGAAACCACCGGGCAGTCTGACTCCAGAGCCTTCTGTCTCCACATCCACGCTACCACAGCCGACACGTGTCCGCCAGGGGTTGTGAGGTTAAAAGTGAGGCTAACATGCTCCTGGCAGAGAGACAGCGTGAACAACCGTCTGGAAGTGGCGGCGCAGAGAGGGATATGTTTGAGGGATGATAAAGGCTCGTGGCCACTGTGGGTCACTTGGAGGAAGCAGAAGTGTCCCGGTAGATAGTACTGGCCGCAAATAGTGGCACTGGAAGGCCAGCCAGGGGGCCTACCTATGCTTGCTGCTGCGAGCAGGTTTAGAGGCCCTTAATGTGGTTACAGGTCAGGAAACTAACCCAAGGGCACAGAAGACTTTCTGAGGCATGGAGGTGTGAGCACTGTGTTCTGCCTCAGAGAGTCAAAGAAAGCTTCACCATAGGCTACCACTGAGGCACTAGTCTCTTAAATGACCGAGAGACAAGGAACTTTCTCGGGGGATGAACACTATTTCGATTGGGATGGTGGTTACATGGGTTTATGTGCTGGTCAACACTCGCTGAATCAATACTTAAAATGCATGCATTTTATTTTGTGTAAATTAAACCTCAGTCAAGTCGATAGTGAAAAGAACCTCCCCAGGCCTCCACCCTGTTGTCATGGTAACGCACTGCCTGGCACTTGGTGGATTCTCTGTTGCATGAGGCTGCAGAGGTGCAGAGGGGCCCGGGCTGAAGCTTTCTGTGTCCCTAAGAGCCACTAACACCCCCGGTTGTGAACCCTGCCTTTGTGGGGCCACAGAGCCGGGGTTGAAGTCTGCCTCAGGAACCTCTCCCAGCCTGGCCAGACCTCAGGGACTTCTGAGAAGTCTCATTGCGGAAGTCTGGAACACAACCTATTCTGGGCTTACTAGGTCTGACTGGGCCTGACTGGCTGACGAACTCCAAGCCTCACATGCCCACTTATCCTGTTGGTGGTTCTACTGGCTCTTGGAGTCTGCTGAATACAATCTCTACTGGGCTGAGCACCGAGCTGCCTCCACGAAGCTGCTTTCATTTGAACTTTCTCTTCCCCTGTGCGCCCCTTCTCGCCCTTCACCCCTTGGCCAGAGGAACCACCTGGGGCAGGGCAGGATAGAGACCCTTGGCTGAGAACTAAGTCGTGTGTGTGTGTGTGTGTGTGTGTGTATGTGTGTTAGTCTGGAGTGGCAGTTGGTCTGAAGTAGTGATCAGTCCATACAAAGGCCTGAGTCCCCCCTCAAGGAAGGGCTGCCAGATGGATTTTCTAAGATGCCCAGGGGAACTGGCATTTCAGACCAATCATGAATAGTCGTTAAATCTCAACTGCTGCATGGCTAACTTAGACTGGAAAGTTATTTGTTATTCATCTGAAATTCCCATTTTACTAGGCCTTCTGCATTTTGGGGGGTGGTGGCTGGATCTAGCCTCCTTCGGGCAGGGTTCGATGGGAATGCTGGGAAAGGAGCGCCAAGGTATCCTTCCTCCAAGCCCCTGTGGCACTCCCCGGGGCAGGGGAACATGGCCAGCCTACCCAGCTCTTCAGCGTGGGCCTTAGAATCCGCCTCAGTATGGAGGTGGTAGTGACTGGGCCGTAGGTGCCAGAGGCATCTCTGCTCTCTTTCCTGGGGGGCAATTACCCAATAATCCCTGTGGGGAAGGGAAGTTGGCAGACAGAAGGAAGGGGCGCTGTGACCTTGTTCCATTCCCTCTCCTACCCCTCCTGGGGGCCACGCCTTTTAATTTCCCCACAGGCGAAGCCACATGAAGGAGCCCAGTGGGAGGAAGGGGCGCTCCTGTGCATGGGCAAGAAGCAGAGGGGAGGCAAGAGGCCCCTAACAGCTCCATCCACCCCCATGCTGAGGCCTCCCTCTCAGAACTCCCACTTGAGCACCCCATCGGGCTTAACTCGTGAGGTAGGCAGGGAAGTCAGTGGAAAGTTACTTACACATAAACGGACAGACGGATGATGAAACCCCAGGAAACCGCAGCTCCTGCCCTGCTGGGGGAGCCAGGCCAGAAGCCAGCCTGCTAGCTTGGGACCCGCTCTGCCCTCATGGCTGCAGGCCGGAGACCTCAGGCAAACCGCTTAGCGTGTGTGCCATTTCTTGCCTTAAGCTGCCCTATCACCCTCACGGGGCTGTGGGGAGGCAAACATGAGCCAGCAGGTGCAAAACAATAGCATTTGCCACTGAAGCACTACTGAAGGGCACTTCTGGAGGGGCTCGGCCTGGTCACGAAGCGTGAAACCCATACAGGGATATGAGATGCGAACGGGTCGCAGGAAGAGCTTCCCCGTCGCACTGAAGGGACGATCCACTCACCACAACCTTATACTGTGCTCGCAGCCTGCGGGCAAGCTCCAGGCACGCGTGGGCCTCAGCTCGAGGTGGGGTCCTAAGAGCCACCCTATGTCCCCACAGTAACTGGCCTCCTGCTCCTTTAAGATCGCAAGTTCCTTCAGGTGCAGATAGGCAGGAAGTGCCTCGACCATGTCTGGCTGTGTTTCACTTCCTTTCAGAAGTGTTTTCTTATGAAGAACCCCCAAGTTCACAGTCACACACCACTTCCTTCAAAGGCACACTGTGTTAGTTCCATGAAGTTTCTTGGGCGAGAAAATACACAAATTATGTATGTACGTGTGCGTGGGCTTGCAGCTATGTAATTTATACGTTTGAATTTTTAATAGGCTATTTTTAGAGCAGTTTTAGGTTCACAGCAAGATTGAGTGGGAAGTACAAAGATTTCCCATGAACCCCCACTGCCCACCCCCCCCACAGCCTCCCCCACTATCAATACAAACTATATTTTTAAAACTATATAAAAGATGAGAGGAAAACATAAAATGACACTTTAAATATTTAAAAATAAAGAGGTAATACCTGCTTCTGGTAAAAATGCAAGTGGCAGAGGATTCTCAATTCCCTATCCCCACAAGCAATCTATCTCTAGTAATAGTTCTTAAAATTCCCTTCTGGATTGTCTCTGTGCTCCTCACTTTTCTATCGCACAGAGGAGATCAGATTTATGAGGTTCTCTCTTCTCCACCCAGAGCACACACTTTGGGCATCCTGCCGTGACATCATGAAGAAATCGCCCCAGTCTTTTTCTAACTGCTGCATCATCTTCCATTGTTTGGACACTGTCGCATATGCAGCTAATCTCCTTATTCATGTCCACTTAGGCTGATTCTAGCTTTCCCTCTTACCTACAAGGCTATGGAGGAGGAAAGGATGTATCCGTGTGTGCATGCGGCTGCGTAGACACAAGCAGACGAGCGCCTGTGTGCGTGTCCAGGTAGGGCCTAGAGACCAGTCATGGTGGAGCCGCTGACCACACGGAAATGCTGTGGCAATGGCGTGGGCGGGGGGGGGGGGGGGCGCATCGCTGG
>JAGFMF010011596.1:1838328-1850179 GCA_019455555.1 Galemys pyrenaicus | reverse complement strand
GAAAGGGGCAGGAGTGGCCCCCTTGCTGAACTGCCTCTGAAAACTGCGTCCAGGGCACCTTCCAGCGTCCAGTTGACTCTGCCAGGCCTGGCTTTGGTGGCAGATACGGCCAGATGCACTCCCAGCTTGCCAGTACGTCCTGGCGCCCTCCTGGGCCTTACGCTTTCCATCTGAAACGAGCAGAGCATCCTCAGACCAAACCCACTGTGTGTTGAGAGGATCCAACAAAGCAATTGCAAGCGTCTAGGCCTATGAGACAATGTTCCCGCCAGCCTCTGGCCGCACCTGTGCCAGGAGTCTCTGCTGCGGTGCGTGCCGGCACGCTCTCCAGGCGTGCGAATTGCACTCCCTGGCGTTGGCAGAACAACGGATCGCCTAGCCATGCACTTCTTGGAACACGTCCCTCTCGTTGAGCTGTGCACGTACAGATGCCGGCGTTGCCCATTCAGGAAAAGCAAACCAACCTATAAACTGATGTCAATGGGCCAAGCCGAAGGCCATTATCAGTTCCCACAATACTTGAGATCTCCCTTTTCCTTCCTTGACGCTGCTGCTCGAGGGAGGAAGAATGCAAATACAATTTCAGCCATCACCTTAGATGGTGGGTCCTGTTGGCTGAGTGACCTTGGGCACGGCAGCCCTCTGAGCCCTGGTTTCCTCCTCTGTAGGATGCGGTCGTGATCACTACCCACGCAGGCCATTAGGGGAGTCCCCAAGCTTGCAGGTCAGTGCCCAGGGGAGATGCTATAGACACACGGACGCGAACCTGGCTCTAGCGCCCCCTTACCACGTGCCCATACCCAGGAGCCACAGCCGTGGACGTGGCCTGTCATGGACCAAAGTCGTTGCCTGGTGCATGACTGAGCTGCTGGAATGGAGTTCTCTGACGTTCCGGTCCGCCATTTGAGGTGGAATCATCTCCTGTAAGTTGAGCCGTGGGTGGGATTCTCTGAGGTCATCATCAGCCCCGTCCTCTCGCACTTAGTAAGACCCTGGTGGGTCGACTTTATGAAAATATCTTAGCACACCTGATCTTTTGAAACGTCCTTCTTTGGAAGGAGCACGCACTCCAGACACCAGGCGGCATTCCCGCCACGCCTCAGCTACGAGAGGGCAGGATGGAGCGGCTGTGTCTGCTCCGTGTCCGACCGGGCGAGCCCCACTTCTGCTGAGGTCCCGATGAATCCCGCCAGTACTGAGCACTGTGGCCTGAAGGTTTGTACCTGCTCCCAAATTCCTCTGTGGAAACCCTAATCCCCAAGAGGAAGGGATGAGGAGACGGGGCCTGCAAGGGGGGTCAATCATGAGGGTGGAGTCTCCATGAGGGGGATCAGCGCCCCTACAACAGATGCCAGAGTGCACCCTGAGCCCCCTGCCACGTGAGGACCCCACGAGAGGGCTGTGACCCTGAAGAGGCCCTCATCCCCACAACCGTGAGGAATATATTTGTGTTGTTTACACGCCTCCCGGGCTGCAGTTCGCTGAACTAGACCTTCCCTGTGAGGACGATGGAAATAGTGTGCCACCGGGGAAGAGCGATGCACTCAAGAGCACATCTCAGAAAGTCAGCACTTCAGTCAGGATCAAGGTCAACATCCCCAACAGCGCAACGAAGCAACAGCACGGCCTCCTGACGTGAGACACGGGGACGGCGACGGCAGCCCTGTGTGGTGCTCCCGCCGGGCAGGCAAAGCCCTGCCTGCTCATAGGAGGCATCGGCCAACCCAAATCAAGGGAGATGCCATCACACAGCCGGCCTGCTGTCTTCCACACAGCGTCCTGGAGGATCTAGAGCGGGGAGGCCGTTCTCAGTTAAGTGACACTAGCGCTGCAGGACAAGCCAGGGGCTGGGGCTACACTGGAACCTGTACCAGAAAAAAGTCCTGACGAGGACACCATCAGGTCAGTCGGCACAGTATGAACAGGGCTGTAGATGAGAACACCGTCTGCAGATGTGACACTTCTGTCCCTGATCCCTGCGCTGTGACGACGCTGGGGAACGCCCTGGCTCTGCGCACACGCACACCGGGGCTGTGAGGCGTGAGCCTGCAAGGGACTCTCAAGTGCCTTGGAAGGCGGACAGAGAAGCTGAGAGACAACGCGGGAGGGAACGATAAAGCAAAGGCGGCAAAACATTAACAATCGATGAATCTGCGTGATGCTCAAGCACGAACCTTCCGTCATACCTTTGTGGCTTCTCTGTCGGTTTGAAAAGGTTCCAGAGTGAACATTTCAAGCATTCTGGGGGTACCGGTGTGGTACATGTTACCAACTAAGTAATAAATGGTATTCACTAGCAAAGGGAAGAAAACAAGAACGCTGCAGAAGTTCGAAAGAAAAAATAAAATCTCGATTGCGACATGAGGCCGTTTTCCTTCCCTTCCTTCTTCCCTACTCTCATACACCATCTTCTTGGCAATGTGGTGGAAGAGGTGGAAGAAAGGGGAAAATCGGAGCCTTCCCTGGTGGCTCAAGGGGTTGAGTCTCAGCATTATGAAGCTGTCTGCAGCCACTGTGTCCTGAGTTCGATCCTGGCCAGGGAGCTGACCCACATGGCGCAGCAGACCTCTCCTGTCTCCCCGCTGCTCCCCTCAGCAGCGTGTTTCAGTCGATCTGCCTGTTCTGCTCCCCACTCTGTCTCTGGGGAAGTCTCTCACACCCTGCAGCTCTCTGGCCTGCACCCCAGTTCTTGTGTGCACAAATAAATAGGTCTTTAAAAAGGAGGGGGAATCCTTGTTAGAAGTCCCCTGACATGTCCATGTGGGCGCTGCTAGGCAAACCGAGTGTCTCTGTCTCATCCAAGCTCCTCCTTTTCCATCCACACTCTGAGCACCCCCCCAACCCTCCCCCCACTCCCCACCCCCGGGACTGTTCCAGCTGCTCCAGCTGAAAGCTTTGGTCTTATCTTTCTCTCCTCCCTGCTCTGCCCTCCACATCGTATGGATTAGAAACTCCTATCGCTTCTACCTACAACATATAGGCCAGCACCGGCCCACCCAGCACCATCGTGCTGCTCCCACTCTGGCCCATCTCCACCGCAATCGCCGTGCTGGTCTACAAAGATGTCTTCCTGCTTCCAGTCTGTTCTCAACTCAGCAGCCAGAGCGGGTCCATGTAACCCAACATCACATCATGGGACCACCCTCGCTGGAAGCTGTCAGTGATTTCAGCCAGATACATTATCTAACCCTCAGCTAAAGTAAAGGCAAGTCTTGTTGGCCTAGATTTTGCTAGAAGGTAACGCAGACTCAGGAAACACCAAACTCCATTCAGATTTGAATACAACTCCAAAGCCAGAATGCATACTTCTGTTGCAAGAGGTAGTGATGCTCACTCCTGGCCCTACCTAACTTTTAGACCCTTTATTTTATAGGAAAAGAAAAGGAAACCAGTGATTTAACTCCTGCATGGGGACTGCTGAAGGGAAGGGCATGGTTCTTACAGTGTCCTTCATGGTTAGCACGCCCTGGAGTTTTGTTACCTCTCTGACTTCAGGTCTTATGCCCCTCTCTGTTCAGCCATACTGGCCTCACTTGTGGGAATAATCGCTGCTCAAGGCTTGGAATTGACTGTGGCTACTCTGGAACACACTCCCCGGACATCTGTGTGTTCGTCTGCAGTTGTGGCTCAGAAGGAAGGTACTTTGTCAATGAGGCCTACCTGGACCAGCGCTCCTGCCCCAGACTCCCTATTTACCCTCCATATCCTTCTCAATTTGGCCACGGTCATCCTCTGCTATACTGTACACAGCCTCAGTTCTGTATGTATTGTCTCCTTTCTCCACTAGAATATAATCTCCTTAAGTTTTTGTTGACTGAAACAGCCCCAACTCCCAGAACATTGCCTGCCACAAAGTAGTAGCACAATAAATATTTACTGAACAAGTGAAGATTATTTTAAAAATTAAACATAGGGAATCAGTATGGGTGATTTTTTTTTCTATAAAATAAAGGGTCTAAAAATTAGGTAGGGCCAGGAGTGAGCATCACTACCTCTTGCAACAGAAGTATGCATTCTGGCTTTGGAGTTGTATTCAAATCTGAATGGAGTTTGGTGTTTCCTGAGTCTGCGTTACCTTCTAGCAAAATCCAGGTTAACGGGACTTGCCTTGAAGGGCTTTGGCTGAGGATGGCTTCATAAGTGAGCTATGAGATTTTCCTCCTCTTTTGTTCGTGAATCTACCCGGGATGAGGTCAGACTTCCCAGGAGAAGGGCACAGGCTCCCACGAAGCTACCCTCACTTCAGACACCAGCCCGCCTGGAGGCTCCAGGGCTTCCCCTCTTCTGGCAATGAGCTAAAACCCTGGGGGTTCCCATGACTTCCCTGAGGTTGGACAACCTGCTGGAATGATTCACAGAACTCAGAACAATGCCACGCTTAGCATGACAGCTTTGCTAGAGAAAGGACACAAAGCAGAACCCGCAAAAAGAAGAAATGCACAGGCGGAGACCAGGGAGAATCCCAGGCAAAGCTAATCCTCCTTAGGCATGTTGTTATCCTCCTGACGCCAAAACGTAAGAATACCCCAAGAGTGCTGTCAACCTGAGAAGTGCACTGGGGTGACTGTGTCCCCACTTTTTATCGGGGCTTCCTTTTCTAGACCTGACTGAGGAACTCAGTGGCTATCTGGTTGAACTCAACCTCCAACTCCCCTCCCTCCCCTAGAAGCCGAGCTGACATCACGTGACTCAAACCCTAACCTTCCAACCACAGGGTAGTTCTTTCTGGTGTGGCCAATTCCCTTCTCGAATCTTCTCCTACTGTAAACTGTGGAGGAGGCCACTGTGAGCAGCCTCGTTGCCATAAACAATCAGCTGTGGTCCCATGGGACACACTAGCAACAACAGAAACATGCTACCACTCCGTGCACTGGGGAAACCCCAGGGGTTTAGAGGCTACCTTCCCCTGCCTCCAAACAGGGACCAAGGCTACCCACATTCTTTATTATGCAGAACCAGATCCAGTATTCCAGTCATAAAAGGAGGGTGTTCGTGCAAACACAGTCATAGAGTACAAAATACAAAATTCAGACACTAAGGAACCTCCTTCTGGCCCAAACTAAAATTATGTCCCTGTCTGCATATAGAGAGAAAAATAGAAGATTCAAGTCCAAATGTACGCTCACACTCTGTGCCAAGGACTGCAAGTAGTAGGAGAAAGAGGGTGGGATGTCGGAGAAGCCATTTCCATGAATGAATACATTTAGGTCCTTGGAAGCCAAGCATGTAGGTTCAAATCTGAGAAATGGATGCAAAACACACCCCGCCGCCACCACAACAAAGCCAGGCACGCTGTCGTTGGCTTCGCCTCGGGAACGACTCCAGTAACAATAAATCATGCTATGGTTAGTTAAGACACTGCCCTCAGGTGACTGAAGTCCAAAAATGGCAGAAGTTGGCTCCTTTTCCGCCTAGATAAATAACCTTCCTCCTGAAGCATGCTTCTCTGAGCTCAGTACAGAAAACCAACGAGCAGGGAAGCACGGTTGAAAGGAAGGCGTTTCGGTCTGTGGTCTTGGCTCTGCGAAACAGCCGAACACCCTCGGACAGGTCACTTAACCTCTCAGTGCAGACTTTCGTCCTCTGGTCCTCTGGGAAAGTGCTACCAACAGCCTTTATTTGCATTAAGAGTGCTTTAAGGATCAAATGTCACAAAGATGAGAAAGTGCACAGACCAAGTTCTCAAAACCAGATAAATACGAGTTATATTACATAAGAAATGATTACAGCCCAAACGTAAGGTGATACCTATAAGCTGGTCTTTTCTTCTTCCAACTGTTGTCCGGCTTACAGGTTCCTCTGCGTTGCTGCCTAAACCCTTTAAGGTAAGGTGCTCCTATAGACCATGGAATTTAGGCCGCGGAGAACAAGCAGGAGTAAATGTAAGTTCAATTTCCAAAGCAGAGTTACTCGGTGGCTTATCACAGACACAGCTGCAAGGTCAGAATAAGACAGTCTGAGAACCCCGAGAGGAACCATCAGAGATTGCACAGGGCAATTCCTTTCAGAGGGCAAAGACCATGATTTCCCAGGGGTAAGTGGTGTGTACGAGCCTGGCTGGGTCCTGGCGAAAGAGAAAGCCCCTCAACTGGGGAGAATGTCAAGGCAGTGATGCAGTATTGCATCAGTGCTCACTGGAGCCGGTCGTCTGGGGACGCTGGTCTGGTAGCCACACTTCCTCCCTTGTGTACTGAGCGTGGGTAAGGAACCCAGGCCCCGTAGCCTCCTCCAGGCTGGGCCAGGCGACCCAATCTGTTTAGATTCCTGTGTGATTAAGAAGCCCATTTAGTTGTGCTATAAAATTCATTTTCCTCTGGTTTATTCATCAAAGGTGTCTTTGCAAATTGCTACCATCTTCTCGTCTGGACCAAGAACAGACCTGACCACACTTGGGCAGCACAGGTGAGAACAATCAAAGAGGACATTCTATGCAGAGGGTAGACACAGAGCGGAATTTCAAGATGGCAGCAGCAAAGCATTAAGCCAACACCGGGCCTTTGTGAGGGTGTGGCCTTGTGTGGCCACACACTCATGGAAGAAACCTTAGAGGAGGGAAATGATAAGGGTCAATTCTGGTGGATTCTGGTCTGCCTGAACTTCCCCTCAGATGTGGGCCTGGTGTCTAGCGCCCTACCTGTGCTTCGTTTTCCTCACCATAAAGCCGTTAACCGCATTCTGCTGATGATCTGGGACCTGTATCTACAAAAAAGCTTTGCTGTCTACAGAAGCAGCACGTTAAAATATGAATGCTTATTACTGGTGATTCTACTTCACAATAGACTGTATGTTTCTCATTTTTACCACAGAAGGCCATGGAGATTGTGGCATGCCTCCCCTTTCCACGTCCTATTTGACCAACTAATTATCTGTAACCACTGTAACGTGAATGACTGCTGGGAAAAATATTAAAGCAGTGAAAAGCTGTGTGAAACTATGAATATTTAAGGTAAAGGCTTCCCTTTATGGTGACAGCACTGGCTTTGGAGGAGGAGTGTCTGTAATGAAATTATTTGAAAATTGGCACAGGCAAATTTTTCATTTATAAGATATATGACTATAGTATCTGTGTTTAAAAGTTTTAATGGTATAAATGTGGATGGTTTATTGAGACAGAATGGGACCCCATCTTGAGGTAGCCTATGGGACAGAGCCAAAGGCCTCCGCTGAGGACTCTGCAGCACAAGCACGGTGTTTAAATGAGGTGGTTTCTCAGCCAGCCAGTCTGAGTTGAATCTGTCTCTGGCTTTCATGGTGGTTTGGGGTAAACTATTTAATCTGCCAGGACTCTGTCATCTGCAAAAAGTGTAACATAGCAGTGCCTCTGTCATCGGTGCTGTGAGGATTTTCGGAGCCGCATGGAAAGCTCCCTGTCTGTAGTAAGCACGGGAAAATGGCCACTACTCTTACGGTGATGGTAGCTGGTGTCTTACAGTCTAGTCCCCGGACTGCCTCTCAACCTTATTTCCTGTCACTTCCTCTCATTCTAGGCCGCCCCGGGGCAGACTAAGCTGCCCAAGACCCCCTGTACATACTCTTAAGATCCTGGGCCTCTTGTGTTGCCCTTGCTGTGTGTAGGCCAAGTAACCACTTGGAGGGGATGTTGCAGAGGCGAACTGAAGCCACAGAAGGGAACTGAGTGGAATGAGATTCCCTTTAAAGTTGCGTTAGGCTCTAAGAGTCCCTTAGATCAACAAAGGGAACAGGCAAATTAGCGGCACAACATTTGCTATGCTCCAGGGTGTTCTTCGACTCCTGTCTGGGTGCCTGGGATCCTCCCGTCATTTTTAGCACACTAGCCCAGGGAACCTTCTGTTCGTTCTGTTCCGGCGTACTGAGCACAGTGGGGAGACACCAGGGGTGGAAATCCTGGAGAAAGACAATTCAGCGAACTGCAAGGCAGAGATGGGCCTCATGGGAGCTCTAGGCTCGGCAGACAGACCTGTGCGTTTGCCCTCCGGCCAGGGCCTGAAGGCCCCTCGGTGGCAGCTTCTTCAGCAGCGAAATGAGGATATGAGTCCCCTGCACAGGGCACGAGTTGAGTCAGCGTCTACAGTTAGTCCAGTAAATCTCCTGTCCCCCCCGCTCCTTCCTCTCCTGTCGTTAGGGGGGTTCGGGCAATGTGTTTAAGGCGATTTAGCGGAACAGATGGAGACTACCCAGGTTACAGGGGAAAGTGGGTTGCAGGAGGGGGTGGGGAGGGCTGGGGGGCAGATGGTAGGAGGCCCGGATGCCCAGACAAAGGGGTCTGGGCCATTATCACTGCTCCCTTCTTCCTCCTCCTCTTCCTTCTTTGTGCACATGGCACAGGCTGCAGACAGCCAGGCTCGTTTTCGTGAACACAGACTTGCACGGCTGCCTCCCCAGCATGGGAAACAGCTAGGAGGCTGTCCCAAGAAAGCCATGTCCGCCCTGGAAAGCGAAATAAAACACAGTGTGCCAGGACACCTCTCTTCCTGCTTCCACGGCTGGCTGGGAGGGGGCCGCCTCTCCGCGTGGGCTTTTCCAGGGCACTGTGACCCGCGGGCTGGGGAGGGTGGGGCAGGTGCCAGAAGGGCTCTGGACTCCTCTTTCACCGGGGGGGCCCCAGGCCAGGGTGCTTTCAGGGTGCCTGCACGCTGAGCTTCTGCCTTCGCCCCTGGCCTGGCCAACTCCCACCTCACGGTCGCTGGGCCCAGCACTCACTAACCCACTTGTACTGGCAGCTCCCAGGAGGCAGGAATGACCCCAGAATACTGGAGTTATCTGGGGAGGGACCTGAGTCCCAGGCCCCAGTCGGCCAGAGCTGGGTTCAAGCTACGGTTTCTTCCTCGCACAAGCTACAGTTCACGGCATGGCCAGAAGTCCTTCCTGAGCAACAACTATCTACTAGGCACTGTGGGGAATGCAGCAGCCGGCTCCTCTCGCTCTTCTGTGATTGTCAGGTGCAGACTAGGGGGGCAAGGGTGAAGACTTTTATGTACAGAACTTTTATGTACAGAACAATTGAGGGTGCCCACTGACTGAGCCACCACACGTGTCCCTAGGTCTCAGCTCCGGCATCCGTAAACCTCTCCTCATGGGAAGCAGCGGGCACAAGACACGAAAATAAACATACAGAGCCCGGCACAGTGTCTGGCTGAGCAGGCATCGACCCAGTGGAAGCTGCTGTTTTTTACCTGCTATAAAACTAACACAGGATCTGATTTTCATCGGTACCTTATCAGAGAAAGAACTGCTGTAAAAACATCTAAAATTGTGATGAATCGCAAACACTGAGACGCTTTTTCTCACCCGAAGCAATTTTTTTCTGCCACCCTAAATAACATTGATAATAACAGTACAAAGTCCTAAGTGCCAGGCACCATTTCAAACAGCCGGGACTCCCAGTCACCCTAGGAGGTAGCTATTGCCTCAAGAGCCTGTTTTACAGATGGAAAACTCCTGCACAGAGAAATGGATTAACATGGCCTGGGTCACACAACTCTACAATACACTGTTAGTTTCTGTTTTTTTCCCCAGCAGCTTCAATCTTTCCACTGTCCCTTGGAGGCCGGTTGTGGGCCATAGGGAGGAAGCTAGTTCTCTCAGGAAAGCGCCCCCTCTCTAGCCCCCTGCCCTCTTTATGTCAACCCAAACACAGCGGCAGGCTGCTGGTTACCAAACTAGAAGACTCTTCCAGACGCTTACAAATTTCCGCTCCTCCATCTCCTTAGGAGACTTGGTTTCTGCCAGGCCTCACCCTTTCAAAGGAAAAGGCCTCTGGGAGAAGCAGCCAGCGCCTGTGCTGGTGAGTCTCTAATCCGAGAAGACCGGGAGGAAAGAAATGTTTTTCGACAGCGGCTGGGCGAGGGGGTGGGGGATGGCATCACACAACCTCCAGAAACCGTGTCAGTCCCACACAGCTGCCGGCTACAACCGCCCAAATATTCACCCTGCACCATTCTCTGTGTCTCAATAGTGAAGGGGGCTCAGGCGACTCAACTAAAGCTGGGGTCGGAGGGGCGCGTTAGCTGAGAGGTGACGGCCTGCACCCCCAGAAATGGTTGTTTCCCCATCAGAGAACAGAATGGCTGCCGCCCCGCAGAACATGAACGCAGAAGCAGACGGTCACCTGCCCTGCCCACCCCTCCTCTCCCTTGGTCTCCCAGGAAGAAGGAAGACCAAGAAATGGGGAAGCCCAACCGCTCCTGCAGTGGCTTTTAAGAGTCTCTTGTATAGACTGATTCCCGGTGAGACCAAAGCCTCTGCCATAAACATGATTAGTAAGAGGTTTCTGGAACTGTCTTGGGTGCAGAAAGGCCTAAGAGGTGCTGTGCACAGGTGCCTGTAGGCTCCAAACAGCCAGCGGGCCACTGCTGAGCTGCCCGTCTTTCCCCTTTCACATGCCTGCTGCGGGCACCTCCACGTGTTCCTGGAACTCATTCCAGCAGCCAAGGGGGTCCCTGGTACCCGGAGTCAGCTGCCATTTTGAGAAACTGCTCCTGTCTACCTAACCTTGCTCATTTCCGGACCTGTCTTACCGGAGCTCTTGAGCTGGAAACAGTCCCTTCTAAATACCCACTTCGGCTTTTAAAAGTAATCTTCGGATTTTAGACATAATGGAACGCGTCTTTGGCACTGAACGCCGGCCCTTTTAGCGATCACTTTTACAATTTAGGAAAAATCAGGAACGGCGAAGTAAAAGAACTTCCCCTTGTCAGGCAGCAAGTCAACAGCAGAGCCTGAGCTTGACTGATTTTTCCAAGGTGGGGGGCGGTGTGCTCTCTAAACGGCAGATAAACGAACCTCCAGCCAGCAGATCATGCGGCCATCTGACTTGCGTGCTCACAAAAATGAGGGCGATGGGAAAAGACGGATGTCACAGGGAAAACTTAAAAAAAACAACCAGGGTGCTTTACCTTCCACTCAAGTCAAGGAGCAGGCAGGCAAGCGAGGAGACAAAGAGCCGGTGAGGCGAATGCGCTCCACCGGCCCGAGAGCTGAGTCACAGGAACCCTGCATCACCGGCATCATGCCTGCAGCGGGCGAGGGCCTCGGCCGGCTCGGGCAGCGCCCCGGCCGGGCCTGTCCGCGCAGACAAAGCGGGTGGCGCAGTAAAGGAATGCCAGCCCCCCAGGTGCCCTCCCGGCCCCGGCCCCCACAGCAGGTCTGCGCTGCAGCTGCAGAGTCCATTGTGCTCGCGCACCCAAGAAGGGGGGCGCGTTCCGAAGGCGGCGGCGGGGTGGGCTTTCGCCCCGCCAAGTTTCCGCCGCCCCCGCCGCGAGCGCGCCCCGGCGGCCGCGGGGCGGGGGCGGGGGCGAGGGGCGGGGGGCGGGCTGCAGGCCGTTCCGGGGGGCGGCGCGCAGGAGAGAAGCGGCCGCGGTGACATCACCTCATTTGCATAGCGGCGCGCATATAGTGGCGCCCGCGCGCCCCGCCCGGCACTCCGCCGCCGCCTCTGCTCCGACGGACTTCGCCGCCTGCGACTCGCTCGGGTGAGCCCGGGACCCTCCCTGCCCTCCGGCCCTCCGGCGCCCCGGCCCTCGGTCCCCTCAGCCCCTCCCGCCCCGCCGCCCGCCCGCGCCCCACCCGGGCGCCCCGAGCGCCGAGCCTCCTCGCGGCCCGGGAATGCGGGGATGCCCGGCCGGACGCGGGCGGCGGGGCGGGGGGGCGCGGGTCTCGTCACAGACGCCCCGGCGTTTCGTGCGCGGCTTCAGGGGGCCCCTTGCCCTTTTCCGCACCCCGGAGGCGGCCTCGTTGTCTCAGGGGCAGCGATCGCGCTGGAGCACAAAGGGCCTTTGTTCTGGCTCACGCCCACCGAGCCCGCAGCCGCGCTTCGGGGGTGCGCCAGGCCGGAGGGGCTCGGGGTCCTCTTTGCTCGGTCTGAGGCGCC
>JAGFMF010011596.1:1802013-1822889 GCA_019455555.1 Galemys pyrenaicus | reverse complement strand
GCAGAGACAAATCTTTAAAATAGGTCATGAGCTCTGACATCTCTCTACACATCAGTCAGCGAACTCTAACCCGCGGGCCAAGCATGGACAGCTACAGCCTGAGGGCTAAGAATGATGCTCACAAATTGTAAATGACTGGAAAACAAATCGCAAGAATACTATTTCTTGGTGTGTAAAAATTTAAAGCATTCTAGTGCCAATTTTCAGTGTGTGGGGGGGGTGGTGGTGGTGGATGGGGGTGGTTGTCCACAAATCCAAACAATTCTCTGGCACCGCCATTACTTTGCAAGAGCAGTTCACAGGGCCCAGAGAAACCTTTGCTCACCAGAGCACAGGTTTACTGTAAAAGGATACAATTCAGGAACAGCCAGATGACGGGCAGGGTGTGAGAAAGTGTTGTCCACGTGCTAGAACCCTGTCCACTTGGGGTTTTCATGGGGCCTTTCTTATGCTTTTGTGATGGATGAAATCATTGGCCTTCAGTGAATGCTTCAACCTC
This sequence comes from Galemys pyrenaicus, assembly GCA_019455555.1. Lineage (NCBI taxonomy): Eukaryota > Metazoa > Chordata > Mammalia > Eulipotyphla > Talpidae > Galemys > Galemys pyrenaicus. Next base: position 1,822,390 of record JAGFMF010011596.1, on the reverse strand, counting down.
CAGTGTTTTTCCCTTTTCCGGAAATCCGGGGGCAGCATAGAAAGTTCCAATCCTCTATGTGAGGTTGGTTGCCCTGGCAACCAGCCTCCCTCTTCAGGGGCTTCCTAATGTCACCTCCTTAACATAACAAAAGACACCTTTAGGGTTTCTGAGCTGCCCCAGCTGCCCTGGCCAACCTCTTCTCCAACTGCCACCATAAGAGCTGAAGCTGTGCTTCCTGCCCAGGTCAAGTTCTCCTGACCTCAGCAGCCACAGCAACCACCTAGAGGGGTGCCGAGTCCCTGGCTGCAGACTGGCTGCCAGCCAGAGTGCAGTAACCTCACCCTGGACCACATCACCCAGAACCTCGTGGATGACAGGCCATTGGTCACACGTGCTCGGCGACCAGGTGTCACAGCACGTGTTCACCGTGCTCCTTGGCTCCACCCTCCAGGCCCAGCATGGCAGCTCCGTGCACAGCAACAGAGTCCAGACTGACCCTAAGCCCAATAGTCTGCAGGGTGGTGATGACGTGGACCCCCACTTCCTGCTGAACCCCAAGGTACACAGCAGCTGCAGGGAGCACCGGGCCCTTCTGATGCCACCTGAGGAGCCCTGTCCCATCTGGATGGCCACCTGGCTGACAGGTGCGCCGCAGCCAAGGACATGATGGGGGCCCATCCCCGAGCCCTTCCTCCCTGGTCAGCCTGTGTTGGCCTCACTGTCGGCTCTCCGGCGTGGCTGGCGAATGCCTGCTGTCCCCGGTACCTGGCACCGTGACAGCAGGCCCTCCTGGTGGGGGTCAAGGAAGTCCACCTATGCGTTAGCAGAAAGGGGGGTCATTCGCCCGCTTTTGCCATGACCTTGCCCAGACTGAAAGGCTCTCCAAGACTAAGAACGACATGTTCACGGGAACCCAACCCTGCCCTCCCTCCTCCCCGCGGCCAACCTGGGCGCCGGGCTGAGACAGGGACGTCAAACAAATGTAGACTGGTCCAGGCCCAAGGAAAACAGTATGGAGGTTTCTCAAAATACTGCATGCATCTACCCTAGACCCAGCAATCCTTCTCCTTGGTATGCCCCCCAAGAATCCAAAAACACTAATTCAAAGGGACATCCGCACTCGTGTGCCCACTGCAGCACTATTTACAATGGGCAGCTACGATGCCACCGAAGCGCCCAACGGCGGCGGATGAAGACGTGGCATTTGGACATGACGGAACCCTGCGAACTGGCACCTGACGCCAACAGAGCCTCCCACATGATGGCACTTCTACAGACGCACCTTGCGGAAGCAGGGAAAACAAACATCTGGAGAGGAAAGTCAAGCGCAAAAGCAAAAACCTGAAGCTTGTATTGCAGGAGTGTTGGATGAGCACGTGCCCAGACGAAAGTCATTTTCTGGGGGGCCCGGCTGCCTTTGCGGGCCAGCACGCGCTGCTTTCTGACAGCAGAGGCCCACAGCTGCAGGGAATCACTAACCCCTACCAACAGACAGAGGAGACACACCCAACTTTGACTGGTTTGGAAAGCAGTGGTGAAAGTCTCAAAGCTAACATAATTTGGGGGTCCCATGAAAAGGCTGAAAAGGTGGCCTTTCATTATGGCTCCCTGAAGTGTTACAGTCGCTTCTCAAAAGGCCTGCTTACTGCTTTCCGCCGCACACATTGTACCCCACTTGGGACCAGGTAACTAAGATGAGTTCTAGTGCCAGTTGCAACTCTACAGCTGGGGAGACGAGGGCCCGAGCAGAGGAGGGACGCGGCCGAGGACAGTAGTTATCTTCTGGAGTTTCCATTTTGGGTATGAAAGCATTTGTGATTGGGGGGGAAACTCTTGGTACAATAGCTCACGTATATAACTTATACACACAGAATACATTTTCTGTATATTTGCGTGATCAAACTTTTCATTGATAGTTTTTTATGCTGTGAGCTTGTACACTTATTGGTTTAATTTTCGACGATGCTTAACAAATCACCGGAAATTTACTGGCTTCAAACAACATATTTATTATCTCACAGTTTCCACCCAGCAGAGTTTGGGAATGGCGTGATCCTTGGTTCAGGGTCTCAGAGGGCACCATCCGGGTGTGGTCTGGGTTGTGCACTCATCCGGAAGCTCAGGTGGCTGTTGGCAGAATTAGCTTCCTTGAAGTTGTAGAACACGTGACTTCAAGCTCAGCAGGAGGTCCCTGACTCAGAGAAGGCCATAGGCCTCAGTTAAAGGATGTCCAACGAATTCAGTCTGGCCCACTCAAGACAATCTCCCTTTTGACTATTTAAAGTAAACTGATTTGGGCCTCCCTGGTGGCGCAGTGGGTTAAGCAATGCACCATGAAGCAAACCGCAGCCACTGCAGCATGAGTTCCATCCCTGCCACGGCCAGGGAGGGGACCCACATGGCGCAGCAGACCTCTCCTGCCTCGCCCGCTGCTCCCCTCAGCAGTGTTACAGTCAGTCTACCTGTTCTGCTCCCTACTCTGTCTCTGGTGAATCCTCTCACCTCCCTGGACTCTGGCCTGTACCCCAGCTCTGTATGCATAAATAAATCAATCTTTAAAAAAATAAAAATAAAAATAAACTGATTTGGGCCCTTACCTACATTTACAAAATCCCTCTATCTTGCCTTGTATGATGTAATGTAACTAAGGGAGGTTGTCCTTTGATGTATAACGTGACCTAATCATGGCAAACTCCAAGGGGCCAAGGTCACAGGAGTCACTAGGAGTTTCCATCTTCATGCAAGGGCAAGAAGGGCGAGGCTCTGAGGGAGCCCACTTGGAATTTGGGCTCTGCCACTTATTAGCCATGGTGCTGCACCAGGGATACGGCTTCTCCATGGCTCAGGGCTTTCATCTGGGAACTACACTCATCCCGGCATCATTTCAGCATCCCGGCACTGACCTCTGAGGGCTGCAGCCAGGACTAAATCAGGTGATACTTACAAAGGTACAGAAGAGGCCTCCCTCAGATGTGCCCCCTTGGCACGCGGATTATGTCAAGTTGAGGCCCACGGAGGCCTTGCAGGCTCCAGAGAAACTTTTACCACTCCTTCACTACCTAGGAGGCCATAAATTGAGGGGTCTTACCCAGAATGAGGGTTACCACCAGAAATAGCCTGTCTGTCAGAGAAAGCTTCCTATATGGCAGGGCAAAGGCCTCATGACAGAGCATCTGCTTCTAGTGAGTCCCCCTCTCCTGGTCGCCACAGCCCACATCCATTCCTCGGCTCATCTTACCTTTCCTTCCTTGGACTTCTCATTTCTCATGTCTACGTGCACCTCCCGCACACAGGAAGTTAAATCTGTTTATTTCTACTAATCGACCAGCCCGAGAAGAACCCGGAGGACTTGAGGGAAATTTTCCCCCTCTGCCCATAGGTGTTAAATATTCCCACAGACACTCCAACTTACACACAGACATTTTATTCGTACATAGAAAATGATAATATTCAATGTCACCAAAATGGCCATCATTGGGTCTCTGAGCCAGCAAGGCCAGAAGGAGGAAACGAGGACTGAAGATGAATCCCGGTTTTGTCAGAGAAAGGGCTTGCTCTGGGGCTAAGGACGAGCTGGTTTAGGCAATGGGCTTTGACAAAAAGCAAGATGCAGGGCACCCGCGACGCATTAGTTGCATTTACATCTGGACAGAAGTGCCTGCCTAATTCTTGTTGGTGGATTAATTGATGTGACTATCTTCTTTTTAAAGTCCAAGCACTCACCTAACCAAACTTTTTCCTTCCTTTATTGTTACCCATAGAACTAATTTCACATGACAAACATTGAATGTGCCCACACGGCCCCTCCCTCTTCCCCATTTGAAGATAAGATCTGTTAATATGAAACCAATAGAGAAAGTCAAAGTGTAAGAGCGCTTGCCAAAGATCTTGATAAAGTATTGTGTAGCAAAATGGAGGAAGACAAATATCAAATCCAAGACCTGGAGTTTCCGTGCTGAAAAATATTTATCCAATTCTTTGATTCACATTAAAAGTCTACACTGAAGTCATCTTCTTGAAGAGGGAAAATCCCAAACCAAGCCCCTCAGTGAACCCCCACCAAAGAATCACTCCGAATCTGCTCATGTCCTTGGAAATAAAAAGCAGCCGCTCCCCCATGACAGACTTCCTGACACGCAGAGAATGCGCGGCCCAGTCTCCTCACACAACAATGGGCGGACAGACGGGCGCACAGTGCGGCTTTGTCTGCTCGCTCCGCTGCCATCTCGTTCCCGGACAGGCTTCTGGCCTGACGATGGGGAGAGGGCCCAGTTGCTCAGGATCACTCCCCAGCGTGACTGGGGTGACTGTGGGCGGTGTCTGGAAAGGCTCAGAGAGGAAAATTCCTGGGGGCAGGGGCTGTGCTGTGGCGTGGAATTCCTCACAAGCCCGGTGCCCTGTGCTCCTGAGCTTCCTGCCAGAGTGAACCTGCTTCTGAAGGGTCCGGGGAAGGAGGCACGCACACACGGCAGCATTCTGTGTGTCACAGTCAAGGAGAGGCCACCTGCCCAAATGGCAGCTCTAGATGCTGCTAAATTTCTCATAAAGTAGGAAGGACTTCAAGGCTGGAAAATAATTTCTTGCTTTTCTTCAGAATCTCTGTATATCATCTATTTTTATCATTCAATAATTGGAGGAAAATAGAACAATGGAGGCAACCATTCAGAAATTTTCAAACATCCAGGTGTTTGACACTGGAAATACAGACAAAGTACCTGGCTACCCATGGGCTCATTGTCCTTCTCAGAATTTATTTGCACATTCACATGTATTTACTTGGAGGGGGCTGGCTGGGCAGGCCATCAGGAGACGTCGCTCATTCCACACACACTTATGAGGCATCTAGTGTGCGTAAGACACTGTGAGAGATGAGACAGGGGCTCTGGGCTGAAGGACACGGGATGCCATGGCAGGGACTGGACATCTTGAAACAAATACTGTTTCTTGCTATATTGCTATTCATACACCTTCTGGAAAAGTCAAAGGAATGGTCAAAACCAGTCAGTGAGTTGCCTAATTCTAGCAAAAGGCAAGAGATTTCTTCAAGTTGAAGATGCCTAATTCTAGAGGAGAACAAGAGTGAGACTGAACTGACTGGTAACTCCACAAATGTGGTTAACTTGATTTCCAGTTTGCTTACAGCCAAACCAAAGCCTTCTGTGGGAGGGAGGGAGGAAGAGAGGGAGGGGACTCCCTGACATTTGTCTACCGGAGAAACAAACAACCTGGCCAACTGCCCTCAGGAAGGCCAAGTTGCAAGCAGCTTCTCAGAAGCAATTTTCACTTTTGCACCAAGTGTTTGGTTTCACCTCATACTTCCTGCAGGGTGCTTTGCGACTCCAGGCTGCATTTCCCCCGGTCAATCAATCCATCTCACTTTCTCTTTAGTCATCAGTTACAAAACAGGATAAAATACCTTTACTATTACCTGAGGCTCAGCATTACACCTAGGCTGTCTCTTCTCAGAATCTAGCAAGCTGTTGCACTGATCAAAACAGGGAAAAGCAGTGGGGGTAGCTCTGGGTGCGTCTTGTCAATGGCTAGTGCACATTACAGTAAAAAAACCTGAGAGCAAGTCTCTTGTCTCAGCTTCTCAGACTCAATTACTGCTATTTTATGAGAGCCTTTCTACCTTCTAGACATTTGTGCATTTCTCTTAAAGCAACAACCAATCTGATACACACACACACACACACACACACACACGTGAGAAAGAGCAAGAATGCAGCTGCAACACTACTGCTAAGAAGAATCATCCACGTAGGCCCTCATGCAATTTGTCTTCTATTTCTGAATTGGCGCAGCCAGTTAAGCTGCTGGCCCGTGGGTCGAATCCGAACAGAGAGGGGTATTTTAACCAAGGCTGTGCCCTCCTTGGGTGAGACTCCCTGGAGTGTTGTAAACAAAATGCTAAAGCCAACACGTCCATGCCAGGTGTCATCCGCAGAGGCTCTCCATTCCGTCTGAAGGTGTGTCTTGAGGCAGGGACTCTCCACCCCAAGCAACAGCAGGTCTGAATTGCTCTCTTGTGCTCAATAAAGGCCAAGTAGGAAGTGAAACCTTTTGCACGGCTGTTTTTCTAACAAAGCAGAAACAACGCTTGCCCATACGTTCTTCTCAGGCCTTGCTGATAAAAAGGGCTGAAACAGCAGATAAGAAGTGCTGTCTGTTCTGCTGCCCATTCTCTGGCTACGGGATCAAAGCTGGACCATGACACTGAACGTGGTGTGTGAAACGGCAGCATTGTTGTTTGCTGTGCCAAGAGGCTCCGGAAAGAAGCCCACAGTATTCGAGAAGTCTGAGTCTGTCCCAGAACCAGCTCAGCCATTCTCAGAGAAGGAAAGGACTGGGGTCGTGGCAGTTCCCTCTTCCCTTGAGTGACTGAGCAGAAGCACATGCAAACAAAAATCAAGAGCCCCAGAGAGTAACCAAATCATTTCCAAACACACTGAGATTGAGCTTTAAGACTACAGCTCGAGCAGTACTAATTGAAATCCATCTGCTCTAGTTCTGTAATAGCATGTGAGAATAAATACTCAAACAGGTGATTACAGTTCTCTCCATACTGATACCTGAATGTGATTAAAAAAATAAAAAAAAAAGAACAGAAAGTAGAGCGACTGTTAAAAATCTAGTATTTATATTTCAATAAAGCTGGGGGGGGGGAATCTAGCATAGAACTAGAACATATAAAGTGCCCTTGAACTTCTTTTCCCTGATTTAGAGTCATTTCCCCTTTTCCTTTACTATGCGACCTCTAGGACATTAAAAGGTAAGCCAGGCCTGAGCAGTAACGAGAGGTTGCACGTTCTATGCCTCTGCGTCGCCGGCAGCCAGAAATGGCACTGGCAGCTTTTACTGCAAGCAAGAGTCTTTGGCCTCTTCCTCCTGTTCCTCTGTCCTTCTACTTCTCTTTAGGATAATGTCAGATTTGTAGCGTGGAAACAAGTGGTGCTACTACTTGTCCTGCTAGGATTACCTTAGGGGAAGGTGAGGCACCTCTGAGGTTGTTCTTTGAGTTGGAAGATTTATTGAGAAAATCTGTCTTCAGTTACAGGGTGGCTTGGCGGACCCGGTCTCTCCTACTTCCTGTTAAACATTTGCGTTTCTCTGGCGTACGGTAGCTAAACATTTCTAAGCGCCTCAAAAATGTGAGCGTTCATTTCACTCAGCTGTGCTCTGACTCAGGGTCAATATGACAGTGTTTTGCTCATTTCAGAACTCGAAAACTAAAGGCCAACGCTGTAAAGCTCTTTCTCTTTCCTAATTTTGCATATATATACAGTATATGAATAAATCATTCTGTACAGGAAAAAAAATGGGTTTCCCTCCTTTGAGTAGGAAACAAAGACCTTTTTCAGAGATTTTGATGATTCTTCCTCTAGATCTTATCTTTATCTATGCATCCTGCTACTTCAACCACTGCTATAAAATCAACAGAAGTGTCTATCTCTGTGATCCGGGGAAGCATAAAGAAATTCACTGCAGAACTAAAATCTCCCTTTTCAAGGCCTTTCATGATCGTTCTCCATGTCTTTGAACGTTTCATTGGTACTGCTATGTCAATGGCTCCCAACTTAAAAAAAACTTCCGTTTTACAGCCTGAATTTTTTGTAGCCTCCCACATTATAATTAATTTTTAGAATTTTGAAATGGATTAGAAAGGGAAGACTCTTCTCACTGAGGAATTGCATTCACTTGATTGGGAAAATACATGTTTGACACTGAATCTCTCAGGCCCAGTTAGAACCAAGAGTGAGAGTGAAGGAAGCTGAGGCCCTCCAGAGAAGAATCTCTGTTGCTTTCACTCAACCATTTGGTCGCTTCCTGGTTTTGTTTTCTTTATTTTTTCTTATTTGTTTATTTTGATTTCGGGGTTACATTTCTGCTCCTCTATATGTGTGCATGTCCCACCCCCCCGCCGCCTAACCACCCATTGCCAATACCCCGCTGGCTCCCTCCCCACCCCCTTCCTCCATCTCCTCTGTCCCTTCTGGAAACCATTAAATTCTTTCACTAAGTCTAAGATTTATTCCTGCTGTATCTTGCCTGTATGTGCTTTTGGTTATTTATATTCCACAGATGAGTGAAACCATCTGATAAGTTACCTTTCACTTTCTGACTTATTAGCACAACCACCCCAATGTCCATCCATCTTGTCCCAAAGGCTCAGCTCTTCGTTTACGAGGATGGGACCATCTTCGATCTCCCCCGGGCCTGACTGTCCTGCTTCAGAAACCAGGACGTTCCGCTCAGTCCTTTCTCTTGGTTCTCTTTGCTTAGGAAAGACGTCGCACTGACCTTTCTTAAACACATCTGGGGTGCTGCACCTCGCTTTGCATTTTACTCTAAAATGAAGGGCCTCAGTCCTCCATCTAGAAAAGATCCAGTCTACTATGGCTGGGTTGGCAATCTCCATCTCTGCAAATTTGCCCTTTGAAGCTTGTTTTGCTTTCTTTTTTTCACCACTGCGGGGTTTTTCAGTTTTCAGATGAGCATGAAGTCTCCAGAAATGCTTTCTCTCCAGGGAGGACCATCAGGGCCACTCGGCTGGATGGATCAAGAGTCAAGGTTAATCGCTTCTCGGCCTTTTGGCTAAGATCAAGTGTAAGAGTCAAGGTTGCCGAGTAACCACGAAAACAGGGCCCCTTAATGGCCTCTTCTACCTGTCCTGTAGTCTCACTTGCAAATTACTTTTTCGCCCCTCATGTCTTTTCGCTATAATCTTTGCAGTCATCTTCTCAGTATGTTAGCCGACAAATTAATGAGAAGGCTCCATCAGTTGGCAGCACAGAAGCTATCCTCTGGATTCCTTTGTGACTATTGCTTAGCTTATATAACAAGTGGCTAGAATGAACTTGTTTTGAAAATCCTGATACTGGAAACACAGCTTCACCAGCAGAGTCAATGATGGCTTCCCTCCTGGACTCAGTGGCAATGACCCCAGAACCTTTCCTCGACCATGCAAGTTTCCCAGTTCACTCAGCTCCCACCCCTCATCACTACTTCAGTTCTCCAGGGTGAATGTAAATCATCTTAACTGTGGTGGCAGAGAACTGGTTGGAAATCACAGGACTCTCTCCATATAAGGGTATTCGGCACTCTCTGTGGCTCGATCCTGGTTTATATTGCCTTCGCCGAAGAGAACTTTTCATTTTAAAGAATGTGCAGCGAAGTGCTACCGGCTCCAGGTTTTCCTTAATGGCACTGACATTGGGGAGAGTACACTGAACAGATCAGTGGAAACCGCACCCAACTGTACCCACAATGCCTGGGGTCTGCTCTCGGCTTCCCGTTAGCCCGGTGACTTTGGACGGGGCACTCCCTGGCTTGGATTCTCTCATTTGTAAAGTGATGTAATGCATCAGGTCCTCTCCAGGTCTTTTTCTGGTCCTCTCTGCCTCTGAAGGGCTATGATAAACAGGCGTGCCGCGTCATCGGGAGTGTCAGCACAGCTCCCTGGAGCCCACTCCCCATTCCTGGCGCACACACACATCTCCACATGCGCCCCCTTCGTTTTTAAGGAAGGGCCAATGGAGAAGGCGACTTGAAACCCACGTAGTTTCAGTTCTGACTTCACAATTTTGAATTTTAATGTTTTCGCATATGAAACAGTGAGTAGGCAGAAGAATCCTTCAGAGGAGGCCTGAGGTGGATGAGCAATGCACAGCCCCTTCCTATTAGGGACTCTCTCTTGGAACAAAACACGTCACTGCTCTAAGTCAAAAAAGAACAAAATACAGATAAGCAGAAGACAACAGAAAAGCTGCCACGCCGTGAGAAGCCTCGCCGAGCAGAACGGAACATGGCGCAGACCGCCTGCCTCTCGTGCTGCGTGCCCACCCGGATCAGGGTGGCTTCTGGGATGGTCTTCACCAATCCCTTGATGGCCAAGGGGGTTGCTCCCAGTCTCAAGATTTCCAAAGCCAAAACCAGAAAGTACGGCGCTAAGGAGGAGTGCTGGGGGTGAAGGTATACTAAACAGCTTCTGAGCAGCTCTGCCGGGGGGGGGGGGGGGGGGGCCNCACGCGCTGATAATGGTGGGAGCAAGCGTGGTAAACGACGGTACAATCGCGACTCCTCACAATCTCCTGCGAGGCAGAGACCCCTGCCAGTAAGGGGCCTGAGCACAAGGCCTGCAAACCATAAGTCCACAGTCTTTTGATTCATTTAAGCCCCGACTGACAAATGCGTTCCCAGCAAATGATTGCCTGCATGATCTTTCATGGGCTATTGTCACACAGCTCTTAAAAGAATTATGGAAACCAGCAGGGATCAAGGGAGGTCTGAAGTGTGGCTGGAAAGAAATGGAGAGAAATGTTGCGGTAGAACTAATGAGGAAAAACATATGACACTATTGCATTGGAATTTTTCCTTTTTTGGTCATTCCTGAATTTCCATAGTTATGCCTCTCCAGCTGGTCTGATTTTCTGCACCTTACAAAAACGAAGAGTCTACTGAAGGTGCCCCAATCAGACCCAATCCTGGGGGTGCCAGGATTCTCAGAATTGGTCTCCTCCAGATGCGGTGCTCTGGCAGGCGGAGAATTTTCAGTTAAAAGCCTGAGAGGTCAAGGAGAAACTCTTCTCCTTGTCTTAATGATTTTACTCTCCCCTAATCAAAGAAGAGATCATCATTGCCTAAGCTTTTATCCTTCCCTTAATCAAAGATGCAATCACTGCTTCCCCCTTTTATGATCTAGAAGAATGAAGTTTGGGGGGGTGTCATCCAGGTGCAGGTTTCTGTGTAACCACGTCTTCTATCTGAGAATCTCATCTTACTCTCAGAGTAGAGACAAAGGCCTCGCCTCCTGCCACGTGACATCTCTCTAGGGCCCTCAATTCCCCAGGCCCCTAAACTTTGCATTTACCCCTCTATCTCCCTGAACGATGGCGGGCCCCGCATAATCCCGAGTCACCCCCCCACCCCGCGCCTTGTTAAGTGCTCTTTTCCTTTGCGAGCCTGTCTGATGCTGTCNAGGGCAGCATTCCCCCTGTGCCCCAACACTAAAGTAGACAACACTCGGGCCTGCAGCATCTGGAACTAACTCTTGCAAGGTTGCGACTTAGCTGCCCACCAGCACCTGTCCAGGCTTTCCTCGGAGGTGCGGAGGGCAAACTAGTCTTCCTGTTTAAAGACTGGACCCTGTGGAGAACACCTGCTTTGCAGAGAGTGATACATAAAGAAAGAGGGCATGATGCAGACAACAAATTTAAAAACCATCGTGGGTGCGGGAAGGCACCCAAGAAAACAGGACGGATCTGCGGGGAGAGGGCGGATTCCGGGAAGTCAGACCTCGCAGAGAAAGGAACCGCGGATTCCGGGAAGTCAGACCTCGCAGAGAAAGGAACCAAACGCTCCGTACCTAGGGCTGGGTGAAGAGGAGTCGCCAGGGAATCAGAGAGTAAACAAAAAATTAAATGTTGACTTTTCCCTTTGGCTTAGAAAGCTTGGGGAGCCATTTAAATAGAAAAACATGACGTTTCCCCCATGGAGCGTTAGAGGAGGCTGATCCAGTGGGACGGTCCAGGGGCTGCACCTGCGTTTCAGACCCCAAGGGGTCGACACCCAGGGAGGGGTCACTGACAGAGCAAACCAAGGCATGACATGCCAGCGCGCTGAGAGTGCCGTGGAGCAAAGGAAAGCGGGCCAAGGAGGCGGAGAAGGCCCCGAGGCTGGCGGCCGCTCTTTCTCAGGCGGTGCCTGCCGGCCACCGAGTCTGGCCTTCCTGGTGTGCCCGAAGAAGCTGAGGCACTGAGAGGTGGCCCGAGGCGCCCCAGCTGGCCACTGAGAACAAAACCCAGCTCTCGAGAGCCCAGGCCAGCACTCCTCTCCGGGCCCCCACACACGCGTGCCCACAGCTGGCAACGAGCCGCTGCGGCCAGCTTTGGAGGCCCGGCTCCACTTCCCTTCGCGGCCTGTCACATGGACTCCTAGGCATCCAGAACAAACCGTCCACCACCTCCGTCCCACTACGAGCGGAACGCGACCCCAGGCCCACTTCCCACAGCGCTAGTGGCACCTAGGTCTAGAACGGGCTGGTTCACCAGTGAGGGAGGACCTGGGGCTTGTCTGGAGTGGACCCACGTGCTTGACAGCACCGCCACGCTCTCTGCCCTCCTCTCCGGGCTTCCTTCAGGAACGGACTTTACCCAGGGGTCACTGGGAATTGTGTGGAAATGGGGCTTCTGCTTCAAGATAGCCGGGAGGCCTGAGACTCTGCATTTCCCACAAGCTCCGGGTTTAGGCTGAGGCGGCCGGTCCACAGGCCACATGGCAAGGGGGGTCCTGGCATCTCTGCCCCAGGCTACCCAGCATAACCGAGACAGAGACCTCAGAGTTCAAGTCTGCATTTTCCTGTCTTCATTCCCCCATAGCCCACCCCTCCCCTCCCTTGGAAGAATCCAGCTTAAAAAAAGAAAATGTTATGAAACGCCAGTGCGGGGCTTGAATTACAATGTCAGGCACGTCATTATTTGGGCAAAAACAGATGTCTCAGACTGGGGGTTAGCTCCCTCCCTGCCAGGGTCCCGTGCTAAAGTCGCTAGACTGTCAAGACCACAAGGCGTATGCAAGAGGAGAAGGGGTACATGCGCCTGAAAGTTGGGGAGGTGAGAAGTGAGCAAGGGTTACAGACGCAGAAATGGTGTTAGAAGCTTCTCCTTCCCCAACAGATCTGAGCGGAGCCTCCTGCATGCTAATCTTGGCTGCAAGGGTGACTCAGTCTGTGTCTGCGAATGAAAGCTTTCACGCTTGGCTGTGAAATAAAAATAGCAAGCCGCGGGGGTGGCACGCAGGGGCTCTGGCGAGCAGGAGGGGCCCGGCCATCCATGGCTCAGGGTCTCTGCCTGCACCATTCCGAAGGAAGGAGTGGCTATGAACGAGGGACACGGTGCCCAATCAGTCTGCAGAGCGGGCCACTCCCAGGCGCCACGCGAACCCGCCTTCTGCTGCTCTTTACATCTGGGCGCCCCTGCAGGCTTGCCACAACGTCTGACTGACACCGCCTGTGTCACTGCATGTCCTGGGGCCTCAGAGAACAGCCCAGGAGGGAAAAGTCAGGTGCCCCTGCCCCCACCAGGGATCTGGCTGAGCTTGGGAGAACTGGGCTCCCCTAATGTTTTTGAGGGCTCAGTTTCTTCTCAGAGGAAAACGACAGCGATGAGAAAAATTTAAACTGACACCTCTAAGTGAACAAAGGCTGAAGAGCCCCTGTTCTGTTGGCGGCAAATCCAGCTCTGGTGGGCCTAGTTTTCCCTGCCGACGAAGGAAGGCCTCGTTTCCACGGAGCGCAGGCACCATTTGGCCTGTGTTCATAACCCTGCAGGGGCTGTGAGGAAGGGGTGAGTGGGTGGATTTCTGACTGGATTTCTATTCATTTGCTAACCCTCCTTTAGCTTGCCTCACTCCGACTCTCCCCAGGTGAAAATGGTCGCTCACCTGGGAACTGCTGCCTGCCAGCCTCCGCCCCTCCCCCCCGCCCCCCCAAGGCTCTCTGTGAGGCCAAGTGGAGCGCTTGGGACCTCCAGCCAGTGGCCCAGAAGGTTGAGCTCACTCTGGCAGTTTTCACCGTCTCTTTGCTCTGTGTTGAAGCAGAGCGGTGGCAGGCATAGGTGGCAACTCTTACCAGTTGCTACAATGATTTTCCATGGCCTAGATAAGCCATCGGAGGGAAACAAGTCCCTTGGTCAAGATGGGCTCCAGAGGCCAGCAGCCTTCCTGTCTTGGGGAAGGGAACAGGGAAGGCAAAGCCCAATCTTCTGCAGCAGCTCAAGGATGAGGTGCTGGGGCCCCCAGCTGTGAGACTTGGGGTTTCTGCATGAGACTGTGGTCTTGGCGTGGCAAACCCTGAGCATTTCCAGACAGATTCGGAGAAAACAAAAATAATGGCCCGTCTCGCTGTTGCTGAGATGAGTGCGCCAGTGTACTTTCCATTGTTGTCCACGCTCTCGACCGGTGGATGTAAGTGGGCCCGCGAGCAAGGCCCTGGATGGAGGGGGACAGAGAGCGGCAGAGAAAAGTTCGAACTGCTTTTCTTATTGCCCCACTCATCTTAACACACTGCATTTCTTGAAATCAAGACAGCGTGGCTGCCTTTGTTTGAAGACCCTTTAAACACTGGGGTCATTTTTCGTTTGCAGAGAAGTTGCAAGGATAGTAGAGAGAGTCCCCTCCACACCTCGCCCAGCTTTGCCTAATGCTAGCATCTTACATTTGCACTGCGGGCCTGTCCAAACTAAGACCCTGATGCTGGTGCAGTGCTATCAGCTGAACTCCAGACTTTACTTGGGCTTGTCCTTTTTTTCTACCCACGTGCTTGTTCTGTTCCAGGAGCCAATCCAGCGGAGCATGTGGCATGTAGAAAGTCTTCTGGCCAGCCCACAGAGCACAAAGTCCAAGATGAGGAAGACAGCAGTTCGCTGTCTTGCTGCAGAGGCTGATGCCCCAACACCAGCATGGTGGGCACCGAGCTGTGCGGCCACCTGGGGGTGCAGAGCAAGGGCAGAGTTGTGCCCCGTCTGAGGACACAGCTGCTCTGAGCCGGAGAATCAGATGTCGATTCTCAGTAGCCAGGTGGGCTGGGAGGAAAGACAGGAGGTGATGAGCTGCCTTGGACGCATTTGACCTCAAGAGGAAAGGGAGACTGTGGGTGCTGAGCCCAGCCTCTGCTTAGAGCCGGAGGACGTCCTGGTCTCCAACAACACTGCTGGAAGCGCCCCACCCTGGGCAAACTGTGCATGTGACCCGACTGGGCCTCACTCCTCAGGAAGGAACCCCATCAACCTTTCTTGTACTCTATGGCAGCTGGCTGAACAGCAGAAACTTTAAGACTTGAGAGCAAAGAACTCACAAAAAGACAGCTTCTGTTCCCAGGCTGAACTCACAAGAAAACACAGACACACCCCAAAAAACAAAACCGAAAAAACCCTATGGCGTGCCAGTGCCCAGTTAGGAAATCTATTAATTTGCCGGTTGCTGCTTTTGTTGGTGGTGATCCGCTCTGCAATTCCCTCGCCCGAGCGGTGCAGACTTGCCTGGGAGAGGGTTGTTTAATGGAAGGGGGACTTCTTTCCCCCGCTGAAACGAAGCAGTTGCAGGGAAAGCGGGCCTCTGGACTGCCACACGGTCTCAGCTTAGTCCTGGAGAACATCCTAGGGTGTCCCGGGCAGAGACTGAACACAGAGCTGAAGCCGAGCTCGCCAGAGGCAGAGGCTGCTGTCAAGAGAAATTGCAATGCTGGCCTGTAGGATTACAGGTAGGGCGCGACCAAGGTGCTCCCCAGTTCTGCTTTCCAAATTTACTTCTGTTCTCCCATGAGAATTTGCTCTCTTGATGCCAAGAAGGCCAAGATGTGGCACCAGTACTGACTGCGGTCACCACGGCGTCCCCAGCAGGCGCACGCTCAGCAAAACCAGATTGTGCTAGTGGAGGTGGGGGTAGGGCTGCTGCAGAAGACTGGCTAGGTCTGGGGGTGTGGCGGGGAGGGGCCTGTCATCCTCCAGATGTTTAGTTCAAGATCTCCCCAGGCAGGTGGGTTTACCTTAAAGGCAAGAGAGGAAGGCAAGACCCACTGGGGGCAGCCTTCCATGGGGGAGGGCCGGGAGGCTGGGAAGACAGGAGAGTACAGGCGAGGGCGCGTCCAGCAGCTGACGGGCCCTTCGTCCTTCTGCACCTCGGACTGTTTCGCCTGCAGTGAGAGCAGACCATCATCGCCCTCCTGTTCTGCAGAGCTCTAGTAAGACTGAGCAGGAAACCGAGGGGAGTACTCTACATTCTATCAGAATTGCCTGGAGCAAGAGTGCGCAGTGAAAGGTGACTGTGACTCACAGGAATCGAGTATCATAGAAGAGCATGCCCCTGCATCTGAATTCCCAGTAAATCAGAGGGTCTCACTGCAGTAAAAAGAGAACAGACCTTACGCTATCAAGAAAAAACTGTGTAGGCATTCACTGGTTGTGGTAGGGAATCATGGTCCTGCGCGTGCCCACGTCCTGACCCCAGAGCCTGGGGTTATGTCATGTCATCAGGCAAAGGGGACTTCCGCTTGCAGAGGGAGTCAGGCTGCTGCTCAGATCTGCAGAGAGGGTGACCATCCTGGCGTGTTTGGGCGGGCCCCATGTAAGCACGAGGGTTCTTAGAAGCACAAAGCAAGATGGCGCCATGGAAGACACAACCAGAGAGATGGCGCACCAAAGGACTGGGCTTGGCATCGCCAGCTTTCAAGATGACGGAGGAGCCACGGGCCAGGGATGCAGGCAGCCTCCCGAAGCCGGGAGAGGCAAAGCAAGGCTCCTCAGCAAGTGCCTCCAAAAGGGAACGTGACCCTACCAACACCTTCATCCTGGCCCGGTGAGAGCCACGTAGGAGTTCGGAGCTGCCGCACTGCGAGATGGAACAACTGTGCTGTTTGAAGTCACTACGCTTTGGTAACTTGGTCACAGCGCGTGGGAAACAAGTACATCTGTCAATACAAATTCTAGAGGAATGGCACATTCTTGGCTCTAGGAATGAAATGTGTATCGGCCACATGATTTTTCAGGAAGCACTTTCATTCTTGTCACGTATGATCATAGATGAGTTAGTGCCCCATCCCGCTCCTACATTTGCCGGACATGGACTGTCCCTGCCCAGCAAGAGGTGCTATTTACAGAGCTCTGTTTATACTCTTATGCTCCCAAAGATTTACACACAAAAGCCTGATTCAGGCTCCCTGGTTTGGTTTTGAGTTGGGTGTGCCAGGGGTAAATGAAAGGGGAAATTCGCACTCAAGGACAAAGTGATGTGGCTGGATTTCTATTCCAAATATTTACAGAAAAAGATGAGTAAGGTCAAGTGGGCCTTTTCCCCTGTGAGTCCAAGGTTTCCTGGGAACTGTGCAGATATCCTGGCTTCCCCTTTCGTTTACTTTGAAGGTAAAATGAGAACTAAATGCCAGAAGCCCGGCTCACACTGACCCAGCAGAGGGGCTCCGAGGGGGAGAGGAAAATCCAAAGTCCTAAGTAAACATCTGCAAAAGGATTTGGAACTAAGGACAAGGAAGTTGTGGGGTCTGCTAAAAGGGAAGGAAAGGCTTTATTCGCTGGCCCTGGACTGCACTTCCGGTTGTGAAGCTCAGCGCGGTTTCGTAACAGCTGGGCCGCGTACCTTGTGCAGCAGTGAGGAAGCAGCAGTGAGGAAGCAGCACGCTTGGTTCCTCCAAGTTGCACAAGCTAATGACCTTGCTGCAGGAATAAGCCCGGGGGCATCTGCACTGGCTCCTGAAGACCCTGGAAATGTTCTTTTTAACTGCGGGACTATCTTTTCATACATAACATTATTGAACATGCAGCGTGTCGTGTCCTTTCTTCTTGGTATGCTTTCTTCACTGGTCTGAAAATTAGAACAGCTGGGAGGGCTAAGCACCCACCAGAGCTGGTGTGAGCCGTCACTGCCCAGCCTGGAGCTACAAGAGCCAGCTCGGCCTACGAAAAGGGAATTAGGGTGAGGTCTTTCCCATCCTTCAGCTGCCACAAATGCCATCAACACTGTTTCCAGATTTGCCTGGAAGGGCAGTCAAAGAGCTGGGAAACAACACTTTAGTCTATTTTTTTAAGACTTATTTTATTTATTTATGCATATAAGAGCTGGGGTGTAGGCCACAGGAATGTGGGGGTGGGGAGGAGTGAAAGGATCCACCAGAGACAGAGTGGGGAGCAGAACAAGCAGATCGACTGAAACACACTGCTGAGGGGAGCAGCAGGGAGACCAGAGAGGTCTGCTGCGCCCTGTGGATCAGCTCCCTGGCTGGGGATCTAACTCAGGCTGCACTGACTGGCTACAGCTTGATAGTGCTGAGACTTAACCCTTGCACCACCAGGGAGACCCTGGAAACAGCATTTGAAACTTGATGGGAGACATTCGAACCTGCCTGTATCCTTCTGAGGATGAGTGCCCAGGCTGGGTTTACGCATGGAAAACTACATGTGAACACTACAGGCATCTTCGATGAATTCTCAAATGTCTGCATTTTAAAAAGGATCTTCGACGTGAGAGGACAGAGGTTGGGCTCAACCGTTACACTGGGCGACTTTAAAGTTGGGTAGGATAATTTCCTGTGTCACCTTGACTAAATAAAATACCAGCTCTGTGCCTCAGTCTCCCCTCCCACCTACCCCACCCCCCGTAGTGGGAGGCAGAATAAAACTGAGGCCATATGGTGTTGTGAGAAGGACCTTGTGGGAAATCTATGGAGCCCAGCGCAGTGCCTGGCACCACGTTTTGTCTGCTCAGTCCAGAAGCCAGAAGGATGCGTAGTCATGACGGAGGCCTAACAGGGCAGGAACGGGGGAGTCACTACCAGGAAGGGCAGCTTGGACCCCAGGAAACGCCATTCCCTAATGCATCTAGCATCCTTTGTATCCTGCCCTTGAGATTCTCCACAGTCTCTGCCCAGCTTCTCTTCCAGCCTGCCTCACCATGCACTCCCTCAGGGAGGTTCTGACCAGCCACTCAAGTCTCCAGGACTCTCTCAGCTCCCTCCCAGAACCTGTACATTCCTCCCTCATGGGCCCACAGTTCCACTGACAGTTCCTCTCTCTTTGACATCTTCCTCCTTCATGCTCACACACTAGAGTCACAAGTTGTTTTTTCTGTTTTTAATCATTTGAATGTCTCGATTAAATTATAAATTAAAAAATGTGAACCAGCAAAGTTGCACAGTTTGATGCCTCATTCAACTCTGCACTGGGAAAACACGGACTAAACCCCCAGTTTTCACCTCCCTAACCACTAGACCATACTAAATATTGGGGATACCACTTTTCTAGCAATAAAATGGATGCTAGTTCTCTACCCTCCTTCCAGTAACATTTGGGGCTTGGTCTCTCGTCTTCCCATTAGATACTAAGTACCTCAAGGTAGGGATCCCATATAAGCTCTGTAGTCCCAAAGAGACCTCTCAGTTCCAGCTCTCAGATCACTGATTCTGTTGAGAAGCTGCAGTGCAAACATTTACTGACGTTTGTATTAATTCAGTGATCAGGCGGCTCTTTGTCTTTTCGGTGCAAACATGCATACAAGCAGCTGTTTCCCCCTGGAAACTGTGTGCCAACCACTGATCTCAAGCACAGCCCCTGCCCATTGTGATTCTGGCCGTTTCCATCGCAGTAGGTGGCATTCTGAACTCCTCTGCCAGACCTGGCTCCATCTCAAAGCCATGTCCTTAGCATTCTGCCACACTGGAAGTGAAACCATAGGCTCATTTCGCACGCTGGGACACAGTGTATAAGGAAGTAAAGAGGCAAAAAAGGGAACAGACCTGCTTTGTTCCCTTTAACTGCAGGTTGGAGGGTTGCAGAATCTGGAGCAGGCTTTGGAGGCCAGCAGCCTATACCACATCGCCTGCTTTGTCTCCCAGGAACATGGAGACCGAGCACCATTGGTGAGGGGCATGGAGGACAGTTCAGATGTTCAACTGTGAACTAGCCTGGGAGATGTAAGGAAGATCGGGTCCTCGGTGCCAGGGCCGAGGCAGGGACAATGCAGGCACGTGAGATGGGAAACTGTGTGCCTTCGTTTTTCCGGACACAGTTCCCACTGAACTCTTAGGAAATCCATCTGTGGAGGGAGCGGTCCCTCTATAACAACTGCATATTATCCTGGCCTTTCACAGCCTGGAATCGAAAACTTTGGGGCCTTGTCTCTGATGCAAGCTCGTGATAGAATTAAGTAGTATTCATCAGTTCATTCCTGGTGACAGGTCTTTGACATACCTCGGACTACTTCCTGCTCTGCATTTCTCAGCATTTCTAAGAGGAAAACCAAGGCCGGGCCTTTTCGAAATAATCTCCCCACCATCCACAGCCTCTTACCAAGTCAGGGGCCGCTTTCTGTCTCAATCTAGAAATATCATTTTCTCCTGTAACTAGAGAGAGGAGATTGGCC
The DNA here is from genome assembly GCA_019455555.1 of Galemys pyrenaicus. Classification (NCBI taxonomy): domain Eukaryota; kingdom Metazoa; phylum Chordata; class Mammalia; order Eulipotyphla; family Talpidae; genus Galemys; species Galemys pyrenaicus. The sequence goes on along the minus strand of JAGFMF010011596.1, from coordinate 1,802,485 downwards.
GAATGGCAAACACTGATCAGCATCATCTCCTTTCTTTGGCGCTGTTTGGTATAGGGAAAAGATTTGGATTTGGCATCAGAGTTGAGCTCCGAAGGCAGCAATTGCACTTCCTGGCTGTGTGGAGCTGAGAGTGTTCCGAGGCTCAGCTTGGTCTCTGAAATGGGAATGGTAACGCCGTCTCAGTGGGTAGATGGGAGCATTAATGCGGTCATGGGTGCAAAGCATCTAGGATGAGGTCTGGCACACAGAGAGCACCAAAGGCATTTAGTTGTTATTATTACTATGATTACTGTAAACAACGTTAGAATTTTTCATGGCATTATAAAAAGAGAGAAATGGGGGCCTCCCTGGTGGCGCAGTGGGTTAAGCAACACACTATGAAGCAAACCACAACCACTGCAGCACGAGTTCGATCCCTGCTGCCGGCCAGGGGGGGGACCCACATGGTGCAGCAGACCTCTCCTGCTGTGCC
>JAGFMF010011596.1:1784576-1801835 GCA_019455555.1 Galemys pyrenaicus | reverse complement strand
CCGCTCTGTCTGTGGTGAATCCTCTCACCCCCCACACCTCTGGCCTGTACCCCAGTGTTTGTATGCATAAATAAATAAATCTTTAAAAAAAAAAAAAGAGAGAAATGGTCAGGTGAATTCTTGTAGTGAAAATGTTAAAACACTAGAAGATAGCTAATGCTAATCTCTGCCATCAATCTTCCAGTACGTGTCTTTCAGTTCTGGAACCTAATCATATCCTATTGTTACTGCACAATTTGGGGGGGGGGTCTTGTTTCCACCATATTTCACTTTGCCAAGTAGTCTATACAACTGACAAAGTACAATATGCTTGGTAATACATTATAAAACATACAAACAGTGACCATTTTTCAATTAACCAACCAGTCTACTACACCAAATAACCACAATGACAGCTTCCACGTGCTGAACAGTTACCAGAGTTATCTGAAAAACCAGCCATGGACTGGCCACACCTGCTGACTCCCCCAAGTTTTCCACTGACAATGATGAGGAGAACTTTTGTTCTACCCCAAAGGGGCAAAATCATTTAGGGGCTGCTGGGGGCTGGACCTGGAGACACTACAGAGGTTGAGCAGAAAGAAGTAGGTCCCTCTCACTGAGTCTGGAAGCTAAGCCAACCTTGGATGTCTGTATTCAGCTGGGTAGAACTTGAGAATCTTCTCCCTTGGAGCAGGGAAATAAACATGGTCCATCTAAGCTCGGGTATGCCAAGGAAAAGTCTTTGGTGGTCCCTTGACATCTGCTGACCATAGGAGAGGGAGAGAGGGAGAGAAAAGGAACTGGCTTTGTCATGGCTCTGTGGCCTCAGGCAAGTTCCTTAACCTTTCTGTACCTCTGTTTCCTGGCTGTAAAGTGGGCACAGTGATACTTAGACGTCAAAGGACTTTGTGAGGCCTAAACACAGCCCATAACACCAGATATCATTCTTTTGAGAGAGCAGGATGATCTTCAGATCAAGGCCACCGCTTGATAAGGGCAATTGTGAAATCCTCATGAAGCTGTTAGAGCTGAGATGGGCCTTAGATTCCAACCCTTCATTTTAGAAATCAGGAAACTGAGGTCAGAACATGTGTGTAAGGCAACGTTTAGACACAAAGCAGGGCTGTCTTATGGACACTGAAGATTTTAGGATGTCTAAAAGACACATTTCCAACTGTGTGTGTGTGTGTGTGTATAAACATGCTATGATTAATTTAGCATAAAACATTATTGATAGCTTCTTTACACATCTTTCTAGTAGAATGATAGTATTGAAGTGAAAAGATAATGTGGTGTTTTAGAGTTTCTTTTTGAACATTCCAACTTGTTCTCCACTAAGATAGATGGATTCAAAGTGGTGTCTTGGAAAAATGCCATCCGATTGATCATTGCTTTGTGATTATAAGCCTCTCCCCCCCCCCCCACCCATATCTATTAAGTGAAAAATAATCAAACTTTTTGATGAGTAATTCTACTCCTGGAAATATATCCTTCAGCATGAACCTCCCGCTACGTGCACATGGCCAGTACCAGGGTATTTGATGCAGCACTGGAAAACTTCCACATATTAAAATACACTACAGTCACCTATTTTGAGATAGATGCTTACTAGCCCACTTTGTTACAATATAATATATCCCACTAATGTCCTTTACTGGGGCATTCAGGTTATTTCCTACTCGCTGTTGTGACAGACGGGTACTATGAAAAGCCTTGTGGAGAATCCTTGTACCAAACAGCCTCTCTGAAGAGAGAGAAATGGTGAGGAGTTGTGTATCTCATGCTAGAACACACACAATACCATGGAGACAATTAAAAGTGGCATGAGTTAATTAAAATCCACTGCACATCCCCTGGTGTTTCTGGTAACAAAGAGGGCAGTCCCAGGCTTTGGAGGCCCCCTCCCCCCCAAGAAAGGACTCATCTCAGAATAGGCTGAGAATCATTCTAGCTGCTGATCTGTCAGAGACTGATTCTGTGGTGACCTATGGAGAGAAAACTGTGCCCCATGACTTCAAGTTTTAAACTCCCCAGGACTAAACACTTAGGTGAGAATTTACTGTGCAGGAAAACATCTATGTTCACTGTCCAGGGTGCAGAAAAGGGAAGCCTAATTGGGGATAGCGGTGAGGAGATGTGCTCGTGGTATCTGTCATACAACATCCCAAAGTCAAGATTCTATGGAAGCAAATGGAAGTGAGGATGTCACATCAAAAGGAGCCCTCTTTTCCATGGAGGTTGGACACGCTCGTGTCCTTCAGAATTGCTGGGAAAAGAACCACCGGTAGCCCATAAATGTAAAACTCGTTTCGGAGGGAATGCCCAGTTATCATCAGTGATGGCAAAGTGTGAGTGGTTTTTAGGGGAAGACCAGAAGCAGATGGATCATTCTGGCCTATGCTGTTATCAGTTGTTCCTTCACGATGCTATGGAGAGCTATGCCAGCCAAGAGTCTCACTGGAGAAAAGGATGCAGGTTATCAGAAGACCAACTTGTGCAGAAACAGTCAAAATGATTATGGGCAGGGGCCTCCCTGGTGGCGCAGTGGGTTAAGCAACACACTGAAGCAAACCGCAGTCACCGCCGCATGAGTTTGATCCCTGCTGCTGGCCAGGGAGGGGACCCACATGGCGCAGCAGACCTCTCCTGCCTTGCCTGCTGCTCCCCTCAGCAGTGTACTTCAGTCTACCTGCCTGTTCTGCTCCCCACTCTGTCTCTGGTGAATGCTCTCACCTCCCAGGCCTCTGGCCTGTATCCCAGCTCTTGTATGCATAAATAAATAAACCTTCAAAAAAATGATAATGGGTAATACAGACTAGCTAGTTAAGTCACATTTATCACTTCACCAGTTCAGTCACTGGACAGATATGCCATACCAGTATTTCCCACCCAGTTTAGAGGTAAAAAAGAGCTGCAGAAAGGCCTTTCAGAGTGAGGATCATTCTTGATGCCAGTCATTAAAATGGCAAACTCCGAACAGAGTCTATATAACTGTACTCAAGTTTTGGCTCTAAGATAGTGATATCTCCTTCCTCTTCTCTTCTGTTTGGTTGTCATGGAAGTGTGTGTTGTGGGAAGATTCTAAGTGTGTCTGCTGTGGGAGCTGCCTCTGATTTTTCAGACAAAGTTTTTCTAGGAAGCAGCAGCGAGGAGGGGGTGGCTTTTCTGTGAGTGGAACAGAAGCACACCTCTTATGACTAGATTCTGTTAGAGCCACATTTGCTGGAGGGGTGTTCAGGGTACCCTGTGAGGCGCTGGGTGAGATATTTCAACTCCAGTTCCAACGAGGCCTATAATCTGAAAGTCTACCTCAAACCTTATCATCTCGAAAAGTATGCTATGAATGACTACCTGACACACCCAGGTCCCTAGAGAGAGATAAAAAAATAGGTGTGAAAATTGTTATCCAGTGGTCTGAGAGGGCTCAGAGAACCGAGTTATTCAGGAAACTCGGCCTGCTTTGAGTCTCTTTAAGATAAAAGATTTTTGTGTGGTGCCGTTTTGCCAGGACTCTGGAACAAAGCAGGAGAGCCATAGGGTCACGCAGAGTCATTGTCTGGCAGATGGGGTTTAGCTGCTCTCACAGGGCGTGTCTGTGGTTCACACCTAGAGCTGAACTGGGCCCCTTTCCTGGGGGCTAATGCAGGCCAGGCTGGTGAGCCTTAAGGGTGATCTGGAGCGGGAGCTCAGCTGGCCGCTACCTGTTTTCTCAAACCCCAGCCTTCTCCAAGCCTCCAGCACAGGGAGCTGGGCCATCTTAGCATTTTGTCAGGCAGGAACCCAAGACTCATTCTTCTGCATCTTGCTTGCGACTGCTCCCTCCTCCCTCCCCCACGGAGGCAGAGTATTAGCTCCAGAGGCTTCCCTTCTGTATAGCCTGCATGCCCTGAAATACCCACTCCCTGGATTTCGTAGAATAGGTTTGCTGATGTGGGATAAAATCCTAAATAAAAAATAGGCCATCAGCCCTTCTCTTTTACCGGTTTACTTACACATTCAACAAGTATTTGCTGAGCATGTGGGCCAAGCATATGTTAGGGATTCACAGACAAATAAGATACCAAAGGATGCTCCAAGGATTTGGGAGACATACTGCAATGCTGTGTGTTCAGTGTGGCTTGGAGCAGGGGAGGGGGCGGGGGAGGTGAGCGAAGGAGGTCTGTGGGGTGAGAGGGGGAAGGGAGGTGGAAGTTTGTAGGAAATGAAGATCCCTAAGCTGACTCCTGGGCAGGGAGGCAGCGGAGACAGCTGGCCTTCGGGCAGCAATGTTTCCCCACCCCAGAAATATAGTTTGAAAAAGCCCAGCAAGATGTCTGCCCTTGGGACAACACGTGCTAAGAGTGGGCAAGGCCGGCAAGGAGTGGAGATAACACTTCAGAGTGTGAGAAAAACTGAAAAGGAGCTGCAGGGCACAGAAGAGCTTGGGGTGGAGCGGGGGTCTGGGGAGTGCCTGGGGAAGCCTGGGGTGGGGGGTTGAGACCTTGTTCTGGATGACAAGAGGGAGTCAGCCAAGGGGAAACCTGAGGGACAGAAAGCACAGAGGCCCTGGAGGAAAAGAGGTGGAGACCAGGCCCCCCCCCCCCCCCCCCCCCCCCCCGCGNCCCCCCCCCCCCCCCCCCCCCCCGCAGGGAGGAAGATGATGCTGACTTAGGATGGTGGCCCAGGCTGTGCACTACAGAGAAGCCCACAGGCCTTTCCTGACTCCCATGCCCTGGACAGCCCAGGGAAGGCCTGAAGCAGGGGCTGATGGGACCTGATGATTGCTCATAAAAAGGATAGAGAATAACTGTTATGATCACCTCGGGGCTATCCTCTTTCTGATTTAGGAATGAGGTCTTGGGCTGGAGGGAGAGATGGGGAGACTGAGTCCTGGAACAGGCACTAAGGGTGGATTAGCAAGGAAGGCAGGAATTGGGGAGCCACAGGTACTGCCTGCAGGCCTGGGTGGGAGCACATTCTGATTTCAGTTTCCAGTGTTTGCTTTGCTTTAGGGTCACTCCTGTTCTGCCCTTTGGCCATGCTAGAAGATAAGAGTGGCTTGAAAGGAAACACCTTGCCCCTCCTTCCCCCTCCTACCCCCACTTCCGGGAGAACAGCACTTTGTTTACCTGACATGGAAAATTCCTTGGAACATGACTTGCTGGTTCCCAAGGATGTAAAATTATGAGGTCGATCAGCATATAAACCTAGACAAGATCAAGATGAACCGAGCTGGGTCTGGGTACCAGCCTGGAGCTGAGACACCTATTCTCAGCGCCGACCCTTTCAGTTTGCTTCCGACCGGTTTTAAACGGTGGCGGACCCCCCTCTTCTCTCCTGACCTTCGTGACCTGACTCCTAACACAAATTCTGCTTTGAAACTGTTTAGACCACGAAGCCACAATGGAGCAATTCAGTCAAATGACATGTGGGCAGCGAAGCCAGGCAGAGCGGGATTTGGTGGCAAGTGGGCGCAGTAACGGGCTTTTCCAACACCTTCTGGGCGCTTGGGCTGTGTAGACGGAGCCCCAAGCAGTCCAGGGAGCGTTCTTCCTTCCTGACAGCCTGCTCTCCTCCGACCTGGCTGCTCTCTCGGGTCTGGCTACAAGCCACAATCCGCTGGAAACTCTGGGATTTCAGAGCAGAGGAGGAAAGAGGTGTCTGGAGCGCTCCTGTTAAACGCTTACTCTCCCCATCACAATACAGGATGGGCCTGAGGCAAAGTGGGACAAGGGCGAACAATGCTGGGGGCTCTGGTTCACGGCAGTGCCAAGCAACCAGACCAAAGCAGAGAGCAAATCCAGACCCTGGCTACTGCAAGCGAGGGGTGCACTTGGGGGCCTTGCTTTTGTGTCTTCCTTGCTCATCCCGATTGTTCTCATTTCCTCTCCTCGAGGGGCCAATAGGAGGGCTGCTTCCAGTCTTACGTGCTCGAGACTGTTTGGTGCTGACACATGAAAAGCAATGCACTCCCGGGTCTGCACATCTGGGGGAAATGCTTGTTTTCCTTTGAATTCAATAGGCAGCTAATGAGTTTCCCAGGCCTTCCGGTCTCTCTCAGAGCTGCTGGCATGTCCACTGGGGGTCTGCAAGTATCAAGTGGGTGGGTGGACTTCCGTCCATTGCAAAAAAAGGCTTTCAGAATTCCTATGTGGATGGTCATGCAGAAAGATTTGACTGGATTTTGAGAATAATTCAGAGCTCTGCGTGTGGATGTGCATGTAAAACGAAAGCGTAAACAACATGAAACCAGAGCCGCTAGCAGAGGCACTGGTAACGGGGGGCCAGGGTGGCCGCTTCTGTCCCTTGTCTGGCCACATTTAGGAGACTTTGAATCGACAAAAAAGGGGGTTGGTTCCACCTTCCTGCTATGGCCTCTTCGAGAATGTTCTTTTTCGACAATAAGCAGCACCATAGTACAGTGCAACCTACTTTAGAGTCGCCCTTGTCCTCTCCGGATCATGAATATAGGCCACTTTATAAAAATGAGAGACAGAGGTATTTTGATGTAAGTATAAACAGAATAGCAGGTTATCCACAAAGCAATCCCCTCTGGGTCACAGCCAGAAAGTGCTAGCAAGGCTGCTAGTAAATGAGTGAGTAGAGGGGCAAAAAGCTGGCTTGAACTTAAGAACTTCAATCACTTGGATAGCTGTTTAATTGCCTGCAGGAAAGCTGAAGAGAATTCATGACCTGGCTCTCTGAACTTGGGCATTTCCAAGGAAACCACCAGACTTCCCCCACTGTCTCTGATTAAACACAATTAATGAAATGCCCTACAGGGCCCAGAGGTCTTTGGTATAAATGAGATCAACAGCAGTAAAAATCATCAGCATCTCCAATCAAAACCTCTTAGGTTTAGCAAAATATTCAAGTGGAAAGAAGGGTGAGGGGGAACCAAAACAAACAAACGAAATTACTGATGCAATTAAGAACCTAGGATTTTCCCGAAGGCAGACAGCTGAACTCATACTACCCCCGAGATCACTCACCCTTCTGTGCCTTGAGCACAATTCATTCTTGATGTTTCAATACAAATCGACAAAATCCTGTGTCTTGATAAAATACAGGTTAGTAGTTCCCACCTCCTTTCATCAATACAAGTGGGGAAACTGAGGCCCCGAGGGTCCCAGGCAGTCCTGAGATGCAGGACTCAAACCTGCCTGGGCCTCCCAACTCTCGAGCTGACGTGGTCTCCTTAACAGTCACACCCTCAGCTGCTTCACTGGGGAAAAATGACTTCACATGTCAGGTTTTTTCAAAGGTGAACGTGTGGGAGGGAGATGAAAACGTGGCCCAAGACACCTCAAAGGGCCCAAAGACAGCGCATCGGCAGGCGGAATCACAAGACAATCAGGTGTGAACACGACTGGAAGCCACAGCTAAGGAAGTAATGGTCCAAACACAAAGGATTGTACCAGCTGGAAAAAAGGCGAAGTCACGTGCGGAAAGGGATATGGGTTAATGTCATGTCAACACCGGCACCTCGTGTGTCCTTGCACTTGAGTAGTTATGCCTACTTCTGACAGAGCCCCTCTCCCCAGCTTACGGTAATGTATAGGTGAGTCACTTGGGAACTACCATTCTTTTGAAGTTGAGCGTCCTCTGGAGAAACCCCAATTCACCGCAAACTTTCAGGATTTCAATGACAGATATTGCTTTCTTAGTAAACAACCGTAGGAATTCTCTCATCAGTGGAGGCTCTACTAGGGTTAAATGATCAAGTGAGGCATATCAACAGTTTTAAGAGTCTGAGCCAGAATCGACTGGCCTTGGGCCGCGCCAGACTGGAAGAGGCCAGGGGAATTCCACAGACAGGAGCGACTTACAAAGAGGTAGAAGCTAAGTAAGGAAATTATTGATTGGTTATAGCTTAAACCGATTTGGGGCTGGTGGTCTTTAAGTGAAGCATTTATAGGCTTAGATTTGAGATTGCTTACACAGGTCCCCAAGTGCAGGAGTACCACTTTGGTGCAGTGGCTTCCTTGTTTAACTCAACACTGGGCCGAGGCACCCTTCTGGGTGATATTGGTAGAGTGATAAAGAAAACAAACATGAATTCCAACCCTCCTGCCCTCACATGCTAACGAGAGATGGACAATGCACAAAACCAAAACCTGTGCAGTATGTTAGCAGTTAATCCACGCCATCTAGAAATAACAGAGAGGGTGAAGAGCCATCAGACACCATCCTAGCAATAAGGTCAGGATTTGGAGCAGCTCCTGTACAGTGGACAGGATGTGAACTTTGGTGTGGTTTTCTCAGATTCACAAGATTCCACTGAAATCAATGACAGGAGTTAAAAGAAGACAAGGATGCCGCGAATGCCAGGAGTTCGAGAAGCATGCCATCTTTTCCCGGGAACCACTCCCAGGTAGTGAGTTTTTATGTCCACCTGGAGGGGAAAGGAGAGAGTGGCTGCCAGTCTCCTGCCACAACCGTGGGAATCAGGTCAGAGGGAGTTAAAACGTGGGGAACTCTTTCCAGAAATGCCAAGCTCACATCATGGTGGCAAATGTGCCGTTTCAGTTCCAGCACTGAACCTGGATCCAGGAATGTGTGTGCTCGCTAACTCCAAGTGTTCATTTATTTGGTTTGGGGGAGGAGAGACGACAGAGTTCAGCCAGGCCAAAATGTCTCACTCAAAAACGAAGGAAACGGGCCCCAAGCTCATAGCCAACAATGCTGGACACTTTCCCCAGGCACCGAATTAGGCTAAGGCTTGAGGAGGAGGTGTTAAAGAGGGGGTTTCTGTAACTAGCGGAAGAGCACCCTCCCTGCCTGCCTGCACTTTTACTCCCACAGATCTGGAAGCTGCCCAAGGCACTCTGGGCTTCTGAAGCTTGATTTCCTGTTCCCACTGCCGTGGCCCGACAGCGGGACTGGGGCGACTGAGGCAGGGGAGCAGGGCTTTAGGTTAGTTTGGGGGCAGGGGGAGGGAACTATTTACTCTGACATGCTTAGCCATTCCTCTAGCAGCAACTGTAAAAATAAAACTTTGAACTTGAGCGGCTTAGTTTTTCAACAGGAGGTTCTTAAAAAAATCTCTTGGAAAGACAAGGGCTTCTTTTGTTTAGTTTTTTCGAAGTCATCTAAAACATATAGTTACCGACTTCTTAGAATTCAGAGGGGGGCCTAACCCGCAAGAGTTCAGAGGTATGAAGTGACACTGTGAGGGGGATGGGAACGGGGCACAGTTGTCCCCCACCGAGGTGCAATTTCCTGCACAGATTACAGGCAAGTGCAATGCAAATAGCAGACCTGGGTGAGTCTTACTCGATATAATTTACATCTCACAGCCTAACTTCAACACGAGAGGTGCATGTCCTCCAACTCCTTCCCTGAGCCTCAGTCTGACTCCAGGGTTGGGGACGGTCTTGCCGCTCGCTGCTGGGGAAGCAGCGGGGTGAGGAAGCTGAGGGCTATACAGCACGAAACCCTAACCATGGCCACTGAAAAGGAAAGTCTGCTGAGTTCTGAGCCTGAGAGGCCAAGGGCGCCTAAGAATACTGAGCGTATTTCTCCTCCTGATGAAATTAGTCACTCTCTGAGCAGAGCTGTCCTGTCCCGGCCAGTCCCTGCTTAGACTTCAGGATAGAAAAACAAAAGAGGGCAGGCCCAGCAATGGGAAATGGACATTTGGTATTCTCATTGGCTTCCTGGCTAATTACAAAGTGTTAATGACAGTCAAAGGAAACTGCCCCCCTCAGCGATCTACAAATAAGGAAGGGCAACCAAAGGTGAGCCAAAGAAAAGACAGGGTCCCCCAGGAAGGGCAGGACAAATCCCATCCATCCTGACCATCACCAGAGGGGAAAGCGCCTTCATTTGCAGAACAAACGGACACGCCAGTAGCCTGGAAAAGCAAGGCAGGCTGAAGTCAGGTGGGACCAAGACTCACACTAATCATAACACGAGGACTTGTTATTGCAAACCATTTCCCAGACAATAAACTGAGAGAATGAATGGCGGTCTTGCTTAACGTCTGCCATAAACATCCAAACGTAAAATACAAGTCATGTGTGGGGGAGCAATTAGAAGACAGGAAGAGAACAGACACAGACCAGAGAGCCTTTCCTGACGCTGGTGATAGAGCATACTGAAAACGTTTGTTCTTAGTACTCCTTAGGAAAGTCAACAATATTCTGTTCTGACCACTGTGAGTATTCTTGAGGAATTTTGTTCCTGTGGTTAAAATGACATTAAATTCAAGATTTCAGTGTTTTACTTTGAAAGGATAAGCTTGCTGTTAAGATTCATACTGATCCTGCCGACAGCGTCGGTTTACATCAGGCGCTGAGGTCTAGGTGTTCAGGGCTGACGTCTTACTCCCAGCACTTTGAACCCCGTTCGGCTCTCAGTCTGAAGTGAGGCTGCTGAATGAATGAATTGGGAACTTCTGAATCTTCCTTCTCGAAACTGCTGTCTGCTGTACGATGCTTACTGACTGACTAGTCCTCCAGTTCCTTTCAAGACCGTTTTGCTTTCTCCCCGTTCGGCTGCTTCACCCTCTGGTGTCTCCGTGTGCTCCGGGAGCGCTTTTACACGTTAGATGACTCGCCCGAGGAAGGTTTGTTCCAGGGATGTCATGGGCAACAGCTTCTGAGTGTTCAAGTTCACTAAAATCAAGGGCAACATATTATGAAGACCGAGGGTGTTATCCCCATGATACCACAATGGGTGCAAAGAGTCACCCCTTTTGGGGACTGGTGACTGGTGGCTCTAAGGTCTCTTCAAGAACATTGGCCTCTCCTTGAGACGTTCTCTGCTGGAGGAAGGACTTGCGTGTTGGGGCTTGCGCCAGGGAGATGGCTTGCAGCAGGCACGGGCCTTGCGTTTGTTTGGTCCTTGCCTACCTCGCGGTCCTGCCCCCGCCCCTGCGCCCCCCAACCCGGCTTGACACCCTCTGTGTCTCTCAGCAATTCAGGCTTGCTCCCCCCAACTCCGAGTGCACAGGAAACCGCGATCATCAGGGACCTCCAGCGCACACCCTTTTACTGCCTGTCTCCTTTCACACAGCTCTCCAGCTCTCACTGCGCAGGCGCTCCCCTGCACGTGCCTCCCGGAGTGCCGGGTCCCTGCCAAGGGGCTCTGGCCACAGGCATGAGGGAAGAAACAAGCAACCCCAGGCCCCCAGCTACAGATGTAGGCCTGTCTCCCTGCTAGGAAACGCCCTTTCCACCTGGCAGACCAGCAATGATGATGGATTGCAGTCTCTCACTTGCTTGGCCGATGTGTCTGTTCTGCCTAAGATGGTGGGTCCGGAGAGCCAAGAGGCTCCCTTGGTTCGGGGATCAGAATGATCTTGTCTACAGCTCGTTCTCCGTCTCAGCGAAGGCCCCCGAGGCTGCCTCTGTGCCTGCTTCCTCACTGCTCCAGGCCCGCCACAATCCCTCCTTAACCCCAAACAATGCCTCCCACCCCAACATGGGCTCCTGCCTTAGCCACAGACACAGCCGTATCCCAGCATGCAATGCACCCCTGGCAGCTCAGCTGCCACACCTTTATGTGGAGACTGGTCTGGATAGGATTGCTTTTTCCCTCAGTGGGCTGGAAGCCACCTTCCTACGGACAAGTTAGCCTATCTTCATTTCTGGGATCCAAAGGACTCCCTGGTTCCTGATGCCCATTTTCCTACCATCCACCTGGCACCCGCACGAGCCAAGGAGACATCTTAGGTGATTTTTAAGCCAAAATTGCCTGGGGTCGTCCTCTATTTCAAGCTTAAGAAGCGCAGCACTTGAGAAAGAAGTCTGGCCCTGCCCCACGCCCTGTACAGCCAGCCCCAAGCACTTTGCCCGCTGCCATCCCGAGGCCCGCACTCCACCAGGCCTGCCGGTAATCGGAAAAACACCGACGCATGGCATTCAGCCGCACATTCAATCTGTCTCATTTTTCTCTAAAAGAATGTCAAGCCAAGGCACACTTCTCTGTCACAAGGCACGATGAGGTGTCAGGTGGAGGCAGATGAGCATTACAGAGCTCCTAATTTGGCTCGCCCATCGAGAAACCAAACAAAATGGATTCTGTCGTGTGAAACGGGCCGATGGGCTGACCGCAGCCTGCTAAGAATACCAAGTGTCCAGGTTACAAAACCCCAAAGAAATTCTCCTAAATTCTCTGCTGGGGCAATTTATCTCTTTCCCAGCTGGAGTATTTGGGAGCTGCGTCTCAGAAAGAAACAAGTCAGGGGCAAAGCTTCCTCTGTAAAGGGGGCAAGTCTAGGGTGGTGCCTCTGGCTCTGGGAAGCAGAGGACTTGAAAATGTGTGCTTCACACAGGTTCTGTGAACTAAGCAAAGTGCCGACGGTCACTTGATTTTTTTTCTACTAGAGGTTACCTGCAAAGACCACAGGAAATGCTTAAGCAAGTTTAAAGACTAGTTTCTCAAGAGTTATTAGATGAAGTACAGTAATTTAGAGACTTGGGTTCTAACAACTGCAGGCCTGACCCCTCCTGCCCCGCCCAGTTATGTGGCCAGGCTGGCAAATGATAGTGATGCTAACTCAAAAAGGCAGGAGCGGTTTTGGCAAATGGTCATCTTTCCCTGCTCTCATGGAGAACTAACACAAAGAAACGTGCAGACGGAATGACAGACGGATAGACGGACAGCAAGGCCTGCGGTGCAGTCTACGTGGTATGAACACGAACGACGTTTCTTCACGGAACGCTTTCACTTAGCGCTATGGTTAAAACTTTTAATAATACAATGTTAGAAACCAAATTCTGAAAACGTCTAGAAATCTAAGCTGGGGCTCTTGGCCTGAAGCCTGAGGGAACATACGACTCTAGGCTGTGGCCTGAGCTAGTGATGGAGGCTCTGGCGCCCAAACAAGGCTAACGGACCAGACAGGGCTCCGGGCCAGGGCGAGGTGCAGTCCTCTAGATGTTTCAATGCTTCCTGCTCACTCACCTTTCAGCATTTTCTCCAATTCTTAGACTCCTGGCAAAAGTTTTTAGTCAGATGTGAATTTTAGATTCTGGTTATTTAGGAATAAATGCAAGTCTCTCACTCCCTTCCCCCCAAGGAACAGCCCTCTCTGTACTTTCCTCATGCAAAGTCTATCAGAGTCCCCCTCAATGGGGTTTTTGGGTGTCTTCGACTAGAGGATACCTCCCTGGCAGGCAAGAACAGGGTCTCGGTCACCTGCGCTTGTCCGGGGCTCACTGCCACAGCTGGCACAGGAGGGGCCGCAGCAATGCTGCCTTCGCCTGTGCTTGAGTGGATGCCCCATGGACAGAGAGACACAGGCTCGGGCCTGCACTCAGGTGGCAGCGTCCAGTTGTCCAGGCTCGAGAATCACACGCCTGCTGAGAGCAGAGGTGCCCACCGGCGTCCCCTGGAACCGCTCTGGGAACGCCATAGCGCACCACTGCCTCCACCCTCCCTTCGGAGTCTCAGATAACCGCCCTGGGATACAGCCTGGGCCTCAGGAGGCTAGAATCTCCCCCGTGATGGAAACAGGAGGGCAGCCTGGTAGTTTCACTTTTGCTCTCTCTCTTCATTCTCAGGACAATAGACCAGGTCCCGGGGCAGAAGCTTGTCCTCTAAGTCAGTGGTTCTCAAGTGAGATGACACAGAGCTCCAGGGGACACTTGGCAGCCTCAGGAGCTGTCTTGGTCGCAGCATCTGGGAGTAGGTGGAGGCCAGGGCTGCTGCTGAACCTCCTCCAGGGCACAGGGCACAGGGCATAGGGCACAGGGCATAGGGCACAGGGCACAGGGCACAGGGCAGTCTCCCTCTCAAAGAATGACCTGGCCCCAAAGTCAATGGAGCTGACATGGAGACACCCGGTCTAAGGTAACCGTGTGGTCACAAGGGCTTCCAAGTCAAGGTCCTCACTTGGCGGCCCCGCCTCCACTGCCCCAGCACAGGTGGGGCCAGCAGTTGGTTCTGAATACTGAGTCAACTGCTGATGTCGCATACTGGATGGGCTCCGGCCAAGGCGTGGGTGGAGCTGCGTTGGATGAGTGCGCCCTTGGTGCCAGGCACTTTACAGTCAGGGCCATCTGCTTCTCCACAATGCAGGTGAGAGACGTTCTGAGTGCAAAAACTAAACTCTTCATGTGCAAGATCACACACTTCACAAAGGGCTCAAACTCCAAGTTTCATATTAAAGAACACAAGTCAGTCGCCTCAGATCCCGAATAGGTCTGTGTTGTTTTAGTCTTATTTCTTTATTAGAAAACAATTTTTCTTCCTCCTCTAAACCACCCGTGACCAGACTCCATCTGTCTGCCTCCCCCATCCCTTCCAGTCTTCCCCTGTCTCTTTAGGCATCTTTTTTTTTTTTTTTTTGCTAAGTTCAGATTTTTATTTCTTCTGTTATTTGCGTGTAATTGTGGTTTTTTTCTGGTATTTTTATTCTGCAGATGAGTGAAACCATTCAAAATCTATCTTTCACTTTGTGACTGATTTCACTCAATATAATCACCTCAAGGTCCATCCGCTTTGCCCCAAATGCCACTGTTTCATCTTTTTCACAGCTGTGTAATATTCCATCAAGTATCTGCTCCACATTTTCTCTACCATTCACCTGTTGAAGGGTACTTGGGTTGGTTCCATGATTTGGCAATTGTAAACAGCACTGCTATATACATAGGTATAGACAGATGTTTTTATATTAGATTTTTCATGTTATATGGATAAATACCTAATAGTGGTATTACTGGATCAAATGAATTTTCCATTTTTATTTCCTTGAGGAATCTGGATAACATTTTTCATAGTGCTGGTTCCAGCTTGCAGATGAGAGTTCCTTTTTCACCTCAACCTCGTCAACATTTGTTAATTCTATTTTTTTAATATATGGGCCATTCTCACAGGGGTGAGGTGGTATCTCAGTGTGATTTTGATTTGCATTTCTCTTAAAATAAATGATGTTGAACATTTTTTCACATGTCACTAGGTCATATGAGTATTTCTTTAGAGAAGTGTCTATCAAGGTCCTTTGTCTAATTTTTAATTGGGTCATTTGTTTCTTTGTTGTTAGGTCTGTGCTATTTTAATATAATATTATAAATATAATATAAAACTGATCAAAAATCCCTTTGAGAAAGTCGGGCCCAAAATATTCTTCATCCTCTTGTCTCTTGGGGAGTGCAGTTGAGGGTGCCATACAACCTAATCACTAGCTAGGCATACTGGTGCCCTTTCTTGGGGATCCCATCCTCCCCTTGTCCACCAGGAATCCACAAAATGCCCTTCAAGGTCAAGTACAAGTCACTTTTGCATCATCGGCTCTATTGCTTATCCTTCTGTCTGGATAATGCCAGTGGTGACTTCTGAATAATCTAATGCTCCGTCTATTATGCAGTGTTACCGAAACAGAAGTAGCATGTGAACTGTGTTATTACCGGACCTAGCCCAATTCCTGGCATAACGTTATGCTTGATAAATGTTTGGGATCAATGTAGTAATCAATGGATGAGAATGAGAATAAGAAGCAATAAATTCAAGAAGGTATAGAAAGGAAAATCAAGAGTTTTTGTTTGAGAGTTATGTCTTCTCTAGTGCTTGCCAAAAGAGGTGAGAGCCGGTGTTCATTTTATTATTAAAACTTGAATAGAGCATATCAATATTTATTTCCCCAGGGGATCCTTGTGCCCTACCGATAGAAATGTGACCTGGTATAGGCATGATGCAGAGCAGTGTGGAGGTTCCTCAAAAATTAAAAATAGAATCATCATATGATCCAGCAATCCCACATGTGGTATTTATCTAAAGGAAATGAAAACAGGATCTCAAGGAGACATCTGCACCCCCATGCTCTCTGCAGCATTATTCATATCAGCCAAGACATAGAAACAGCCTAAATATCTCTTGACAGATGAATGAAGAAAATGTGGTGTATCTTTATCATTCTTTACATATATACACATATACATACATACATATATATATATAATGGAACATTACTCAGTCTTTAAAAAGAAGGAAATCCTGCCATTTGTGACAACATGGGTGAATGGATGAACCAGGAGCAGGAGGACGTTATGCTAAGTGAGATAAGGCAGACATTGAAAGATAAATATTGAATTATCTCATTTATATGCAGACTCTAAAAAAGTTGAACTCCAAGAAGCAGAGAATAGAATGGTGGTTGTTGGAGGCTAAGGCGGGGGGAGGGGGCGGGGAGAAGTGGAGATGTTGATCAAAGGGTACAAAGGTTCATGTTACAAAATGAGTAAGTTCCAGGGACCAGACGTCCGTCCAGCCTGGCGATGACAGTCTGAGTGTGATGCCCATAATACTGTATTGTGTACTTGTAATTTGCTGAGTAGACCTGAAGTGTTCTCAACACAAAACAAAGAACACATGGAAACTGTGTGAGGTAATGGAAACATTAATTATAAACTGTGGGAATCGTTTCACAATGCATGTATGTATTAAAACATCCTATACCTCAAGTACATAAAATTTTTACTTGTCATTTATAAAGTTGGAAAAAAGAAACACTGATAACATCTTCAGAATGCTGATTCAACTCTATCATTAACATATTCTTTTAAAATACAAATGTTTACACCAGTGTTTCTTGTTGGCAGACCTGACCTCCATTTTTATATAAAGGAAGAAGAAACAGTTTAAAACAGAAACTATTTCATATCATCGGATTTTTTAAAAGAACTTTTGCAAATTTACAAACATTACAAATATCTTCAGGAGCAATTTCCCATTAGGTACAGAACTGAGGGCCCACGGGATTATTTCAGTTGCTTGTAAAAACCAGAAGGAAGGGAATGAATGTAGTGCACCTGGATTATACTCGCCGCTCTCGCCACCGGCTACGTAACAGGGTCCTAAAGTGCAATTCTCCCTATATAATTGTAACAGATCTAAACTGGTGGAGGAAGGACGCCAAGAAGGCAAAATGCCTGCAGTCAAGAAAATTGTCCTGAGGTCCTGGATTTCAGCTCCCTCCACTCCACTCCACTCCTCCTCTCCTTTCAAATAAAGAGTTGTTTTTTTCATTAGCTTCTGACTTCAGTGTTTCACAGAACTTCATCTGGTCATCTAAATGACTATCTGTTTCCTTCAAAGGAGGGAGACAGGCGGCTGAGGGCATTTTACATTCAAGTGATGACAAGGGCTGACTCAGGCAGGGAGGGGAGAGAGGTGGGAGGGGAGAGGTACTTTCTGATGTGGAAACAGACAGCTCTCGAAGGTCAAGGGGCGGAGCCAAGGATGACTCCAAGAGTCCCAGCTCAGGGATCTGGGTGGGAAAGCAGCTCAAGGAAATAACTTGAGGCTCTAGATGTTGATGTTCAGAGAAGGGACCTGGTGGGGCGTGGGTGG
>JAGFMF010011596.1:1718232-1784301 GCA_019455555.1 Galemys pyrenaicus | reverse complement strand
CAAGGCACTGGAGTCCTTCACTTGGTTGGTTCTCAAGTGTTTGCAGGGGAAGTCAGATGGCAGCGGATAGCTAATGAGAGTGGGGACTGCGAGGTCCCTGTTTTGAAGGCACGTTAGCACGTAAATTGAGGAAAAGAAGTGGGTGCCGAGGGAAGAAGGATGTTGGCGTTTTAATTTCTCCTCTGTCTCTAAAAAATACACGTTAGCGATCGGAGGAATGAAACAGAATCATCTAGACCAGGGGTCAGCAGACTATGGCCACACCCAGCCTACCACCACCTATGTGATAAACCAAGGCTGACTAACACCCAGCCATGCCCATTCGTCTGGCTGCTTTTCTGGTACAGCGGCAGAGTGGAATAGAAACAGACTGTCTGATCAACAAAGCTGAAAATATTTACTCTCAGGCCTTCTACAGACAATTGCTTGACCTCTGCCCTAGGTCAGCTTCCTGAAGGCAGAGATGAAGCAGCAGATATTCCTTTAGATTTCTATAGTCACTTGCTGTCTTGTTCTGACAAAGCAGAAACACCTACTGGAATTGCTCATTCTAGAGCGGATCCCTCATCACCCACTGAATTCCTGCTCTCCTCATGAATTTTCCTCTCCAGTCCAGCGACAGACGCAAACTACAGGCCGGCGCATGGCCACTGTCTATCTATGGGCCCCATTTCAGGAATGTCTGTCGGGCCCATGAACAAGCAGAAGTGACTTAGCATCAGAACGGTTTCTGCAAATGTGGATCTTAAAGAGAAAAGGAAATACTTTTGTTTCTGTCTCCATCCTCTGGTGTGAATCAAAGTTAATATAGCTCACGGTCAGACTGGTAGTTAGTTCACAAGAGAGGGCGAGGTTGACAGAAAATGAAAATCACAATTTCCTGTTTTTGAAGATGTATTTCAATATCACTGAGGGCTTCAAAGACAAAAATGGCTGTTCGCCAGAGCCGGCCCCGTTCCAAGCGCCTCTGTTTGCTTTACAGTTTGATGATGAGGGGTCAAAGCACTCAGTCTGTGTGTTCTCTCTGCTCCCCATCTCTGCTATTTTGTTGTTGTTGTTATGCTATTAAGTCTCCTGCGGAAAATTAAGTTAAATCTCCTTTTTGTTGATCTAAGCAACTTATTATAGAGAAATGAGAAATGATTTGCAATACTAGGGTATTTTTTGAGGTTGCAACTGACTCTACACAAAGATGGTAGAATAATTGTTTTGAAGATGATTAATCGATGTCTAGGTATCTTGGTGTCAAAATGTATCCTGCTCACCTTATTTAAACACAAAGGTGCCTCCAACTGGGGCTACAAGCTACTTTCCCCACCATCTTCCACATTACTCACCTCCATACATCTCCCACACTATTCTTAAGTTATGGCTCTGGGCCTGTGTACCCCTGTAATCCAGCCCAGAGGCCAAAGCCACATTCCCAAGCCACTTAGTGCTAGCTTTGGCATAGATGAAAACTCTTCCAAATAATGTCCAAGAGGGCCAGTTGTTTTCTTTTTTCTTCTTGGGAGGGGCTTGCTGGGCCAACTCTGAGGGGCCCAGCAGATTCTGGTTCTATCTTTCAGTCTAGAATGTACACAAGGTGGCCTTCTCAGGACTGGAAGACACAATGACTAGAAGGGCTTCCGAGACTTCTTCACATAAATTCAAACAGCTACAGGAACTATGAAACTGACCTGCAGATCCCCAGACCACGCTGTGGGCCCAGACCATGCGGCCATCATAGAACTGAAAGGGGGACCTCTCACTTCCATAACTGAAAGTCTGTCTCTTGAGCACAGTATGAGCTCTGCAGTCTCCTTGGGGTGTGGGGTGCAGTGCATTAAAGGTTTTCTGCAGGGACCATCTTGGATATGTAAACTCAGACAATGTGGACATGGACAAACACCCAGAGTATCTGGGGTGCTACTGCATCCTAACTAAAATGAGAATTCCAGGCTATGTGCCGTTTCTGTAATTTGTCACCGCTGAGTCTCATGGGATAGCGCTTGCCTTGGGCCTAGTCCTCTGTCTGTGTATAGGGTGACTATCACCATCTGTACCTCTCAGAATCAAGATTCGGGGTCTGTGATGTCAACAAGTGGCCTCAAGGGGAGGAGAGGGCTCTCTAGTCGTCTTAGGGTAGAGTAAAGGCCTGCAACCCAGCACGGCAGGGAGAGAATCAGCTACCACTGCTACCCAGTAACAGAATCTCAAAGTCCTGCAGTGGAAATGGAGCTGTTAGGGGAAAAGGAAGAGCGGATCACTGGGACCTGAGGGTGGAGTTAAGCAGCCAATCTTGGTATAAAACCAGACATGTGGGCCTTGGGGGCTCTCTCGGTTTGGAACCAGCTTTCAGCATGCTTGCTGTTGGGTTCCAGCTCGGAGGAACAGGTAGGACATTGACGGATTTGTCTCCCTCTCTTCTCCTTGTGTTATTCATTATTTTATTTCCCCTTCTTTTGTAAATAAAACCCTTTATTAACCTTTGTTCTGCGTGCCTGCAGTTGCGGCCTATTATAAGTGCCTTTCGAGCGCGCGGGTGAGGACCTGGTCAGGCAAACCCATTTTATGTCAGGATTACCCTGTAACAGAGCAACTGCCATAGTTATGGTGACCACATTGCTCAAGCCTTGCTAAATATCCCGCAGGCAGAATGTGGGTAATCATTTATAGGCCCACAGCAATACTGTAAAGATAATTTTCCGGGATTTTACCTAAGGCCCTCCCAGAAATCACTTCTTTGAAGTGCTTCCTTCACAGAAGTTGTCTTTGTGACCGAAAGTAACCAACCACTAGTCATTCAGACGTTATCAGTATTACTACTGAACAGTCTCTCACTCATCTGTGTTTCTGTTCAGATTTCAGGTAGGTCAGAATTCATGAATACACTTGAACTTTGAATCCCTATGAGTTAATCGACACAAAAGGAACAGAGTCATAGATAATCCTTGGTTGTTACTATTCACCATGGCAACTATCGATTCAGATAATCTTAAAACATCATAAAAACAAGAGGTGAGAGTTTAAGTCCATAACATCAGAATTACAATGCACTTCTAATCAGCATTGCTCTAAATCTGTATAATCCAATCATCACATCCATTATGATGAGTAATAATTGCTTATTTGGAAGTTCCCTGAATAATTCACAGACTCAAACCAATGCTTTCTATTTAGTACAATCATAGCATTTTTGATAATTTTGAAAAGTCATTCTAAAAATAATACAGTCTCAGCACTATCAAGCTATCAAGCTATCATCAGCCACTATGGCCTGAGTTCAATCCCCATCCAGGGAGCTGACCTACTAACCTCTCCTGTCTCCCCACTGCTCCCCTCAGCAGTGTATTTCAGTAGGTCCGCCTGCTCTGCTCCCCACTCTGTCTCTGGTGAATTCCCACACCTCTGGCCTACACCCCAGTTCTTGTCATGCATAAATAAAAAAAATCTTTACAAATAAACAAATAAATATGAACTCAGGATAAAGAAATGATAGTTTACCTGTTCTTAATCCCATTCTACTGTCCATAAATGTTCAAAATATTTTCGATCCTCCTTATAAAATTGTAATTACCATCAGCAGATTTCCTCTTCCGAAACCTTGCATGTGGAAGCATACTGTTGGGCTAAGGGGGAAATCTCCCCACCTCATCTGGGTTCTTCTAAGACCGGACAGATGAACAAATTAACACCACATATATTAGTATGAGAAAATGTCACCATGTAATAACAAACATATGGCGAATTTACATGGATATACATTCTAAAGAACAATGGGGCAGATTAGGGGTATTTATCCTGCTACTAGGGACCTGGAACAGAAACTTCACAGGACAGACAAGGAGGGGGTAACCCCATTCTGACTCTCAGAGTAAAGATGAGATTGTCAGGCAGAGAGGGCATGTTCACTGAGAAATCTACACCTGGATGAGACCCCCAAACCACGATCTTCTAGGTCATTGGAAGGGGAACAGTGATACTTTTCTGCTTAGGAAAAGGGCAGAAGATCAGGATGTGACAATCTCTTCTGTGATTAGGGAGGGTGAAGGACTTAGGCAGGGACAGAAGCTTATCTTCAGCCTCAAGGGGTTTCATTGCTCTTAGATCAAAATACTCTGCATGCAGAGTGGGGTGTCCTGAGGAGTTTTGAGAATCTTGGGGTACCTTCAATACCAGCTGATATTTATTTTCCAATGACTAGGATCACATCACACATCACACAAGTGCACTTGCCTGTTTTTGACCTAATGACGAACCCTGGGCATCCGTGTGTGTTATCACATGTACGTTTGCCTCGCTTGATGGTTTCTCATTGCTCTCTAATATGGAGGTAGCACATTTTAACCAGTTCCAGAAGGCATAAATAGCCTTGATCTAGCCCCTACCCGCTCCCACCGCCTTTTCTGCTATAATCATGGTATTTTTATTCAATTGTGCAAATTCCTAGAAATAAAATAAAAATGGATCAACTGGAGTCTATTTAAAAATCTTATGCTCTTGTTCATGCTTCATGCTGGCATGAAAAGCAGACCTAGTCTTTACACGCACATCAGCACACACTGTACTTGTAACACTCACTGGCAAATGCATACTATGATTATGTGGATGTCATCCCCATGCACGATTATGGGAAGCTCTTCACACACACTGACGTTTGATTGTAAAGATGGGCTTAATGATCTCAGGAACATACAGAAGAAAAAGTAAATGCTTGATTGCTATTTAGAAACTACTGTGAATTTGCCTATTTGCCATGGAGCTGTAGCATAATAAGCCTTGTTATTAGTATTACAGAATCTCATGTGAGTCTTTGCCCTAAATTCCTTATGACCCCTCAGAATTCAGGCCATTCTAAGAGCGCACTGGATGGTCTTTTCGCAGTGATATAGGCTGTGAGAATTTTTATAAAATACAGAGTCCACCTCTGACTCCAGAAAAAAGCCACTGATGAGCAGGACATGAGTAGTTCATGTAATCGACAGAAAAGTGAGCGATCAGGCTAAGAAAATAAACAACAGTGGGCCCCATGGCCAAGGCCGAGGCCAAGATCTCGCTGTTCTCTGGGGGAGGGCAGGGCCTCACTCCTGGCCCTCCCCACACCTCCAGACTCCCAGTCTGCCTCCCTCAAGACACAGAGTGTTAGGTGGGACTTTCTGAGTGGCGAGTCCCAGCTGCAGAGCACTCTGAGAGAGGGAATTATCTGACACCCTTTGGCTTTCCCCTCGGGAAATCTACCAAGACCTATACAATGGGGAATTGTTCCTCATGTTCAAGAAAAAAAAAAAAAAAGGAAGTGAGAACTGATCACACAAGGCAGGTTCCATTTCTGTTTCTGGAATGACATAATTGATTTATGATTCTCTTTATTGGCTGTGCCAATAAAGATTAGGTAGCTCCTTGTCACCTCATCTAACCTCCAACCAAGTCTTGGCTTCTGTTCTTATTTTTAAGGATTCTCAGCAATAGCAATAATACTTCTGAGTTCTCCAGGGCTTCTCCGGAGTGCGTTCTCATGTAGGTTGGCATTTCATTCAACAGCCTCTACATTCTGCAGGAGGATTTTTTCCCATCATGTTCTTTTATCAACATTCCTTTTCCCCAAACCTTTTCCATATCCAAACACTAACCTTGCTTTTCCCACTTGCTCCTCAGCCAGTCAGGAGCTCCATGTTAATGACTGGAATGAAGATTTCACTCCACACTCCCCCCGCAGCTGATTTTAGGGCCCTCCTTGATCCCCCCCCCCGCCCCTTTCCTCTAGCCATCAAACTTCTGCTCTCCACTGTCAAACATTAATCCTGTCTCCTGCCAGCAGGATCCCCTGTTCATTCCCGGTCTTCATGCAGACATTGCACGCTGCCCTCCGTGGAAATAAGGTCTTGGATTGCAAGTGAAAAAAATTCCATATTTGTATTATTTTTATTGCTGAGTATTCCAGAAATGTGTGAGCAGCAAATTATTTTCTACTTTTATATTTTGCACATGTCTTCTATGAATTTCCCTTTTGTGGAAAGAGACTAAAAATACTGTAGTGACTTCTGTGAAAACTGACATTAAACCAGCTGTGTGTTCTCTGGGAAAATAGAGAAGGTCTCTGGGCCTCATCTACAAGGCTAAATGTTGGGTCAGATGATTTCTGAGGTCTTTTTTGACTGTTATCTGCGTATTGTAAAAACTCCATGAACAGAAATGGGGGCTGATAGAGAAGGGGACGTGAAACAGCACAAGAGAACAGAACTCCTTTCACTGGCTCCATCTGAAAATGAGAATCACAAATGAGCTTCACACAGTAGCTAGAAGATAGAGGAGTTCACTGATGCTATGAGTTCACCGTTACGAGCTATTTTAAGACTTTAATATACATCTCCGGGGTTCTTTCTATAATAAGAACCAAGCACCTAAGTCGCATGTTTTGTCTAGGTTCCCCACGGCTTATTAAAATATCATAGCAATTATACTTCTCAGGTGTGCTAATGGGACTGTGGTTGTGGTTTTAAAACGCCTTTATCTTTTACAAAGATTTCTCAATCTCAGCACCCGACGCTCTGAGATCGCGTTTGTTGGAAGGCTGTGCTGTGCGCCGCAGGGCGACGAGCGGCACCGCGGGCCTCGGTGCACTAGCTGCCAGTAGCACCTTCCCCAGTGGTGACTGGCAGACACAGCTCCAGGCATGCCAAGTGCTACTGGGGGCGGGAGGATTTCATGCCTGGTTGAGAACCACTGCTTTAGCGATCCGTGCCACTTGCGGATGGAAAAATACCTGCCTACGTAACTGGTAGGGAGTGGATGGTGGAGGGGGTGGGAGTAGAAGGGGTAGGAATGATCAAGGGTTGACGACTGCAAGGGCTGGGCGATGGGGACTGGGGCTTCCCAATATTATTCTGACAACGACTTTTGCCTACGTTCAAAATGCTCTAAGATAAAAGGCACCAAAAAACCATTTTTGTTTTAGGACTTTTTGGTGGCACCGATTTTAAACCCACTTCCAGCTCGGGCCTTCAGAGTGTCTTGCTTTGGGGAGTCGATGAAGCTAGACGAAGGAGAATAGCATTCATACTCTTGACTAACTAGGGCTCCCCACTCTGGAGCCACGCTGCGTCCTGAATGGTTAAACGGAGCTCCTAACCGGCCTCGCGAGCAGGTCGCTGTGATCGCCCCTGGTCATCTGGAGCAGCTTTAGCCAACCTGCAGTGTGCGGCTCCAGGCTCCAGAGCCTTCTGCCCTGCCGGTGGCCAGCATGCTGTTCAGGCCTTCTATCTGCAGCCTTAGCTCAGCCCCGCCGCCTCCGGGCTTATGCTTACGGTCAGAGTTCTCTTAGTAAGGCCTCAGGGTCATGACACGGCCAGTGAGAAAGAGGCAGGGGGAGGCTGAGTCCAGCTGGAAACAGAGGAACACCAGCATGGATCCCATTAAGAATACATAATTATCAGAGAACTGAGCTTCCGTAGTCTGAGAAACACAGCTGGAACTTAGTCTGAGGCCAGGCAGAGTAACTTCCAGAACTTTTATTTTGAGGTTGAGAACCGGAGCCATCCAGAACAGAGCGGAAGCACCAAGGATCAACTGCAACTGATTTAGAAGAGCCCAGTTCTGCTTCTAAGCTTAAAGACAGTAGAGGGTGGGTAAGACACGCTACTTGGGCAGGCCTCCAAGCGCACTCCTTACCAGCCACACTCCTTACACGTAACCCAAGTAAAGCTCACTGGACCTCAGCTGCCTCCTCTGTAAAGCCGGGACAGTACCTGTGTTCCTCCTTAGGACTCCTGTGAGCATGTGCAGGGCGCAGGCTCGCGCCTCCTGCCCCTGGGTGGACACTGAGCATCGGCCCATTGTCCACAAGGACTAGCCTTATCTTGCCAGACAAGTGATCATCCGAGGCCTTTCCTTAGGATGAGCAAATTTCTCGCTTTCCCCATTTTGGACAGGGTTAGCTTGGTGTGTGCGTGTGTTGGTGGGTGGGGTGGAGAGTGATCAAACACTGTTTCTCTGACAGCTCTGTCATAGCAGTTCTGAAGGGACGGGAATCCGGATGAGGTGAAGGTGGAAAGAGTAAGGGGGAATGTGGGTCACAGACAAGAAAGATGCCAAGGGATGGGCCAGGGGCCCCCAAAGAGGGACAGGCTGTCTTAGAATTCTAAAGACCCTCCTGGTTTAAGGCACTTGAGGTCAACTGAACTTGCCTTCAGCAAAGGTGTGAGCTGCCTATTCAGGTGGGAGTTTTTGTGTTAATTTTTTAATTTTATTTTTAAAGAGCAGGTTTATTAGGGAAAGGGACAGAAAAGTAAAGGACACTTGCATAGACACAAGCAGGCAGGAAGAGCTGCCCCGAAAGGGACAGGTTTGCTGAGAGAGGCCTGCGTGGTTGCAGGCAGGAGGCCTTGAGGAGAGCGGCCTCGCTGAGGGAGGTCAGTGAAGAGAAGCCCCGGCACACACAGGTCATGGCACACACAGGTCTCCTCTGATGCCCTGCAGAGGAGAGAGCTGGTGAAGAAAAGCACCTGTACAGTCACAGGTGGGCAGAAGGACGGCTGCTTCAGGTGGGAGATTTGTGCGACTAAAGTGTTACAGACTCACAAGGACCCTGAGCCTTTGAGATACTTGTTTTCTTTTTTTAGCCCTGTCTCCCAGATGGCACGCAAGGCTCTCTGGTGTATTTTCAAATCTGGACGGGAATCTGCTATCTGTGTTGCCAGAAGTTCTTGTTAAGTGAGGGTATAAGAAATTCAAATCCTTCCTATTTACATGCTCTTTATTCTGTCTTGTTGGTTTTCTTTTCAGTGAGGAAATTATTCTGGCTTTCACACAAATAACGCTCTGGGTCAGACTGAGGGCTTCACCCCCGTGTCAAGGTGGGCCATCACCTGCTCCTGCCTGCTCGCTCTGCGTCCTGTTTAGGGCATCACCACTCTCAAGTGCTCACCAGAGCAGTCCTCAGGGCCACGTAGCAGAATCCCCCAGAGTGTGATTAAAATGGCAGTTTTCTGGCTACATCTCAGATCTACTGAATCTTAATTTCTAAGAGCTGAGCCAGGAAACTGCATTTGTACCAAGCGTCCCTGTGTGCTGATGTGCACTGAAGGGCAGGAACTGTGGTCTTAAAACCTCAAACCCAGGGGCCTCCCTGGTGGTGCAGGGGTTAAATCTCAGCGCTATCAAACTATCCACACCCACTGCAGCAGACAAACTCCTGCCAGGGAGGGGCTTCACATGCCCAGAAGACCTCTCCTGTCTCCCTGCTGCTCCCCTCAGCAGTGTACTTCAGTGGATCCACTTGTTCTGCTCCCCACTCTGTCTCTGGGGAGTCCTCTCACCCCCACAACTCTGGCCTGTACCCCAGCTCTTGTGTGCATAAATATATCTTTAAAAAAATAAAACAAAAAAAAACCCTCAAACCCAGGCTTGCCCTCCTCCCCCAGAGCAAATTCCTCAGCCTGCTTAATTTCAGTCCTGCCCACCCACGAAGCTCCCTTCCTAGCTATGACTCCTGCCTTGTGACACTAAGTCTGCTTTCCTAGGGCAGTGGAGAAGACCAACTCTTGACAGGAGGGGAGAGGGCAGTTTTTCTCTGAAGGGGAGACATTGTATGTTGAGCCACAAACAGAAAACTTAAGATTCAAAGAAAAGGTGGAACAGCGTGCTGACTGGCCTTGTGAGGGGGAAGCTTGCAGGCGTGATGACGGGAAATCACGCTTCGGGTCAGTGAGTATGTGCAGAATGAAGTCAATGATGTGCTAAAGTGGATGAGGCCAGACTGGTCACTTGGATTACCTCCCTGTGTACAGAGTCTGACCCTGGGGTTCCACTCATTCTAGCAAAATCGCGTAGCCTCCAAGCTGAGGTCAGACCTTACTCTCATGTTGACCACTCTTGTTTCATGAACACTCCCAAGAAAACTGACTCTGAAGCAATTTGTAAGAACAAGAGGAAGATGCAGACATAGGTATTGTGACAGGAAAAAAGGACTTAAAAATTCCAGAAATTTCCATGGTCTCACAGTTATGTTCTCTAAGTTAAGTGAGATTGCATCTTGGCCTTTTGTCTAAGATCAAGTTTCTTTAGGTGAGAATATAATGATATCTGAAAAAATTGAGCACGCCCAACTTAGAGACATTACCTTAAGAATCTTCTAGTACTAAAAAAAAAAAAAAAAAATAGGCCATTGGTGATCAAGCATAATGTTGAGTACTTAGGGATGAGAAGTAGGGACAATGGAGTTCAGTCAGTAACGATCCAGGGACTGGGACTCGATCTCAGACAGATCGCTCCAAATCTATAGATTTCATTTTATAAAAGGAGAATGACAGTCTAAAAACCTACCTTGAGCCTCTCTTCCATTTGATTGACCTAAATTTCTTTAAGCGCTGGCTGATTACCAAAGTACTACATTAGCAAAATGAAGGGATATGTAAGCTGGAAATCCATTACCCAAGTCTTCAAATCAATGTGCCCTAGATCAGCAAAAAGGATAGCTTGGCCATCTCTCTGCATCCAGAGAAGAAATAAAATCAAGGTCAGTAAATATTAGCTAATTTCAGACAATTCCAACAATACCATCACAAGAGAAGTTTGTGAAAGTCCAAATTTTAGAATAAAATTGAATACTATTATTTCTAACTGAGTCACTCTTGTAGTTGAAGTTATGTGAAGAGAAGAGACTTAGTGTTTGTGGTTTTCTGAGGAAATTAAATAAGGAAGGCTATAGTGTTCCCTTCCATAATGCGATGCACCTACGTGATCTGTGTCTCAGGAACACAAATACACAAAGTAGACAGTGTGCGGTCAGAAGGGCCAGGAAACAGCAGTAGCCAGCCAGGTGAGCTTCAGGTTCAGTGCCAGATAGGCATTTGCAAGATTCATCATGCTGAAAAACATTCTCCCTGTGAACTCTGAAGAAGCCCTACACCCTCTCTGCCTTTGAATTTGTCTATTTCTTGAACGAGGACTCACGGCCCCAGCTTCTCCTTCTATAAACGGGGCGCATTACTGCAGAGCAAGCACAGCTACCCAAGGTTAATGATGACCAGTGGCCCCCAAGCTCCGAACGCAGATCCTAGGAGGGCTGCTCGCATTTGCTGAGCTGGGGTCCAGGTCAAGAAGAAATCCCTCTGCTGTGCAGTGCCCTGTGAGTAAGATGAAGGAATGGGCTCCCCAGCGCGCTCCCTGCCAACCCTGTGGTGCTCCTCTCCGTACTGGGAGCCCCTTCAAGGCAGGAGGTGCATCTTAATCATCTCTGAGTCTCTCTGTCCTAGCAGAGTGCCAGGAACACAGCAGATGTTTGCTGTTAAATGAGTTGCTAAAGCAAGTCAGAGAAGGACGGTCCCTGGTAACCACCCTCCCAGCTGGCCCTCCCTTCATGAAGTCAGCTTTGTAAACGTTCTTGACAAATTTGTCAGTTCAGAACATTCTGGACTCACCGAGGGATTTGTCTTAGCAGCATCTCACTGGATCGAGATGTTTAAATTCCTTTACGGAAGGTCACGGCCACCTAGTTCCATAAGGCCTTGGCCAAGTCCCACACACATCATGGTTCTTTGGACTCTGTGGTCCCTGCTATGGGTCCCTTGAGGACTGTGACTGTGAAGTGGTCCTCTCCACATCACCAGAGGCTAGCACGGTGCCTGCTGTCTTTAGCGCTTCGGTGAAACTTAGCTGGGAAAGTGACTGTTACCGGAGGCTTGCTGAATGCCAACCATACTCAACACGCATCAGGCACCTTCCCAGAGTGCTCCCCAAGGAGCTCCTCCATCCCCACAGCGGTATTCTCACCCTTATTCCCATTTTACAGATGGAGAAGCAGGCACAGCGAAGTCTAGACCCTAGTCCAAGGCCACACAGACAGTCATTATGCATATAACAAATAACTCGTCATTTTGGTATTTGGTATTTGGGCGGTGTCATCGACTGTGATGCTCAGACCTCCCCTTGCAGGAAGGCGGATCGAGCCAATGGGCTTCTGTCCATGCGTGTGACTGGGAGGCCCTGTGTCAACACTGTGCAACAGAAAAAAGAGAGAAAGAAGAAAGAAGCAGGCAGGGAGGGAGCAAAATGGATCCAACGCTGGCCGCAGGTGTCTACCCGGAGTCCGCTGGTGTTCTAATGCTCACCCTTGCGCGCAAGCCCCGGAGCGCCATGAAGCCCTTGAGTGTTTGTTCTCAATAAACTCTTCATTTAGCCTTCAAGACCACTTCGGTTCCCTGCAACCAAATGACTCTTGAATGAGGCCAATGGTTTCAAAAGAAGAGGAGGAAGGAACATCATCTTGGAGGAGCAGGGGTTGGCTTTCCTAGACACTGAAGCTGCAGACTTCAGTCTCCTGATGCCAACTTGGCTCTACAACTTGGAAGTGAGGCATGAACACTCGTGCACAGTGATTCTAGCGATGGACTTCGAGTTTCCCTCTAGGTGTCCACTGTTAAGAGCGCCTCTGATACTGAATTATGATTTAAAAAGGAATGGAGGCTGTGTTCGTTTGTTCCGGTTGTTGTAACACATGGCACAGATTGGGTGGCTTAACCAACAGGAGTGTATTTGTGCAGGGCTCTGGAGGCTGGAAGTTCAAGGTCAAGATGCCAGCCAGCCTGGCTCCTGTTGACAGCTCTCTTCTAGCTTGCAGATGGCCAGCTTCTTGGTGTGTATTGCATGGTGGAGAGAGATGTCGTTTTCTCTTCCTGTGCTGATAAGGCCGCACTGCTAGTGGATGAGGGCCCCACCTCTATGACCTCATTTTACCCTATCTCTTCCGAAATGTCCTCTCTCCAAAAATGGTTACTTGGGGGCTCAGGCTTCAACATAGGAGTTTTGGAGGGCACAGGATTTAGTCCCTGACAAAGAGCAAAAACCATATATGCTCCCGAGAGATGTGTGAAATTCTCCACTTCTAAAGCAGGAACGTCAATAATGTCTCCTTTCCACACTGAGGCTATGATGAAGAGCATTGCTTCAGTTTTCCAAGATCAATCATGGCTTGTGAAATTAAGGACATCTGAATATTGTGTGTGTGTGTGTACATATATCTCCATAATTAATGAGGTATTTTTAGGCTGAGAGCCCAGAAACAATTTTACATAAGCATGCACAAATGTGCCTTTATATTTTGATGATATTTGATTTCCTTGTAGCCAATTTTCTTCTTGAATAAATTACTTGATGACATATATTTTTCCATGAAAGATTGTGAGGAATGTTCCAGATTTACTCTCCAGCACTTTAGATATAGCGTGACCTTGCCAGCATGTGGCCTTGAACGTGCTGCATAGAGCAGAGGACCCATTAGACACCCGCTCTGTAGCTGCCCTCCCCTACACAGCATTCACACGTGATTCCTGAGCAACCGAAACGCGCTAAAAATCCAACGGATGTTCCGTAAGTGTAATATACAAATGTGACTTTGAAGACTAAGCACCAATATGCAGCAGGCCAGCTGCGGCAACGAACCAGGGTCTCCACAGGATGAGACAGTGTCGGTGATGAATGTATAGGGAAAGGGAGAGGGTAGATGTTTCTAGGGTGCCAACATCTTACATCTTCCACTGAGAGTCTCAGCAGTTCTTTATTTATACTCTACACACAAAAGCAGGGAAACATCATTTGTAACATTTTCTTAGGAAAAATAGGGGACTTTCAGGCCCCAGCCCTGTGCAAACATGTTTTTGAAAACAGCAGAACACTGGTTACATTTTCTTAGGACTGGTGCACAACAACATGTATCCATCCATATACCAAACATTGAGGCAGATGTAATAACCCAGCTCCGTCACCATCAACTAGCCTTTTCCACCACAGGCCCCAAGCAAAAAGGAAGTATTAAAATGAAACCCCAAACTATATCTATTTCTTACCATTCAATCCCCAAAAGGAGCCACTAACCCCAACCTATCCCGAACCCAGTAGTTCATCATCAAAATTGCTCAGCAACCACTTATTTTGTTTGCTTAGTAAAACAGCCAAACTTAAAACTGCCCCCCCCGTGGGAAATTTCCAACACGCCATTACAAGATGGAGACAGTGATATCAGCCTGAACAGCGGAGAACGGGCAGGGGCCAGCTTTGGAGCTCCTGATTTTTCAGGGTTGTCCCTCATGGCGACTTTTGTCACTCAGCACGAGTAGCATGGCCCCCGGCACAAATACATATTGACTGAGCTGTCGGAAAAGTCATGATGCAGTTTTGCAACAAAAACCATAGGAAAAAATACTTCCTAACTTTCCCGACAACCCACTATATTTACTTAGTCATGGCCGGGTTGGTGACATGTTGGGTGACCTATTTTGGATGTATTGAGTTAAATAAAATGTATGATGTTAATTTCACCTCTTTTTACTTTTTTGAACTGTGGTCACTGGAATGGTGTATATGTACCTAGGCGGTTCACTTCTGTGGCTCGGAGTGTGTGGCCAACAGAGAGTGCTAGCTACAGAGCCGAATCCGGCCTTTCATGAGTCCGTCTGGACCCCAACCACTGCAGACAGCTGATCGCAAATCCTAGAGCGTTTCTCCCCAGGACCCAGGAGCCAGAGCAGAC
Source organism: Galemys pyrenaicus (assembly GCA_019455555.1). Lineage (NCBI taxonomy): Eukaryota > Metazoa > Chordata > Mammalia > Eulipotyphla > Talpidae > Galemys > Galemys pyrenaicus. The sequence goes on along the minus strand of JAGFMF010011596.1, from coordinate 1,769,795 downwards.
AGAGGCATCGGGGTCCGCTTGCCTTTGATACTTCTTTCTTTGTGCCCCTCTCAAGTCCTGGCACAAGTGCCTCCCGCAGAACCTAGCCAGTACGCCCTTCCCTGAGCATGCTCCTCAGACAGCTCCCCAAGTTGCGAGTTATTATTTTCCTCTTTCTTCTCCCCCAAACTGACATCCCCTCGGCGTAGGGACCTCATAGCACTGTTACACAGGATGTGGGCTTTAAAACACTTCCCCGAAGAGTGCAAAAGTGAGGCTCCTATTAGCTTGTAGAGGCGAGATCATAACCCCTCCACTGAGATGACTTCCGGTGAGGTGTCCCAGCTAAGGAAGCATTTGCGACAGCTGGGAGGGAGGTATTTGCGGTGCGGTGCCATGTAAGCATCATTGTCCGTTGTCGACATGCGATTATTCTGTAAAGACATTCACTTTCTCTCTGCTGCAGGCACCATTCGCAGTCCTCCAAGCAATAGTACGTGGCCTCAAACTGGTTTCCCTAAAATAATTGCTACCTGTTTCCACAGAAGCCCCTCCACTCCTGTCTCCGTGTCCATGCCTCCTTTAGAAATCACTAAAACCCAGAAGATGCCATTATTGGTTAGCTGTGCTCTAGTACTGCTGACTCCCCTTTGGGAGACAGGCTTCTCCTTCGTTCCTGAACACATTCATTCACTTGATAGGCATGGTTCTCCTTCATCCACAGAGTCATCCATTCATGCAATGGGTCTTTATACGCCACGCGCATTTCACAAGTTCTCGAAGCTGTTAGGTACCTTTCATGTACACGTAAACATGTTCTCGCACTGCTGATCTGCCCAACTGAGCTTCTACTGAAGGAAAGAATTCTACACATGTACGATCCCGCTGCTTGCAGACATCCTTTGGGAATTTTTCAAGAAGACTCAGAGAACTGAGCTTTTTTTTTAAAAAAAAAAAAAAGTCCACATAAATTAACCCCCAGTCTATAAAAATTAGCCAAGACTTAAGCAATTTCCACAGCTACGGCATTATATTTCAGGGAGTTTACAGGGCTAAGTAGATCTTTATTGGAATCACCATTAGCGTGGTCCTTAGCTTTCACATCATTAAATATCTCATTTCAAGGGCAATTATGTTGAACTCCATATTCATCAGAAAAGAATCATAGAAAAATGTTCACACACGCGTTTTTCTGAGGCGTCAGAAGCACAAAAGATGGAAATCCAAAGTCACATTTCTTTTGTGTCTGTTATTTGACAACTGCACCAGGGCAGTTTTGCAGGACTAACTCATTGATTGGCTTATTTATATCTGATGTGATATGAGCATGAAGTTAGCCAATATTTTTAAATCTCTTCCTCATAAATGGATATGGGCTTCTTGCTGCCAAGTCTGGTTAATATGGTGATGGATGGCTTGCTTTTGGAAGGCTCAGCCCATTAAAATAGGATTATTTGTAGATGGGTGTGGTGGACACGCCCTAGGGAGAGTCACATCTGTAGATAATCCTCCCCCTTCCAGTGCCAGGGGAACCTGTGGCCTGGTGTCAGCCAATAGGACGCGGCAGAGGAGATGGACGGCACCCCCTTGATGGCACGTGCAAGGTTCTGTCTTAGTAACTACAGTGAGAGACTCCCCCTTGTTGGTCTTGAAGAAGTGAGCTGTTGGGAAGGGCCTGGAAAACAGTTCCGTGGTAAAGTGTTTGGAGTCAGGTCCCAGAAGCTGAGAGTGGCCCCTGGCAGACCGCTAGTAGGAAACCAGGGACCCTAATCCTATAGCTTTAAGGAACTCAATTCTGCCAACAGCTACGTGGCTTGGAAAGGTCTGCAAGCGCCAGGTGAGACCTCAGCCTTAGGAGACGTGGGCACAGAGTCTGCACCCAAACTCCTGACCCAGGGTAACTGACAGGAGAAATGGCTGCCATCCCAAGCCAATGCGTGGCAGTTTGTTAGACACCCCAGGAAACACATCTGAGGGTTTTCCGTTGGTTTCTATGACACAGTAGTCACACGCGTGTATTGAAACTCTCAAACCTGCTCAGTGAAGAACCGGTGTTTTAACCTACAATCTATCATGGAAAGACACTTTTATAAGATGAGATAAAAATGAATTCTTAGAAAAATGAAAGAAGAACATATATCAAATACAAGCCCCTAGGTGGATACTTCCAAAGTGTGGAATAAAAATGAGTTCAAAGACACAAAATGAGTAAAAAGACACAACATGCAAGGCCACACGTTTTGTTGATTTGCTAGGCATATAACTTTCTCTTTCAAATTAGCATACAAACTTCTGAACATTTACTCTCAATTTACCGACCTCGGCGAGGGCCAGGAAACAGTCCACAGACCCACACCAGTCTATGGCGCATGCACGTGAGCACGACTCCAACTGGAAAACACAGCTAGCACTTATGGGGGTCTCACTCCGCCTTGGACAAGGAAGGCTCTGCACAAAGTACCATCTCTTCAGGTTCCTGGAAACTCTGCATTTTACAAACTTCCCCAATTTATGTGTGAACAAACTGGGATTAGTGGGGTAAAGCTGCTTGGCCAACTGGGGCACACAGTACAGAACTGGGACCCAAACTCAGAAACCATACATTGACCAGTGTGGTACTCCAGAATTCCTTTATCATTCGTAATAATGGAGATACTAGAATCCTCCAGTATCATACATATGAGCTCTAATTCATTCCACCCAGGTCAAGTATCCTACAAATTCCCACACAGGGAGTTTTCTGTACTCATTTTTCCCTAAAATTGAGAGCAATCATGTGTGCTAAACATGAGCTACAGAGATGAGACGTGGTGATTTCTAGAAGGAAACGAACCATGCTCGTGTTGATCTCCCTTCTCAAAATGCGGTTGCTCTCGGGCAGAATCAGAGATGCAGAAGAGGTGAGCAGGTGGGCCTGGGTGATTCACGCTCTGTTTACTCTCCTTGATGGTTTTCACTTCCTTCTCTGAAGTGGTCAGAGACTAAAGGCGCATTCCCATCAGAAGCACTGGGGGGATTTTGAAAACTGCCAACATGTGGCCCAGTCCCAAACAATTCTTAGTCCCAAGCAATGCTTAGTCTACGGGTCTGGAATTGCTGGGGAGGTGGGAGGCTTTCCACCTTCTTTGGTTGTTCTCATGTGTATCCAGGGGTGAGAACTGGATTTTTAAGGGAGCTAAGCATGGGACTAAGTGCCATTGCATGTGTATCCAGGGGTGAGAACTGGATTTTTAAGGGAGCTAAGCATGGGACTAAGTGCCATTGCTTCATTTTAAAGTTGTGTTGCACGCTGTGTGTGTGTGCGTGCGTGTACACGCGTGCACGCACATGCACGCACAGTGCTTATGCACACGTGCAAAAGCCACTTGGAACAGCTTTCTGGCCATGGCCTCATCTCTGGAGAATTAGGACTTTGTTGTGATTCAGGCTTCATTCCTGGCTTTTACCTAAGCTCTGGGAAATACGCCTCTCATTTGAGAACTTTCCAGAGAGCTTTAATATTTCTGCATTTTACATTTGCCCTTTTTTTAAGTCACCAGAGTTATGAGTCATTGAGATTTTGCTTTTAAGGATTGGGGTGGTCTCTCCCTCCCCCTCACCTGTTCTCCCATTCCTGATTTGAGCTGGACAGGAGAGCAGGGCTGGGCCGAAGCTATATCTCACCATGAGTCTGGTGGAATCCAGGTTTGCGAGAGAGAAGTCCCTTGAGAAAGGTGGAATCCAGGTTTGCGAGAGAGAAGTCCCTTGAGAAAGGTGTGCTCCCCACTTGCTGCTCAGAATGCAGTGGCCTGTGAGGCAGTCTCACCCCCTGGGAGTCCGCTGGAAACACAGAAGCTGGGCCCACCCCAGTGCGGTTAAATCAGAGTTTGCATTTAACTAGACCCCCCAGAAGGTTCCTGCCTGTGAGCAGGAAGAGCCTGAGAAGCACTGAACGTTGAGAAGCAAGATTTTGTTCCTTTCTTACAGATCAGTGATACACATTAGCATAGGAAGGATTCTGTTAAGTTCAGGGTATTTGACTGTGGAACAACTTTTGTTTTTAAAGAAAAACTTTAAAAACTTACTGTTGCAGCGTGATGGACTCAAGAGCATGGCACCCGGGCTGTTACCGGGGTGATCCTTCTGCATGTGCCCCTGACCTTTCTGGAAGTCTCAGAGCCAGAGGTCCTGACTCATACCTTCCAGACTCTCTTCTCAAGGACGTCTATAGAGTGAACAGCCTTGGAAGACAGAGACGGGGTCTCTGCAGCGCAAAGGCCAGCCAGCATGAAAAAACCAGCCCGCAGAATGCACACAATGTTCCTCTCCAGGGCAGAGGCCAGGCAGGTCTGCGGCCCATTTTAAAAGACGTGGGTGCTCTATAGTCTGGGTTCGTCCACTAGGACACAACCCCCACGCCCCCACCCTCGCACAGCATCCAAGAGGCCTCTCTGCCCTGCCCGCAGGGGATGGGGCCGCTGAGGGATTCTGAGGCTCGTGCAGCCTGAAGTGCCTGAGCAACCCAGACTTCGGTCGCTGATGGGGTCTCGAGTCTGGACAGTGTCCCCGAAACCGACTCATCTGAGACCGCAGAGCAAGAACCGCACGGTTCTTGAGAACTACCTGGGAAACCTGATGGATTTTTGCAAACTGCAGGTAACCGCGGAACCAGTTCCCTGACCACAGACGACATTACTGGTGCCCAGAGGGCTCCCCACGACGCTCTGCACTCACTGCCCCCCGGCTCAGGTGGACCCACACTGGAAACCAGCACAGCAGGCCTGGCGCCAGAGTCAGGCCGGGCCGTCTGGGCGAGGACGGGGCTACGAAGGCAACGGATATGCCCCAAGAATGTCTCCGGAAGCCAGTGACCACTGATGTACGGCAGAAAGAGACTGAAGTTAGAGCTGAAAAACCTACATTCCAGCCCTGACTCGTAGGTAACAGCTGCGTTTCCATAGACAAGTCTCTTAACCAGTGTGAGCCTGATTCTCCTACTGGGAAGATAACGGAGTTGGCCCAGCTGAGCGTGCAACCTTCTAACTTCACAATTCTGTATCTTTACATTCAATATATGCTTTCCACAGAGTCACTGTTACTAATCCCAAGGCGAGCACCACAAGCTCCTCGAGTAAAATTAACTTGAAAATTAGAAACCGACACAAAATTGTCTATGAACCAGAACTTGACTTTACCCCTGCATGTTGGGCAAGTAATTTATAGGCGTGACACTGGCGAAATGAAAATTAAAAATATTTGCTGAGGGGACTCATGAACTGCAATCAGATGTCTGTCTGCCTGTCTCCGCCACCCATCTCTGTCCTTCTAGGTATTGTAAGAAGATATGTATTATGCACACTGGTAAGACATTTGCTAGTCTGTAGGTCAGTCCATCCATCCATCCATCCATCCATCCATCCATCCATCCATCCATCCATCCATCCATCCATCCCTCCATCCATCCCGAAAACATACTGAATATCCTCACTCCTTGCCAGGTACTATGATAATGTGGAGGCAAAACATTAGAATACGGTGTGACAAAGTTTCCAAGAAAGGCAAATACAGGTGCTCAAAATGGGTAGCTCATCTAGTTGGGTGGTTTGTGAAGGGTGGGGTCATGGGGGCAATCCCCCAGGAGGTGCCAGAAAAGAAAGGCCTTGCCAATAGCATTGAGTGGTTGCTGGGTAACCAGCAGGGAACCTGGTTACAGGCACAGGACAGAGCTCGGGCCCAGGCCAGGAGGCCAGGAGGCATGAGAGGGTCCAATTCTTTGTATCCACGGGTGGATGCCTTTGCACTTCTCAGTCATGTTTGCCCCCAGCAAGTGGGTTGGGGGAAGGGGTGGGGGGCTGCAATTATGGTAATTTTAGAGGGAGCAGACAGCTGTACTTGGCAAACTTTCAACCCACCCTTCGAAAAGAGTCCTTTCCAAAGTGGGGGGCGGGGGCAGGGAGCCCAAGACCAAGCTCTGGCTTATTTCCAATCCTTAGGGTCACTTTTTCATCAGAGGTGACGTGAGGGGGTGCTGTGTCTGGAAGCCTGTGGTCTCCTCCCTCACACGCCCTCCCCCCTCTCTTTTAGGGGAAAGGATGTCCTGAAGGAACTCTTCCCACCAGGGTTGCCCTGTACCACCTCCACCTGACCTCGAGGATGCAGAGACTAGAAAGGGCCTTGGGAGAAGCACTTTCTCCTCAAGGCCAACCGTTTGAACTGACATTGCCTGGGGAAGACTCGAGTGCTCTCTCTCCCAGCCTCCCTCTTCCTGCCGGGGCCCAAGCACTTCCTGGCAGCACTGAGACTGCCGTGCTTCTCTGGGGCTACAGGTCCGCCTGGTCCAGTACACCCCAGACTTCTGTTCTGCTCCAGGCCACACTGGGAAGGAAACCTGAGGGGGCTCCCTGCTGGGAAAGGGAAGCCTTCCAGTCTTGGCTTTTAATTCTGAGCAGCGGGGCCTCCTGCTGCCTTTCCAACAGACCTGGGCAGACAGACAGGAACTCCTCTAGTTCCCTTATCAGAAAGATTTGTGACTCAAAACAGGCTGGCCGCTGGAAAGCCAGGCAGCCGGAAGCACCTTTCAAATCCAGGAAGAGACTGTTCATGCGAGCAGAACTGGCTTCCTGGGCACTAGGTGCCCGCCTCCGGCCCATTTTGTTTGCAGAGCTGCTTGGTGACAGAGGGGGAAGCGTCCTTGCTATTTGCTCTCTGCCACTTCACCAGGTCTGGCAAGTCCGAGGCACTGGGATTATTTGGTGAGAGAGGGAAACAAAACTCACCGGGAGTCTGAGGCTGCCCTTTTCCTGCCTCAGGGGTCACGCTGGACACTAGGCCGCACTGAGGTCATCTTCATTTTTAAGCAAAGATGATCACCCCTTTTGGCTGGAGAATCTTCATTCTTTTGGAAAATATTCACTCCCTGCATAGTAATATAAGGATTCCCTAGGTGATAAAATAAAGAAGGGCATTCTTATATTTAACAGTTGATTGACCTTTAATTGCTAATGGCAGGGGGAAATAAGAACATTTTAAAAACTAGTTCTGGTGGGAGGAGGTGGTGAAAGCAGAGAGAGAAAGGGCCAATGAATTCACTGGGAGAAACACTTGTTCGCTTATTTACTTTTGCCCTTTAACTTGACTAATTCAACTAATTTGAGCCAGAACATGACTCATAAAGCTGTCTTGCAAGTATTGTATACAATGGAAGTGAGATCATGTCCCTCTGTTTACAAGCAGCACTTCTCACAATGGCCAAAAGGTGAAAACAGCCAAACTGATGGATGAATGGATAAACAAACTGCTATCTAGCCATACTGTGGAACATTACTCAGTCATAAAAAGGAATGCGGGTACTCACATACACTATAGATAAACCCTCCAACATATGCCAAGAGGAAGAACTCACAAAACGCCACACATTGGAGGATTCTATTTACGTGAAGCATCCAGGATGCACATATTCACGGAGATGTAATGCAGACCAGTGATGCCAGGGGTGGCAGTGGGGGCAGGGGAGAAGAAATGGGAGAGAGTGCTAATGGGTATGGGGGATTCTCTTTGAGGTGGTGAAAATGTTCTAGAACTAGACAGAAGTGGAGTTGTGTAACACTGTGAATACACTAAAGGCCATTGAACTGTTCACTTCAAAGTGATTAATTTTACATTATGTGGACTTCACCTAAGCTACATGTGTGCGCGTGCACAAACACACACATATAACTATATATAATACAGATATAAAATTCGCAAAGGCGTCTGTTGAGAGCTGAAGCCCAGTCTGCCAAGTTCCACAGGGCCTGTCTTGTTACCTCTTGGCCTGGCCCCGGCCTGCTCGCCCATGCCATTATTGGGTATCCTGGTCCCCAAGCTGCCGGATGAACTCCTGCCCCTACTCCCCTTTGCACGGGCTGCTCCCTCTGCCTGGCAGCTACTTCTCCTCATCCCCAGGTGGCCCTCCCTAATGTACATTTTGCCCTGAGGTCACCTGGCAAGGAGGCCTGTCCAGGCCTCCCTATTTCTAGTCACACTGACTCCAAGCTTCATCCCCCATCCCATCAGCTCTAACAAAATACATACCTACACTGATTTACTCTGCCCCCTCTCCCCCTTCTTCCTCACCATTTAGAATGCAGCTCCACTAAGAAAAGGATTTTAGTATTTTACTGTGTTCTGGTCTCAATTTGTGCTGATTTAGAAAAAAAAAGTCCACAGAATCAAATAACAAAGAATTACACATTCAAACAGATTCAGTTAAGTGGGTTCTAAAGGAAATAGCTATAGAAGTTGAAGTCTCAAATCTAAGAGCACAGAGCCATGATGAGGGTTATTCTTGCCGGTATTTCTGCTTCCGGCGGCACGAAAGCCTTTCTGCTGCAGCTCAGGCTTTCAGCGCAGAAACCCGCCTCTCCCCCAGTCTCTTCTGTCCGCTATCACTAGCCACTTGAGGTCTGAACCTGAAGGAGGTACTCTGGGCTGAAAGAAGGTGGTGGAATCATAAACCCCTTTCTGCAGGGAGAAGGCAGGTTATTATGAAATGGGGTTGGCCTCTTTTAGCCAGGGCCCATTAACGAGAGGGGGCAGGGGAGAGTGTAAAAGCCTCTTTTCACAACTGCACTGGCTCACAAACGTGTGCAAGGCCTTGATGTGCTGTGGGAGACCAAAGGACACACATACTGGCATGGAAAGACAGCAGCTCTCTCACAAAGGACTGAAGGGCTAAGAAAAAAGAGAAGGGGAAAAAGGGAACAGAGAGAAAAGAAAGGACAAGAATTTAGAAATAGATCTCGGCCTGAAATATTTGTGGACACAGGCAGGAAGTGGCTTCCGAAAGCCCCCGCAGCCTTGCACACGGCCCTTGCACAAGGGGCCTATGATTAGAAAATAACATCATGCGCTTAGAGTGACAACATTTTGCAGCTGGGGTGTCTCTTTTAATTTGGCTCTCTACCGTGGCTGCAGATCCTGCAGTCAGAGGCAAAAGCCACGGAACAATCTAGTCCTTCTGGTCATCTGATGACCTCAGAGGAGGAACTCGGAAAGCAGGCACCTAGCATGCAGTGAGGGATGCTGCCAAGTGGTCTTGAGCACATGCTTCAGCTTAGCACAAGGGCGGACTTCCCTGCACCGGTGACTGTTCTCTCTTTTGGCTTAGGGAGACGCTTCCCCGCTCCACATTCCACCGTCAGGGCACCCATTTGGACACAGCACTCACATGGATTCCATTTGAGGAAAGAGAAGCTCTAGAAGTCGAGGGGAGGTGAGGTTTTTAGTAAGTGCTGTCATTTCAGACAGTGCAAAAAGAGCATGACCCAGAACTAGCTGCGGTGGCTGCCGTGTGCTTGCTCAGAGCCACAGAGGAAACGCTGCATCTCGGGGCAGAACTGGCTGCCTCAGGGAGTTCAGAAACCACAGGCTCGTGGCCACACCTTAGAGCCAGGAGCAGGATTTTGCCTGAGGGTGAAAGAAAAATGACTTCCCAATTTGGCAGAAGGCGAGGGACTAAGCCTCCTCCACAGGGGGCTTGTGTTCTCTGGGGAAAGTCGGGAGCAGGGGCAGTGCTGGCAGGAGGCAGGCCCCGCAACCGAGGGCTTCCCCGATGCCCTTGCAGCACAAACCAGGCACAGATACCCAAAGAAGCCAGTTCCTCTCACGAGGGCCAGTGAACCACCTCGGAGCCTCCACCGGGGCAAATGGGCAGTGGCACCTTTGGCAGTGCCTGCAAACGACTGGGGTTGGCACGACGGGCACGAGCGCACAGTACTGCCTGAGGAGGTAGAGGCCCGGCTACCGCTTGGCACCGACCCTCGAGCTGCCGCTGGCTCTGAGCTTGCGAAGCCCTCCTCCTACTCGCCCTAAGCGCGGCCGGCTGTACGAACAACAGGAACTCTCGCCACTTGCGACAGCATGGACGGCACTGGGGGGATGATGTTACGTGAAATAAGTCAGACGAACGCCAAATACCAGATGATATCACTCATATGTGGAGCAGAGAGAAACAAAACAGAGGAACAGACGAAACCAAACCAAACAAACCCTAGAAATCTGACTGCAGAAATGAGGCGGGGGGGGGGGGGACGACAGGGGGAGGGGCNGGAGGGGGGGGGGGGCCAAGGGACTGTGGTGGAGGATGATGGGTGGTGGGTGTGGTGTGGTCACATACATCTGAAAAGGTGGGGACCTGCACCCCTAAGTCACATACAGTGCTGTGAACCCCCGTTACCACCATTAAAAAATGATACAGTTTACAAAAAAGGAAATAGCCCCCAATTGGTGGAATTAACCAGAACGTCAGCCTGATAAAAGCAAAAACCAAGCAACCCAGTTAGTAATTGCTCCTCCTTCCTCTTTCCCACCCCACAGAAAATCACTGAATGAATGTGAGGGTGACCTTTTTCAAAAACTGACCATGTAAGCAATCTCCTTAAATATGTTTCACTGCAATTTCTGCCATTCTCTAGAGACCGTTATGTTCCCAATAAAATAAACTGCAACTACTGTAACAATAAAAATGTATACGGGCATTAGCACCTCTTGGCTAAACTCACTGAAATGATAGGTAAGGAGGAAACGTAAAAGTCTTGTTCCAAAAAATCTACCTTGTTGGAATTTTACACTAAAAAAGGAGAAAGAATAGGGTTTCTGCCAAAACTGTCCTTTGATTCTGCGCGTCGGGGCAGAGGCGAAAAGGCAGGCCCAGTCAAGCAAGGCCTGGCCCAGTGGGCCTCAGCTGCCTGCTCTTTGATTTGTCCATGACGAGATTGGGCTGCGGTGGTGGCTCCTGGCCAGGAAATTTGATGAGGGTTATAGAGATATGAAGGCCACGAGCCTTTGAGGCTATCCACACAGAATGTCCAGCCCACAGCTTGAGGAGTTTCGTGGGCCGCTGGGATTGGGGGTTTTAGGACAATTGTCACCAGCACTTATCTGTGTGGCCCTGGTCTTCACTTTTCCCGTCTGTGAAACAAAGGCACTGGGTCATGACCTCCAAGGTCATTTTGAACTCAAGAAAACAATAGCACAAATATAGTTTAGTACAGGACAACCTTGAGATTTCCAGCATGCTGCCAAATGTCTCACCAATGTCTAAATGTGGCATTTTTCATCCACTTAGAAGCGGCTATGTGCTCATTCCTCAAACCGTGGATTGCGCTTTCAGCCAGTGAAGAAAACAATACGTATCTGTGTGCAGGGTTGTAAATCATTAAGACCCTCCTTTCCTTCGCGAGAACAAATGACAACTGCAAATCCAACGTGGGGAATGGGTGACTCCCCACGGGCATCCAAGTCTACTGGTTAATGTGAAATGGTGGGGATTGGGCATTTACAGAAATGTAGGTGACTTCTGTGTTGAATTTGGCCTCAGATGACAGTACCTTTTAACGCCAGCCTGAAGGTCAGTGCTGATTTAGAATTTTCCAAGCAAATCTGTGTGTGCAAAATACGGCCTGACGGTATAGCGTTTCAGCTATGCCTTACGACAGGCGTTTGCAAACCTCCAACAGGAGAAAATACAGGACAGGAGGCACAGAAATCTCGACGTGTTACCCTGCACAGGAAGTCCTTGCCGGAAACCCTGCCACAGAGCCTGCAGCAGAGGGCAAAACCACACAGGTGCCTCAGGGTCCCCTGGGCAGGCAGGGTGTGCTCCTTTCCAGCCAGGCCCCTGCCCCTCACCCCCAGGACACTGGGCTAGCAGCTTCTCCCTGCCACGCCTGCTGTCAATGATTTCGGGGAAGGTTTCAGGGTTTTTGCTTCCCCCATTTCTGTGTCTTGTCCTTTCCTCTCTCCTTGGGCTTTCATTCTTTCGATTGTTTACTTTTTTTCATCTCAGCATGACTTTAGGAGAAGAAGGCCCACAGGCTGACAAAAACATGGGTTTACAAAACCTTTAGTGAGTTTGCAGTGGCCTCCTGATGGCACATGGGGTTAAGTCGCAGCACTGTGGGAGGGGACCCACATGGCGCAGCAGCCCTCTCGGGTCTCCCCGCTGCTCCCCTCAGCAGTGTGTTTCAGTCCGTCTGCCTGTTCTGTTCCCCGCTCTGGCTCTGGTGACTCCTCTTACCCCTTGCCCTTCTGGCCTGTGCCCCAACTCTTATATGCACAAATAAATAAATAATTCTTTAAAAATAAAGAAGGCTGCCCAGCATGGAGGCTGCAGTTAGACAACTGGCATGGGCCGTTCACAGCCACGCTTAAAACCAAGTACCGTCTATCAAGAAATGTCTCTTGGATAGTTTATCAAAGTGCGTGACCTGGAGTGTGAGGCCTGGAGATGAAAGCAGAGGAAGAGACACTAGCTCTGTTCAAGAGTCCTCGAACCGCTCTGCTCCTTTGCTAATGCGGTTTAAAGTTAAAAAAGGAAAAAAAAAAACCTCAATGGGGAAACATATAAATATTTACAAAGGCTTCCCTCTATCTATAGCTCCCTTGTGCAACATCCACTGCCTTGCAGTCTTGCAACGTGGCTGTGTTGGAAATAAGAGGTGTTCTGGGTTCGCTTGGGTCTTCTGCATAATGGGAATGTGGCCTGCTGCGAAGCTCGCATGCGCACAGCTGAAGAGTGGGCTGCATCTGCCTGGGAAGGCAAGAGCACGACCCAGTGCCCCGAAAGTGGGGTTCCTGGGAGTCTGGGCATCTTCAACATGATTGCAGAGCGTCCCCAGGCTCTCGGCTAATGCTTGCTCGGCAGTGATGAACAGCATTGATTGGCGGTAGTACCCGGGTAAGGCAGCAGGAGCTAAGAGGTATTCTCTTTTAGCCTCATTTCCCAGAAGGGCTCACTCAGCTGCGTTAGTGGTGCAGGCCTCCTCCTTCTCTAAGTGGTTTCTTTGGAAGTGTGTGGATGAGCGCTCAAGAGAAAATGGCTCACTCAGACAGATTCTTTAAGAGCAGCGGAGAAAGAGGCCTGCGCCCAGGCCTTTCCTCGGCTGGGGCCAGCGTGGTGCCCTGTGCTGGGCACCAAGAAAAGTAAGCAGGGTGCGAGAGCTCAAATGGCTCTTGCCAGAGGGTAAAAGGGGCAGTATCTGAGAACACTAGAGAGCAGGAGCAAGGCCCTAAAGGGTGTCTGGTGTGAGCGTTTCCGGCTGCAGAGGCCACCTGACTGTTGCCCTGAAACCGCGAGTACCACACGCCTGCAAAAAGCCCCGGAGCTTCCTGTCTCGTGTGCTGGGGAGAGGGGCCAGAGCGCACAGGTCCCGGTGTATGTGCTGCTTCCAAGCTCAGGGAAAGAAGGAGAATTTAGACTTTGCATTTTAAAGTACTTATGAATCTAGGGCATGAATACAGCCACAGATACCACAGGCCGTGCCATCCAGGCCCTGGGAAGAAGTTGGGACATCTCTGGGGCTGAAACAGTGCAGCAGGGTAGCTTGGGAGGGGGCATTTAAGAGGCACCAGGCTGACACAGGGGACTATGACTGACTAATGCAAGATGGCGCCCCAAGATGGAGCCGGCGGCACTGGCATGGTAAGCCTGGTTTGTGAGGCCAGAAGGCTTCCTCTCTGCTCCTCAGTCCAGCACCCACCAAAGACTAATTAGAGCGTGTGGAGGAGAATGTGGCCCCCCAGATCTCCAGGTCAGCTCAGGGAGTCGCTGAAGGAATGGCTGAGGCTTCTCTTCTTGCAAACAACAAGGGATACCTACTGAGTGCCGCTAAGAACAAACTTCTGACCGCCCTGTGATGGGGAGGTCAAAGTTCTGATGGAAAGGTAAACAGCTTCCTGAAGGTGAGAAAGCACTGTAGCCATGGCCACAGGTTCCCACACAGGCCCTCGCTGGGGTCTCTAGCACTGCCCCCCGTGCCCCCTCCCCCGACACACACACCCTGGGCATTTGCTGCCTAGTCCCCTGTGGCCTGCTTATGAAGGCTTTCTCTTGCCCGTGTTACCTCAGGAAAACTGAATCACGATGCAGCAGACACCAGCTGCCCTGACCCAGTCTCTCCCCATCCTGTGGGTCAGCTGAAATTCTTGCAAGCTCTTAGTCAGTTTGGACATGTCCCAGCCCTCTCAACTAGGATGCAAGCTCAGCCACCACTTTCCCCACGTGCCTCGACGACCTTTCTTCACCATCTCTGAATGTGGAAGTAGGAGTCGCCGTAGGTAATCACAAGGACCCTTTCACAAGCAGCTCAGTGGAGAAGGCACAAGATGGATTCAGAGCTGACATGCTGGCTTCCATTTTGTCGACTGGGCCATTAGCATACGGCCCTTCCCCCATGTTCATTCCACTGATTAACTGAGGATATTGTTTTCCTAAATGACTTTCTAATTACAACAGTAATACTTGAGCTGTAGGGAACCCGAACACATGAAAAAGCATAATGATGAAAAAACACTCCTTCTAAACTTCAGTCTCAACTAATCAAAATTGTTAATACTTTGATATATTTCCTTCTAGTATTTCTTTTTCTCAACCTCTACATATACCCATGAACACATGGCCCTCTTTGGACAAACCTAGGACAGTCTAGACATTCAGTTTTGTACCCTACCTTTTTCTCATGTTATATGGTATTTTAGCCACATCACTCCAGTCTCCTACAATGTGATTATTATAAAAACATGCCATATGTAATATTTTAAAATTACTGCTGAGAGGTATTTAAGAGTACTACAGTTTTTCTCCAGGCTAAATGACCCTGGGAAGAACACTCGTGGGTATAGATTTCAGATTGTTATCTCTGAATATCAGTCAAACATAGGGTCCCTGAAGTTAAAAATTCAAGACCAAAAGATATAAATATTTTTAAGGCTGTTGATGTACATCGTTAGACCACCCCCCCAAAGGGGTCTACCAATCTATTGTCGCTTCAGGTTCCCTTAATCTTTACTATCAAAGGAATCTTGGTCCCACGACTGGGAGAGACCGTGCTGTGTCTTAAGTGAAAATGAAAAGCACAGGCCAGCTCCATATCTGAGATGCAAGAGGAAAAGTGGTCAGTGTGGAGCTGATGGTGCATCCCAGGGTTGTTCTAGGGAAAAAAGGATGCCTGAAGACTATTTTGACAAGGCTAGAGATTTTTCCCAAGGAGACCAGCACAAACTGTACTCAACTTGAAGGTTCATCCCATTGTCTCTATGTCCCCAAAGCACACTTCGCTAGTCAAGTCAGGAGTCGTGACAGTAGAGGTGACAGGGCTGGAGGTTTTCAGAAGGGGAGGTGCGTGGGTCTCGACTTCTTGGAGAAAGGAGGGCGAACGTGCAAGTTGACCTCAGGTCATCTGTGCACAGAAGTTGAGGTGAACCCGTTTGGTCCTCTTCTGCTTCTGCTGGAACTGACTGCATCACTGTTTTCCCACTGAGGGGAGTAACAGCTTCCCAGGGGACGCCAGGGGTGCAAGTGCTGTGTGTCAAAGGGTGGGGAGAGGGGCCTTCGACAAGGCAGAGGAAGGACAGGGAAGGCCAGCTGTGGGCTTGGACGCCCAGATGTCCTTCCCCGACGGCTATCTAAAGAGGCCTAGGGCAGCTCCCAGGATGAGGTCGGGTGAGCCATCTTCACCTTCACAGAGGCCCTGGGTGATTGTGCAAGAGACCGTGATCTGATGGCAGGAGCAGAAGGGCCGTGTGGTCGATAACAAAGAATTACACAAGATCTGGGACAAACACCCATGTTTTAAAACACTCGGCAGAAATTTAAGCTGTGAAGCGTTTTATCATCTCAGGCCATCGCCGAGCGGCCTGGCTGAAGCGAGCCTGCGCACATCCTTTCGCAAGCGCTGGGCTCTCTGTGGGCCTTTCAAAGTGGCTAAGCTGCAGCTTGCTTTCCCTGGCGCTTCAGCTGGTCGGCTCATGGCCATACAAATCGGCAGCGTAGCAAGAAAGAAAACTGAAATTCAACCCAACCGGGGCCTGAAAGCTCTGGAGACTCAAATGTCACCGCCAGTGGGGCACGGCTTCACCTCTAATTATGTGCCATCAGACAAGGGTTGAAAATGTCAGGCCGGCTTAAGGCTTGGCTCCGCCTGCGAGCAGCAAGAGCGGGCTCAGGCCCCAGTTTGAGTGATGAAGAACGAGACTGAAAAACCATTCAGTTGATTTCAAGACTTCCTGGGGACCAGGCTTCAACCACACAGTTTCTCTGGGCAGAGCTGAGAGCCAATCCCAAAGGAGGTTTCTCAGCACATTCTGCCCATATTTGGCTGTAATTTTGCTTCATTCAACTAAACTTACAATATACGCACTTGAAAAGCAAGGCTTTGAGAAGTGTCTCTCTCCCTTTCACACCATGGTTTTATCTTTTGCACTTGGACTTGCCTGTGAACTTAGAGGGCAGCTTCAAAGCAAAGAGAGGAGTCGATGGCGAAAATATATCTTTTATTTCCACTAAAAAAATAAAAAGGCTTCAACAGCGGCTGCGAGCTTGGTATCATTTCCATGAAAGCACACAGAAAAGAGAAACAAGTTCTGTCCTGTTAAAAAACTCGCCAGCGGTGGCTTAGGGGATTATGGGCATAGTGAGGAACGAATGCCACAGGCGTGACAGCATTTCGTCCATGATGTGGGAGGTCCGTGTCACAGGGATTCCAGGAAATGAATGCCCCCTTCCAAGTCTCTCGAGGAGAGTGCTTGAGAGGGGCAATCCCATCTCATGGACAGACAGGGCACAGGTGTGATAAACCTCAGATCGTTTCAAGTGACCACCCACCACCTCACATGTGCCGTCCATCCCACTCTCGCCACGGAGCCGCAAAGGACAGTCTAGTCTTCTGCACATTTTACAGAAGAGGAGCTCGAGACACACAGCTTACATCGCCTGCCCAAAGTGCCCAAGGCATTGTAAACAGGGCCTGCGCTCCCCACTCTCAACCACCCATCAGATCTCTTCTCGTGTTCGTGGCAAGCACAGAGCCCTTACGCAGACCAGAATGGCCCTGGGGACCCCAACCTCAAAGACCTCAACCTCCTCTGACACTAGGGAAAGAAGATGGAGTGGTCGTTCAGCTTGTCTCAGGCCTGAAGTTGGCCAAGTTCCCAGGAACCCCTGGGAGGATCATGTCCAGAACTGTCTCAGTCAGTGAGGGGCTCACCATCCAGCAGCTCAGCCCCTCTCTCAGGGGCCCAGTTATTCCCAGTCTTAGGGGGCCCAGCTCGAGAAGGCCTTCTTCATGGGACTAAGGACACAGCGTTTGCAGCAAAGGCTGTTCTCAGAAAGGGGGAGAACAAGGATGAAGGTGGCAGGACCGCCCAGCCCCCCTGGTGCCACAGAGAGGCCTGCCTCCTCCCTGAAGAGCAGTGGTGCTGGCATGAA
Organism: Galemys pyrenaicus; assembly: GCA_019455555.1. Taxonomy (NCBI): domain Eukaryota; kingdom Metazoa; phylum Chordata; class Mammalia; order Eulipotyphla; family Talpidae; genus Galemys; species Galemys pyrenaicus. The sequence goes on along the minus strand of JAGFMF010011596.1, from coordinate 1,752,592 downwards.
GGAGAGTGGGCCCCCAGGGGATGTGTGGCCATGTATGGAGACATTTTTGGTTGTCGGAGCTTGGGGGAAGGAGCTACTGGCATCTAGTGGGTAGAGGCCAGACATGTATTAGCATTCCCCAATGCACAGGGTGCTCCCCCCACCCCCAGCAAAGAGAGCTGGAGCCCTAAGTGGGTAGCACTGCAGTGAGAAGCCCTGCCCTAGCGTCTTGATTCAGTGCATCCACCCGCAGCGCAGCTCGGAGGAGGCGCTGGGCTTCACAGTCATTCTGCAACCAGGAAGCTGGTGGCCTGCGCCACTAGGACAAAGGCGGGACCATCACAGAGACTTGAGTCTGCTGCATCGCTCTTCCTGACAGAAAGAGGTCAGTGTTTGTCTCTGGTTATAGGCATCAGGACCAGGGAAGGGGCTGGTCCTGTGTCGCGGACTGAATAATCACCCCAATGATATTCAGCCTTGACTCCAGAAGCCTGTGTACCACTTTATTGAAAAAACAAAATAAGGAAGGTCTTTGCAGGTGTGGCAAAGTTGAGGATCATGAGATAGGGAGGTTACCCTATGTTATCTGGGTGGGCCCCAAAATGCAGTCGCCAAGTATCCTTATAAAAAGGAGTCAAGGGAGCCAGAACACACACAAGCTAGAAATGGCAATGAGACGAAGGAGGTAGAAGTCGGAGCAACGAGGCTGCAAGCCAAGGAATGTGGGTCACCAGCAGAAGTGGGAAAGGCGCAGGAAGGGATTTCCCCTAGGGCCTCTGAAGGGAGCCCTGCCAGCACCTTGACTTTGGCCCAGTGGTATGGACTTCAATGTCCAGCCTCCAGAACCACAGGGGAGTAGACTCCATGGCACAAGTGACCAAGTTTGTGCTCATTTGTTATAGTTGCCCTGGGAAACAAAATGCCCTGACACTCCCAGAGCCCCCAAATTGATGAGCTGAAGCTGTGGGCAAAGCTTCCCGGTGCAAAGCCATTGCCCTTCAGAGGTAGGAACTGAGAGAAGAGTGGACAGATGCTTTGCACCCCTCTTTATAGTCAAGTGTCACTTACTGATGGGAATATGATCTGAGAAAAGCTGATTTTGTCATTGTGCAAACATCATAGAGTATGTGAGTGGGGCAGCCTACTGCACACCTAGGCTATAGGGTGCAGCCTACTAGGACCACCGTCATACACGTGGTTCGTCGTCATTGACCATAATGGCACATGCTACACACTTAGGTCTCCCACCTTCCTTTCAAAGTGCCCTCTCTATGAAAACATGACACCTACCTTCCCTCTGTCTCTCTCTGTCAACTTTCCAGTGACTGTTGGGCAAACCATCTGATTATCTGAGTGCTTGGCTTCAACCTGCAGTGAAAGTGATAGGGGCCACCTATCACTTTGTACCTTGATTTGTCACTCATGTCTAGTCGAGTATGTCCTATGGGACTCTGATTTAGTGTTAAGTCTCCTAAGGCCCCAGCACATTATCGAACACACTACAGGTGCTCAGTCAATGGTCAGTGTGTGCTTCCTTCATCCTGACCATAAGAAACACTACCTAGTTCTCTTTATTATCTGGTGATCAAGAAGTTCAAAGTCAAGTCTGATGACATCAACAGGAATCCCCACAAGATCTGTCAAGCCTCAACAACTGGACCAGGACTATAGTAGCATTCTTTGTTATACATCAGGGTGCAATGTATGCACAGCAGAATGAACCTATCTTCAGCATTCAGCTTATTAAATTTTTTACCTAGATACACCTTCCTCTAACCCCTTCCCAAATATACTCAATCACTCTATTAGAAGATGCGGTGCCATGGAACCAGACTCCACCCCATCTCTGGCTGCCAACATGTCCTACAGCTCCTGCTATTCGTGAAATGCACTTCCGGAACTGGCTGCTGCTGGGAAGGAGGGAGGAGCAAGGTGCCATCGTAAGGAATGGGAAAGGAACAGAAATGGCTTTAGTGCTTTAGACCTGATTCACGACGGCAGCTACCACTTGGCCCTTTGGTGAGTTTGGTTTGTATGGCGCGTCTGGAACTCTGCTCTCTCCTTCTCCCCCAGCTCTTTGGGCCCTGCCTGACCTTCCAGCCCAGAGGTGCCTAGGACTTACTCCCCTGGTGACTTTGCTGTTAGGCCTTGCCCACTCAGCTCCGGCCCTGACTGTTGGAGGGGCATTTGCCCACAAGGGAATGGGTGACTTAGGAGTTTGATAGGGAATGTGGATTTGGAAATCTTTCCTCTTTTCTCCTTTTCGCTCTCCAATGAAAGGATCTTTGAGCACACTAGAGTCTAACTCCTTTAAGTATGCAGGTGGCAAGAACCCCTAGAATGGGCAACACGGATTTTCCTCCCTTAACAGTGTCCCTGGACACTCCTTGGTTTCACTGAGTATCAACCCAGAAAGTTCCTTTTTCTCCTCTTCTAGTCCATTAACTCCAGGCTCCTCACACTTCAGTGAACCATGATTCTGTCTTTTACCCCCATTAACTAAGTGTGCTTGTTTGTGAACTTCTTATAAATGGAATCGTACAGAACATACACTAGCACCTGCCTTCTCTCTCTCCATATAATGGTTTAGATATTTACCCATGTGATTGTGTTGGATCAGTAGTTTCTTCCTTGCAAGAAACTACCGTGTATTATTCCATGTACAGATATGGCGCCCTTTGTTTATTCATTCTTCTGTTGACAAGCATTTGAATTATTTCCAGTTTGGACCTACTGTAAATAAAGTTTCTATGCACATTCTAAGCACAAAGGCCCTGTGCTTTCACTTCTCTTGGTTGTGTACCTCGGAGTGAAACTGCTGAGCCATAGGGAAGATGTCTGCTTAACTTAATAGCAACTGGTATCACTATTCTTGATTTAGATATAAGAAAACAGATTTTTAGAGAAAAACAAAGCAGTGACAATATTTCTGCACATATCTTCCCAATCCCAATCATTATAGTAATTCCTTAAAGAAACAGACTGCCTCTTTCTTACGCCTCATGAATGGCTAACTGAATTAGCATTAGAGAACGTTGAGGGTCATAGGGTATGGAGAATTAAATGGACCCACATCCACACAAGCATATTCGCATATCATTTTCTACACATCCACACCAACCCATACCATCAAAGCTGGTCTTTCTAACATTGGGACTGAACATAGTGTTCACACAGGCAGGAGCCCCATGAAAGGAAATATTTTAAGAGGAAAACGTGCTCTGTAATGAAGCCCTGATTGAAGTGACAACTGCAGAAAGTCAGAAGTACGTGGAATGTTTAGGAGGAGTGCAGTCAGACTGGTGTCCATTCAGAGTATTTGAAGAAGTCTTACTCCCCGCCAGGTCCATAACTCTCCTGAGGCCCTTGCTTTCCCAGCTGCCAGCTCCCTTCAGAAGTGAACTCCTGAGTACCAGCTGCTCCCTACTTAAGTGCCACTGAATTCTAGAAATCCTAAACAGCTTGGCAAAAGTGATAAAGAAGGAAAACTATTTTAAGACCCTGCAATGTTAACATGACACTATAGAATGAAAGCTGTGATGCCAAAGGAAAGGAAAGCAACGTCTAAGCCTGTCTTTTCACAAGGTGCATTTTACAACAGCCATTCCTCATTACAAGTCAAGCACATTCTTTTCACCAAAGTACAGGTTTCATGCAGTTTTTCTAACCTTTAATTGTTTTCACACTAATACCCACCCCTTATGCTATTTAAACTTTGATTGTTACCCATGAGGTACACTGTATACTTCAGTGAATGGTGGCGTGGAGGCAATTATACATTCCTTGGTTCTTTCTTACATAATCTGATACTGCTTCTGAATTCTCTACTCTGTATCATAATTTATTTGGTTTCCTTTAAATCCTCATACTGTCTTTTGCCCCTTTCTTCCTATCAGTTGAAAAAAACTGGCCACATCTGTGTGGCACTGTTCAGACTGAGCCAGCAAATAAGAAACGTCAATCTTATTTGTACCAGGTTGTACACTTGGTACCAGGAAATTAAAACAATGGGGTGGTTCGATCTTTTTTTTTCCTTTCACTATTTTCCTTCTTCATTTTTTTTTTTTTTTGGTCTTGTTTTTTCATTGCTCTACTGCTGTGTAGATATATGTTGTCTGGATAAAAATAAAGCAGCTGTTACATCTTTGTCATTTTTGAGAGAAGACTTTTGAGTAAACTTGTCCTGTAACTACTTTCTGAACAGACATTAGCTTTTTCAGTAGGACTGACAGACAATGCAGTGGGAACTAGTCCCACATTTTTCATAGTGCTTTCCTGAAACTTAACTTTCATGTAACTGTTTACCAGTCCCACCAAGATTTGGAGCTCAATTCTCTCTTATTCGAAAGGGTGTGCAGGTTTGCTTGGGAAGAAGCGGCCAATGACCCTGGTAGTGACCTCCATTGTCACAAAAGTCAGTGTTTTGTCCCTGGAACCCCACACTGTGAAACCCAGAAGCCTCCATAATAGTGAGGGCTTGAGTTCCTCCCCCAATTTAATTTTTAATGGAAATAACTCCTTCTTCTTTTAGGTTCACTACAAAACTAAGTGCTGATTTGGAAAATTGTAACTATATTAACACAAATGCCTTTGTGGGCCCAGAGGCTCTGTCGAACTTTTGTAGTTCTTAGGTTTAATGAGGTGTAAATAACCTAGGTATAATTCCTCCTTTCTGTGTATACAGTTCTATGAGTTTTGAGAAACAAATACAGTCTTGTAACTACCGCCACCATCAAGATATAGGAAATTTGTATCACCTTAGAAAGTTTCCTATTGTTTCTTTGAAATCAATCCCCTCCCAGCAATCCCTGCCAGCAATTCCTGGCAACCATTGTTATATTTTGTGTCCCTATAGTTATGCCGTTTTCAGTATGTCATATAAATGGAATCATAGTAAGTAGCCTTTTATCTCTCACTTTTTTCACTTTTTTTGAGATTCACTCATGTCATGTGCATCATGGCTTGTTACCTTTCACAATAAACCATATTCCATTGTACAGACTTAGCACCGTTTGCTGATACACTCCTATTTGATAGGGTGTTTGAATAACTTTCCTGTGCAGGTATTTGCGTGACCATGTTGCCATCTGTACTGTCGATTTCATTTTGGATGTTATAACAATGCACTATGACTTGAAAACATCAGAAATGCATTACTCACGGTTGTGGAGATCGGAGCGCCAGCGTGCAGGGTTTCTGGTGAGAAGCATCTCCTGGGCTGCCAATAGCTGTCTCCTCATCGTGTCATGGCAGAAAGTGGGCAAGAGAATGCTTGCTTCCACAGCACACAGACTAGAATTGGATGGATACAGAGATTAGCATGGCCCCGGCTGGAGGATCACATGCAAATTCCTGAAGTCTTCCATATCAAGACAAAACCAAAAAAAAAGGAGAGTGAGAGAGCGCTTTCGGTTTAATAAGGGTACTGGGCTTATCCATGATGCCGCCACCATCATGACCTAGTCACCTCTCCCTCTCAAAGGCCCCCCCCTCCAAATACTATCACACTGGGGGTGAGGATATCCCCATGTGAATTTTGAGGCAACATGTACTTTCAGATTATTGCATGACTAATTCTGAGGAGTGGGAATCCCGGCTTGATGCTAAGCGCATGTTTAATTTATAAGAAACTACCAAAGGGTCTTCTAGAAAGGCAGTACCATTTCCATTAGTAATGTGTAAGAGTTCCAACTGCTTCACATCCTTGGCAGCACTGTCCATTTAAAAAAATTTGTACAAAGCCATAAGGCTTTGTAGTGGCATCTTAATGTGGGTTTAGTTTTGATTTCCCAAATGAATACTGATGATGGATATCTATTCATATGTTTATTTGCAACCTGCATCTCTTCTGTGTGAGTGTGTGATCAAATCTTTTGGTCATTTTTAAACTGAGTTGTTTGTTTCATTTTTATTATTGGAATGTGAGAGTTCTTTAGGTATTTCTGGATGTGAGTCCTTTATCAGATATATGATTTGTAAGTATTTTCTCTAAGTCTTATTTTACTTTTTCATTTACTTACTGGTGTCCTATTGTATTATTTCACTTTTCACTTCCCTCTTGACTTTTCCACCATCTTGGGCCATATATAAAGAGCTAGGAGGTGCCACTGGCTTATTCCAATTCATAATCCTGTGGCTATGGGTTAAGGGCAGTCTCCCGAAAGAGTATTGGCCACTTCACTCTCTAACTGTAATGTGCAAAGAATAATCTGGAAAGTATGATTAACACACAGATTTCTAAAATCTACTCCTAGAAATGTTTATTCAATAAGTGTGAGGTGAGATACAGGTAGTTCAATTTCCAATAAATCCCCAGGCAATCCTGATATAGGTGGGCTCGGGATGACAGTTCGAAACCCTGAAAATTTAAGACCACTGATGATGTGTCATGTCTGCTGCAGCCAGGATGCAAAGTCTACATCAGGCCTCAACAAAACAGTGGCAGTTAACGCAAAGTGGGGTTTATTACCACACAACTAGACAAAAAGAAGAAGAAATACCAAGAATGCTGGAATGTTGGGACATTTTTACTGAGCGTTCACCCATTCTTTCATCCTTCTCTCTGCTATTACTGCACGTCTTAACTTGGACAGATATCACTTGAAATGTGCTGTTCTGAGTAGATACTAGAGGGGGAAAGGTGGCTGATAAATAAATTATGGCACAGTAGTAAATGTTAATAAATTCAACAAACGTTTAACCTTGACCATGAATTATAACATTTCTCCCTATGGTTGAGCACCAGGCTGCCAGGCCTGGACTGATGAGGAATTCCAATTCTTTTTATTTTGCAGCTCCACTGTACTTAGAGCAAGCCGGGGATGCGTGGAAGTCTTTGGTCGCATAATAACACATTTTTGGACAAAGGAAGAACTTATTCTGCATATTTTCAAACAAATCAATGAAGGATGTTGGCATATGAGCCATTACCGTTTTTCACAGAACAGAAACACAGACAGTAGCAACAAAGCGACACACCGCTGCGCATCCAGAGGCCGGAACCCGTGACACCACACAAGCGGGAGGTCTGAGGGTTTTCCTGAATCGGGCAACTTATTGTGACACTGAAAAATTACAACTGGTCTGACTTAAGTTTTATCTACTGACAGAAATTGAGACTGACCTGGTTCTCTAGGTTAATGAGTCAAGTATTATTATTTCAATCTGTGGGCACCCCTCAGCTGAAATAGTTTCGAAGGCCCGTGGTTTTAATCCTGAGGTGGAATGTTTCTTTACATCACAAGTAGCTAACAACTCTTCAGGGTAGTAGGGTAACAGGGCACACCCGAGGCTCTTGCAGACTCAGGGCTCCGTGATCTGTGCTCAGAGGCAGGTATCAGGAGGAAGCCGGGAAGGCAGTCAGGAAAGGAGTCTCCTGTCTGCTTGCGCTGAACCGGGCTTCCTCAGGCTTCCGTGACAGTCGATACTTAAGGAAACATAGATTTGTAAGAAGACTAAAGCCAAAGTGGTTAACCACGCTCTCTAAATATAATCCAGCACCCCCTCCAGCAAGGAGCAAGCAAACAAACAAAAGAGCCCTGACAATATGAGTGATTATGAACCTCCCATCACAGCACCAGAAACCAGGAAGCCACAAGAGTCAGTGAAGTTAGCAGGGAATTCTTTTCTTTCTTTTAAAAGTAGTTTTATGTTTACAGTAAACTAGAGAGAAGGTGAGAGCTTTCTCATATACCTCCTGTCCCCACACATGGACATCCTCCCATATTATCAACACCCCTCACCGGAATGGCACAACCCTTTACCAACCATGAACCTAGGTGGACACGTCACAACTATCCGAGTCCACGATCTGCCTTCAGACTCACTCATGCTGGTGTACAGTCTCTGGATTTGGACAAATACGTAATGACATCATCCATCATTTCAATGTTATACAGTATATTTTTGCTGACTGAAAAATCCTCTGTGCTCTGGCTCCTCTGCCAATTCCTGGCAACCACTGATCTCTTAATTGTCTCCTTAGTTTTGCCTTTTCCAGAATGTCATATAGTTGTGATCATATGTTAGGCAGTCTTTTGGTTAATGCATGACTGACTGAGGGGTACCCAGGGACCTCAAACTGTTAAGGGGTGCATGCTCTAAAAGGGATTTGGCCATCCATATGCACAAAGGTAAAAGGAGCAGATTCTTTTTTTGGTTTGTTTTTCAATTTTTTTTATTAATATAAATTTTTTTAAATTTACATATACTTGCCATCAATTGTAATCCCCATGTATTCCCCATCACCATCTCACCAGTGCACCATCACCTCAGTCCCTCGTGCTCCCATCTTCCCTCAACCCTCCCCCTCCCCTCCCCACCAAGTGTCCCCAGTCTGAAAAGGAGCAGATTCTTAATGTGATGACTTTTCAGCAGAATCGGTGCGCCTAGAGAAGAAAGGATTTTAAATAACAGCAAACTCCAAAAATTACCCATCCCCTCATGAGCAAACGCCCAGCCAAACAGGCTTGGCCAACACGACTGATGCCCAAAAACTTGCCACAAGTCTAAGGTACCTACCTCTGGCAAGGAATCATAAGAAAGGGGTTAGGCAGGTCCCAGAGAGCTGCGACAGCAGAGACTCAAAACTCAAAACATACATCAAGATAGAGGCTTCCATTGTCTCTGCCAGGGCAGAGGAACAGCCTCTCTCCACGTCTCTCCTCCAAGTCCCTCTTTCCAAGTGTCCCCTTCTATTTATATATGTACCTCACTCCTTCCCAGCTGCCCCCTTCGGGAAGTCTGATTCGTGGCATGCTGGGACTTGTAACCCAAAGTTGCCACATGAAAGGGCAGGTGTATAGTTAATGTTGAAATATTAGAAAATACAGAAAAAAACCCAGTAAGTAAAATTCCACCACCAGTAAGAACTACTGCTACCACACCAGTGGTTATTCTTCCATGGATCTGTACGGGTTCATGATATGTGTTTATTTTAAGTGGGATCGTATTGCAGTCACTGTACTGAAATTCGCTTTGACTTACGCTGCCTTGTAAAGCTCACTGCATGCCAGTGAACATGCACTTCCATCGCCCATGTAAATGGCTGGGCTGTGCTCTCCCGCAGGCTCTCAATAGTAACAGCCAGCACACACAATACTTCCTCTGTGTCCGGCACTGTTCTCAGCACTGTACCACCCCTGCGAGGGAGGCAGTAGGATTACTCCGGTTTTACCTTCAGGGAAACTGAGTTAAAAGAGGTTAATTAACTTCCTGTGATTATACGAAATGAATTGTGTGCTTTCAGAAGGTGAACTGTATGTTTGCAAATGATGGTTAATGAGGCCATTATGCTAAGTGATACAAGTCAGACAGAGAAAGACAAATCTGTATCATCTCACATGCGGACTCTAAAACAGCTGACTTCATAGAAACAGAGAGTAGAGTGGTGGTGCCCAGAGGCTGTGGGCCAGGGTGGGCCTAAGAGATGTTGGTCAAAGGGCACACGCTCCCTGATGGACCAGTGCTGGGGAGTTCTGGGGAGCCGATGTCCAGCATGGTGACAAGAGTTGACACTTTTGTGTCACACACTTCAAAGTTGCTGAGTAGATCTTAAAAGTCCTATGACATACCCCCCAAAAGGCAATTATGTGAAGAGACAGAGGTGTGAACCAAACCTACTGTCATAATCATTTCCCAGGATATATGTGGATGATTCATCACATTGTATATCATAAGCTGACAATGCTTATATGTCAATTACTTCACACTAAAATGGGAGGAGATGGTGAAGTGAGTCAAGAGAACAGAAACACAGGCCTGGCGGCACACCAGGGCAGATACATGCCCAGCCAGGAGCTGGGCGTGTGTGAGCGAGTGTGCCAGGTGTGTTCGGGCTCAGCGGGTGGTCAGAGGGCAGAGCGAGGACACTGGTAAAGCCTTGAAGGCCACAAACCCCAGCACTTACATAATCTCACTGGTATTTGAAATAGCTCTCTTTTTTTGAATTGTTAGGGCAGAAATAGACTGCTGCAATAGCTAATAAAGCCAAATAGAAATCACCGACTTAAAAATTGAGAGTTAAAATTAGCCCAGTTATTTTCCTTTGATTTAGTATGCACGCTAGGCAAGGGAGGATATCAAAATACTTATTCAGTAAAGAACAAAAGGAGTGCATTATCATGCAGATAATGTGAGCTTTTGACTTTTGAACCCGAACGTACTGTGTCACTTCTAGGAATTAAACTTTTTTTTAATCAATGCTCAAAGCGCCTCTAGCACAAGCCATGGAGGGCGGGCCGAAGTGGGCCGGCGTAGCCAGGTGGGGACTAGCACACGGTCTGCAGGAATCATCTGGACCTCTTGGCTGAAACTGTGATGGAGTTATTAGGACTGAATTTCGGGGATCATGAAACTAACACTGCCTACTGAGAAGAGATGGGCTTCTCAGCCTGATGGAAGGCTAGAGAATAATGCAGGGAAATAGGGACGACAGCTGTGTGGGAAGAGCGCTGAAGAAGGCACACAGCACACCTCGAGACCCAGGCAGCGAGGGCAGGACAAGCCTGACTGTGGCACCTGCCGTGGGCCCAAAAAGGCCAGTTTTGTTTACGTGTTCTGAGTTCCTTGACAGTGTGAGGCCTGAGAAACTCCTGGAAGCGGCAGGTCAGTGGCGTTAGCAGAACAAGAAACAAAATAGGAGAGGAACAGTTGAAAACAATCACAGTAGCAGTTTCAGTTACCTACTATCAAGCATGGTGTGAAAGGAACACACACACACATTAAGATATCTTTTTACAGTATGTTATCACCGTTCTATTACATTATTAGTTGTTACTCTTACTGTGCCTAATGTATAAATGCAATGCTGTCACGGGTATGTGTGGATGGGAAAAAATATAGTCTATAGAGGATTCATGCCATCCACAGATTCAGCATCATCCACCGGATGGCTTGGAAATATCGTGTTAACAAGCGGGGGCTGCTGTGCAGTAGAAGATTCAGGTATGCGCATGTGCATGCGTGCACACACACACACACACACACAAACTCTCTCTCTCTCTCTCTCTCAGAACCTTGCTAGGGGATTCCAAATGTATCAGAGAATCTGTGGGCACCAAAAAAGATCTGAGAATCTGAGGCCCTGGGTTCTTCACAACTAAATTACCACTATCTTTGAATACATTTTTTAATTGAAATTGAAATTTTTTAGGTTCTTCTTTATACATTTGTAAATTTATAAATGATTTCCTTTATGGCTGGATTTTCTGTCTTGCCTAGAAGGACCTACTTTCTCCACCAAGATTAAAAACGCTTTTGTTCCACAGAATTATTATGTGATCTAGTAATTCTACTGCTAGGCCTGTACCCCCCAAAACTGGTAACAAGGACTCAAACAGCTATTTGCCCATCGATGTTCCTAGCAGCAGGATTTACAAAACTCAAAGGTGGAAACAAATCAAGTGCCCGCGAACAGATGAATGAACGAACAAAGTGTGGTTTAGCCACATATTGGAATAATACTTAGTCATAAAAAAATGAATGAAAATCTATGGCATGATATGGATGAATCTTGATAACGTTATGCCACGTAAACCGAGCCAGACACAAAAGAACAAATATTGTATGACTTCATTTATACAGCTACCTGGAATAGGCAAATTACCAAATACAGAGAGCAGAATAGTTACAAGGGAGGGAAGGGGGGATGCGGAATTACCATTTAAGGGCGCAGAGCTTCCATTTGGCATGATTTAAAAGTCCTCGAAATGGATATCGGTGAAGGTTGTACGCTATTGCAACTGTACTTAATGCCACATGTCTTTTTCCCTCCCTCCCTTCCTCCTTTAATTTGCTTATCTTCAGCTTTCAGAGTCACTTAGATTTAAATATATCTCCTATATATCACAAAGACTTGGAAATTCATTTTTTAATTCAGTCTGAGTTGGCTTTTTTTTTAAATAAAAGTATGTTTATTCCATTTACTTCTATTGTTATACCTTTACCTATATGTGTTTGGTCTTAATTCTGTAATCCTATTTTAAGTTATCCTTCCTGATTTTAAAACATATGAACATGTGAGTTTACCATCTGATAATTTAGATTTATATTCATATTTCAGTACCTCAAGGGGTTGTCTCATAAATTGAAATAACGTATTAAACATTTCAATAATTGGATTAAAGTCCATCCTATGATAATATTCTATTTTATTGTTATTTCCTTTTGTTGTTGCTTCCAGTATTTTGCTCACATGGGGTGATGCTATGATCAACATCTTTGGTCTTACATTTTCTCTCCCCATATTTCAGATTCTCTCCAGAGAAAAGATTCAAAGGCTAGAAAAATGATATCAATGAAATTGAAGATTGTAAAATCCTGATCTCTAATTGTAAAATCACTTCCATACATTAGGTGGCAAGTTATACTCCAAATATTCACGTAATTGGGAAGAAAAAAATGTCTCAGTTAATATATGAAAGTTGTCCAAATCTTAATTAGCCTTCAGGCTGATACAGTGTTGGGATAAGAGTATCCCTGGTGATTTGCTCTGTGAAACAACAGTCAGGAAGTTCCACAGTCAGGTAGAGGACCAATTAACTTTACTTCCATCATATTTTGGACTCATGTTCTTGGTGGAGGATTTCAGAGATGGTATCTCTTCATATTTCTATGAATGTTTTATACCACAAATAGCCCTAAGAACAAGCTATCTTAGTCTTCCTTTTTAAAATTACAGTGGGAAATGATGAGTGTTTTGTAGATCTATTAAACACACACAAAGAGTTTAAGTTTATGGAAACTTATTTATAAGCTCGTGAAGTTATCACCAGGTTGCAATGAAATACATAGCAAGAAATTAATTGAGGAAAAATAGCATCACAGCAAGTCTGACTTCCATTGCGCATCAGCAGGTCTTAGAAGTTCTTGCAGCGAGCAGGTTGGCAACTACAGTGTCACTGAGTGACTTGTGGTTAAGCTCTTTAGGCATATAATTTTAATAGATGATGAAATGTAAGTTCGACTTTAGACTAGTTCAAGTTGCAGCGCATCTTCAAAGGAAAAAGAATTCAGGGTGTTTATGTTGCTGCTCACTTCTGTAATCTTCTTGCTTGTTTACATAAACCCTTTAGAGCCTCAGTGTGAACCTTCCAGAGCCTCCTACCCCACTGCTGGATGATAAGTTCTCTTCTCCTGTATTTGTAACGATAGCTCACGTACAATGGGAATTTGCAGTGTCGTCCCCATCGTTGTCCAAAATCTGAACGAGGAGATAACACTGTATGTCTAGTTTCTCTCCCTCATCTTCCACTGCAAGTTTTGAGGAGGAAATAAACTCTACTTCTCCTCCCTATGACTTCTCCCCAGAGGTCAGCAAACTCCAGCCCATGGCCAAAATCTAGCCCACTGCCCATGTTTTCATGGTCTGTGAGTACAGAATGGCTGTTCTGTTAGATTTTTAAATGTTTGGGGAAAAAAGTCAGAAGAATGTGACTATTTCATGACATAAAATTACATGAAATTTCAATGTCCACAAATAAAGTTTTATTATAAATAGACGAGCTGCAATAATAATGTGCAATATTGTCAGATTACCGTTGCGCTACAACAGTAGAGTTGTGACGAAGACAGAGACCCTGCTTCCACAAGACCAAAATTACTTACTAACTGAACCTTAACAGAAAAAGTTTGCTGACTGCAGTTCTAGAGGATTCATTAAATTCCAAAAGTTTGGTAATAGCAGCTCATAGGGCATAGGAGACCCCATCTTCCTGAAGTCGGCGCACAAGACCCCACTTACAATGCTCCATTACTGTGGTCCAGACATCACTGACTCCCCAGCGCATGCATCTCATTTCAGGCTCCTCTCTGTTCGCTAAGATATCAGATCCTTTTCAACTGAGGAAAGCTCTGTGGGGATGTACAGAGGGTTGGCATCCAGAAATATGGTAGAGATAGTGCTTCTCAAACTTTAATGTGCATTTTTGTTAGCTGGAGAACTTGTTAAGATGCAAGTTCTGATTTGGTAGGTCCCAGATGTGATGTGAAATTCTGAAATTCTCACAAATTTCCAGGTGATGCTTATGCTGCTGGTCCACAGACCACACTCTGAGTGACACGGGTCAATGCTACCGATGTCTATTTCTTCAACAGACCTGGCTGGCCTTTTCATCTTTGAATTTCTTTAATACCAATAAAAATATTCCCAGATTATGACAGATGGCATATATATTACATCTTATTACTTCACCTTCTTATCTCATGTTTTATACTTTTTACTGTAAACATACTGCGTTTTCTAGAACTTGGGCAATACGTCTCTCCTATATAGACCCAATCATGAAATGGGCTAAGTTGACCTTCAGGCCCCTGATTCGCTTCTCTTTTCTCATGCGCTCTCCTTATGGAATCCCAAGTGTTCACCTCTTAAGCATTCCTACTCTCTTTGTACTCCCAGGGTCAATGCTCCTTGTCGATTCCTCCCCCCACTCTTGGGCCCCCACATGTCCTTTCTGCGCAAGAGTCTGAAGAACACAGTCAAGAGTCCTAAAGACTCTTAGGGAACATCCACTCCAGTTCCCTCATTTGGCAGGTGAACATATGGGTACCTAGAAAACAGAGGTAATTCTTTTCCAAGGTAACCAAGTGGAGGCCAGGAAGCCAAAACCCCCTACTTTCAGCCCCTGGTCTTTGTTCTCTCAACCCTCTATCTCTGATGCAGAAGAACCCTTTTAGATGATCTAAGATCTAACAGTGAAATGTTCACTGGCTATCTGGATATAGATATGTTACTTTTCTGTAACATATTTGAGGTGAAGCAGGATCTTTCTGGAATGATTAATGTTCCTGACTTCAGATAACATGTTGGGGTTTCTGGGGACAACAGCTTTGAATCTTTGCCCCCCCCACCAAATTTACACTAAGAGGGATCACTCACTAGACTTCCTGTGTTAGAATGAGATGGTCGAGGGTGCCAGGTAGACAACGGGTGTCCTGGTTTGGGAGCTCAGCTCCCCGACTCATGAGTTAGATGAACTTGGTAAGTTCTGGACCTTCACTGAGCTTTCATGGCCACCTTCCTTCACACGAAGGATTTGAGAACCTCAGTCTTTCCACCTCTCTTTTTCTTTGGCATGTCACCTCTATTCACACTTCTAGTGAAGAACACTTCACTTCTGACACTTCTGGTCACAAGTGTGTGTGGGGAAGGAAGCAGGGGAGGGTTCCTTACACCAAACAATTCTCCATTCCAGCTGGGTATCCCACAATTCAATGAGAGAGAGAGAGAGAGAGAGAGAGAGAGAGAGAGAGAGAGAGACAGATTTAATATGAGCACCACTGCAAGAGAGAAACAGGGCATGGGGTGGAAGGGTTGGGGCAGAAATGTAGGCCTCTAAACTATACTTTCTGAAACTGAGGTACTATTTACCTCAATAATAGTAATAAACTAAAACAATAAATTATAATAGCAAAAAAGCAAAACAACTTTAAAAAATTTATACAGCATCAAATTATAAAGTGAATAATTCAGTGACCTTCAGTACCCCCACAGCTTTGTGCCACCAGCACATCTCTCTAGTCCAGGGCATTCGATCGCCCCGAAGGCAAAGCCCATACACATTAGTTTTCACTGCCACTACCCTGCCTCCGGTCCCCTGTGATCACCATCTGCTTTCTGCTCCAGCAGCGTTGCCAGCTCTGGACATTTCACACTCGTGGGATCATACCCCATGTAGTCTGTGTCATTGCTTCTTGCACTCAGTGTCAGGGTTTTGAGGTTCACCCATGTTGAGGCGTGAGGCGCTGCTTCATTCATCCTCTGTCTAATGACATTCCATGTATGCTTATGCCATGTCCATGATGGCCACTGGGTTGTGTCCACCTTTGGGCTTCTGTGAACAGCGCTGCCTGAGCACTGACGTCTAAGAGTCTGTCTCAGCATCTGTTTTCAGTTGTGGGTATCCACCAGGCGTGGGATCACTGGGTGTATGGTAATTCTGTGTTTAAATCTTGAGGATCTGCATTTCCCCTCAGTGGTTTTAGCAACCCCCCATTCTACACATGATTGCACAACAAGGGCAGAGGAAATAATCACACGCTGGAGAAGTTGTTCCCTATGTAGTATCTACCACTGCCTATCGCCAAATCAATATCACAATTTAATACAGCAGTTTCTAAACAGTGAGTGATTTGCCCCAGCCCAGCAGGCAGGAAAATGGGCAAAGGAGAACAAAGAGCCTGAACGGCCTTTGAATTGTCTGTGAACAGGCAAGAATCGGTGCTGGCTCGGTGGGCGTGGATGGCCTAGCCACGCAGCAGCCGCACTCCGCACCGTGCAACAGACTCCACGTTCTGCTGGCTCCGTCCTGAAAACCTGAATCGTTTGAACACGAGGCTTCCTATTTTCCCTCTGCGCCGGGATCCGTAAATGACATAGACCACCTTACCACAATCAGAGGGGGGTTAGCTCATACCTAGCCTGTACGCTGAACGATGAAGAACAATTCTAGAACAAATTTTAAAAATGGAAATGAAAAGGAAATGTCTGCCCCTCGAGGTGGAAGCTTTCCAAATGTGGGTGGCTACTAACTTAAACAGCAATAGAAAAACTCAATTATATTTAAAAACACACACAACCCGCCAAAGCTAGACCGAGTTTCCACACATGAATTCGCTGTGTCTAGCACTGCTGGCCTGAGAAATGACTCCCAAAAGCCATAACAGGAAACGGCCCAAATAAGGACAAAAAGCACACACATTCCTTCTGCTCTCCAAGAAAAAGTGGGGACGTTCCAGGTCTGCATTCAAGTAGAACTGAGTGGCGCCTCTGTGCCTGGCAGGGCCCTAGAAAATTGAGACCAGGACGCAGTCTCCAGAGATGGACTTTAAGGAAAATGGAATCCTTCTGCCACAGGCTGCCAAGCCTTCCCATCAGGCTTGGGTGAAGGCGAGATTAGGCAGCGTGGGTTCAAGGAAAAAGAAACGTGTTACTGATAAGCCTAAGCCCTGCCCTGCCCTTTCCAGTATGAGCAGGGAGAGGAGGGCCTGGATTTTTCCTAAGATCAGAGGCAACAGTTCTTAAATTCAGGAGGGGATACGACAACGGGCCAAAAGCTGACAGGCCTCCTTATCGGCTCCATCTGCTGGCTCTCAGCAGCCTGGAGCTGTTGCTTCATTGTGACATCCTCAGAGAGCTTGCCAAGAGCACCCTTCCCGGCCTTCCCTAGTTAGAATAACTTTCAAAAGACTGAGGGTGGAGGAGCTGGCCGGGGCTGTATTTACTACAAGTGGGTAGAGAAGTCTCCTAGGAGACAGATCCTCCAGGAGGATTAGCCAAGTGGTCCTGTCCAGAGGCCTTCCAATAAACTAGATTAACTGTGATGTGATTATGCAATTATACGCCCATTTCAAGGAGACATCATAACCGGTAATTGACAATTTGGCATCAGGCAGCGAATTGGAGTGTAACCTGTATCAGGAGAAGCCAAGCTGGATGTGCAAAGCAGAAGCAGCGGTGGGGAAAGAAGAGTGGAGGGAGGTGTTGGGCGGTGGTGAGAAATAGAAGTTTCTCATAAGGAGTTTCTTACATGTTTCTGATAACATCTGTCTACATCTCTGACTCCCCTTGACATTCATAAGTTGAATTTAAAAAGGGAGGGGTTAAGGTAGGAATAAGGCAGCTTCATCCAGAGTCCGTGCACGATTTTGTTGAGTTTTGTGGTAGGGAGATTCTGTAATACCTGAACTTTCATGGTGCAAATCCCAGGCTGTTCTCACAAGATCCTTCCTGTAGCACGAAAGGCCCCAGACCACCCCGCTTGCCTCATGGGGGCCAGCGGTCAGGTATACGCTCTAAGGCGAGTCGGTATCTCTGCGATGTATTCACTCCCCGTGTTTCAGAAATGGCATGATTCTCCCTGGCCTGGGGTGGCTTGAAGTGGGTTCTGTTGAAAGGTAAAGTGACGTCACAGTTGCCTTTTGACTTCTCTATCTCACCTGCTGCGATGAAGCCCTCAGAGGGCCTGTGTAGCATTACATTTCATGGCAGGATTCCTGGAGTCCGGGCCCTGCCCTCAGGGAGAACGCTGCCCGCGCACACTTGCCGTGGTCAGGAAGTGCTTCCTGAGTTTTGCTGGATACGTGAGGCAGGCAGAGACCTCTCCAAGACCTTGAACAGCCCTGCAAGCAGCGGTCAGGAGCAGAGCTTAGAGAGCGGGAACGCGTGGTCACGTGTCCCAGCTCTGTCTCTTTCTGTCACTGTGGCTGAGTTACTTAAGTTTCTTGTGGCTTAGTTTCACCGTCTTTAGGTTGGGTACCGTAAGAAGCTCTAGCTTAGAGTGCTGCGGGATTACAGGAGTTAAATTAAACTTAAAACATTTCTTGGAAAACGGCAGGCACTCAACTGTGTTAACTCTCCTGTACAGCAGATGTACTGATGAACCCCTTCCCATGGGTCTATGTTTCTGCAGCTTTGTGGGGTAGCCCACTGCTCCCCAACAAGTTGTCCTTGGATAAAATATTTTCTCATCATAAATAATTCTATGTCACGTATCTTCTTCGTGATCATTGCGTTACACAGAGCGAAGTAACCCTACAGGAACAAACATCCCCAAATCCACACTCAATAAGGCAATGCCTAAGAACTATCCAACTGGCAAGAAAAAGGGGGGGGGGGTGAACTTTTGGAGCCATGTGCAGCTCTTAGTGACCTGAGCATTAACAACAGTTGATAAATTTTGATGGTTCACTTTCAGTTATTAAACATAAAATGATTTGCTTGTGCACAGCTATGCCTGAGTAGATTTGGTTGACATCCCATATTTTCTATTCAGTCTAAACTTTACGATGGGAATGAAGTCAGAATAGTGAGTTAAAGTTCTGTAAAAATAAATTTTTGAGCCTGCTCACCCCTTCGGAAAGTGCCTGCATATGCCCACGTGAAAGCCAGGAAAGTTCTAAATGTGCCATAGATGTCTCAATCCATTCTTCCGGGCTCGTCTCTTCTGCTTCAGGGAGGTTTGATTATGAGTTATTATCGAGGTGCGGGGAAGACGGGCATGGCAGTGGCTGCTCCCACCTGAGCACCTGGATCAGGGAGAGGGTGTGTTGGGATTGTCTGTGGCTGAAGCTTCTCTGAAAGGAATCGGTGCGTCTGTGTGCTAGGCCCGGGCTCTCCTGAGGGGCTCTGAGAGCCAGACGATGGTCACCCCAGAGCGCCTCCACCAACACCAGCTTGTCACCTTGGTTAATCATCTACTCCCCTTCTTCACACGTCCTCAGACTCCTCAACCGGAGGGAAAGCACTACCAGATGAGGACAGAAAGGGCGAGGAGCAGTACCTACACCAAATGTCTGAATTGAAAAAAGAAAAGAAAAGTCACTCCAGAACAAGACTAGAGGAAAGACGTTAAAACTTAGTAGAGGTTACGATGGGGTTTTAAATTGTAGCTGTTTTTCACTTTCTCTGGTCTGTGTTCCTTAAAACGTCTAATAAAATCGCCCACCACCATAATCACAGAACAAGGAACTAGGTTCTCTTGAGACAGCTCTCCACGTGGGGAAGGGAGAACTGGCCACTTGAGCCCTTGAAGCCAGCTTGCAGCTACATGGACGAGGCAAGACCTGGTGGCTTCCCAGCCAGGCCCAGCCACAGGGCTGCACGAGTCCCATGGCAGACTCTTCTCTCAGGAGCTCTGCTCTAGCACTTGCTGGGAGTTAGTTTCCTGAGAATGCGTCCTCAGCGCTCCCCTTCCATCCTCCTGAAGAGATGGAGACTGGGCTGCAGCTGGAGTTTGGAGCAGAACATCAACTGGCAGGAAGTGGTATGTGTTTCTAAGCCCGCCCTTCTGCGAATTATTCCCAGAGGCCCGCCGGCCCCAAGAGGGTGGGACTGACCCATGTTGCCCAGCAGCAGCTGCAGCCAGTGCCCATTAATAATATTTTTATGAAGTAAAGGAAATCCCCATCTAATGAGAGGGATTCCAATTACCACAGAGATTTCTGCTGTGACTTAGGAGTCTCTTTCCCCATCTGTTCTGCCCTGATTTGCGGTTATTCTCGACTGTGTTTCAGTCATGTGACTACCCAGGTCTCCCTGTGTCTGAAGCCATCTGTGTCTGTGTCTTATCCTCCCTGTTCAAGGAGAGCTCAAGGGGCAAGTGTCAGCCTCTTTGGCTTTTGTAAGGTCCCCATTGCCTCTCTCAGTTCTTGGCACCTACTAGTAGCTCAATTAATCACAAACAAATGAACTTTAAACTATTCACTGGCACAGCTATGTGAGAGTCTTGTTCAAGATGCTGGAGACGCAGACGTAGACAGGCCAGACTGAAATCCCCTCCCTTTGGAAACATATAGTCTATTGGGTTGACCAATAAGTGAGAAATAATTTCCTTGGCTACCTGTCTAGTTATTGGCACCTGGGGGTTTGTCTGAAAGGAGGTGAGAAGAAATTATTTGGTGGCCTTTTCTTTCTCTAAGGATGTGATGATGATCAGGACACGGACAAAACCCTTAAAGATTTGCAATGTCAAAATCTGGGCCCAGAGACCCAGATGGTGAAAGGTGAAGCCCGAGACAGATCCCTCTTTTCCTGGGGAACTGGGGCCTGAACATGGTCTGAAGGGAATGGCAGAGACCACTTTGAAGGGGTCAAGGAACCTGAAAAAGGAACAGGGTGTGGGAGCTGGGAGGAAGAAAAGGAGGCACTCCTCAGGAGGGCGGAAGGGACCCAGCGGGAGGTCTCAGTGATGCTAAGATGGTTGTAAGACTTCCTACAGACTGTGGCTGAGTCCTGGGTTCTCTGGTTTGGATGCTAATGGAGAACCTGGCTGGCCAGGCTGGGTCCAGGGAACCTGAGGCGATTCTGTCGTCTCGAGCTTCTCCTCCAGCCTGGGAGAGCAGTTCGCTGGCAGCTCTTTGGAGGATTCCAGATGTGTTTATTTGGTCAGTCTTCGCGTCACCTCCCTTTCAGCAAGTCCAAGAACTTTAAAAGGTCTCTGGTAGTAAAAGCGTCTCATATAAAGCCTTTCACTCATACTTGGAAACAAACTTTCCCTAAATTAAAAGTAGATAGGGTATACACCTGATTTCCCATAATATCATGTTCTCAAACAGTCTTCATTGTTTTGCGAAACTGTTTCCAGGATGAGTTATTTACAGTGGTCCCATGGGTCTTAGCAGCTCACAGCTCTGCTCTGAGATCCAGGACCAACCCCAGGAGAAGGCAGCAAGGCTGTCAAGCACTTGGTCTGGACACATCCCTTGCCACAAAGAAGCTGTGTTCCATGCAGAAAGGCTGCTTGAATGCAAAGCTGATTCATCAGCAATCTGTTTGCACAAACTTCATCTGCACAAACTGAAAATAAACCTTAACCCAAACTCCCAGCCATGAGGCGACGGGAAGCATAGGCCACGATGTTTTCTCTTTCCCAGCCTTTCACCAAACCCTCCCACTCTACCCTCCAACGCACAACTAAACGCAGAGGGCGCAAGGTCTCGCCAGCACAAATTCAGTTCCACTAGAACACACTGTTCTCTCCAAAGACACACACACCTGCACTGTTCTAGCTTTAAAATTCAACTTTGAGAAAGATTTCAAAGATCACCTCGGTTTGAGGGAGACCACCCGTGTGGCAAACTGCCTCTCCTCTCTTTCTGCCAAAAAGTGAGGATGCAGAGAAACCCTGGAACCCCAAGACTTCCACCTACAAGTGTAACATTCTTCTGCAAAGACTGCTGTCTACCAACCCCAAAACAGGTCATCGTGGACACTTGAGGGGCTAGTCACGGGCCTGTCCATATGCCATCAGGTAGCTTAGCCTCTAAATCCCTGCACTTAACCTCTTCCCTTTGGAGGGTGAAAGATAAATTGAATAAAGAAAAATGGCGAGCATCAGAGGACTTAATCATCTTTTCGTCCATTTGCTTACATAATTCTGAATGGAAGAATAGAAAAGTTTCTGTTATTTCCATTCAATTATTTACCCAAGAGGCTGATCTTGCACCTTAAAGCTTTCACTGATGCCACATAACAGAGCTTTTATATTGCCCACTACGTCTTGCAACCACAATACTCTGAATCCTGAATATGTTTAAAGTTCATTGACTTTGGATCACATGTGGCTGAGTCTTTCTCCCTCCATAGAGTTCCTCTACATTAGAAAGTAAAAACGAAAAGGACTCTGGGAATCTGCAGCAAGGTCCAACAAAACCCAAGCCCCAGGCTGTCCTGCCTGCCCCGGCCTACAGGTTCAGGCCAGCCACTGAGCTTGCCCTCCTAGGGTACAAGGCCATTCTGGGGTCACTGTGAAGGTTGAGTCTGCACCTGTCCCTCCTGTATAACCTGCAGCACTCCATACTTTTCATTCCAGCACTTTCCTCAGGGTTCTGGAAACATGGGTCCTTTGTCCATCACATCCAGCTCCCAGCACTGTCTCGTCCACTGTGTGAGCAGTGCATATATTCTTAACTGGTCCCAGTAAGCGCCACTTCTCTTATTCCCACAGAACGCCCTTAATCAGCATCAGGTCTAGTGATATTTGGGCTTGGTCATTCTCTGGGGAGGCACCCTCTGCTCTACAGGAGAGCTCTACCCATTGGATGCTGGTAGGTAACTCCCTCCGCCCCAGCCCCCGAGCCCTGGCAGTCAAAACTGTCTCTAGACATTCTGTCTGCCAGCTAGACCCCTGGGGAGGTGGAGGACATAGGCAGCCACGTCCCTCTCCTTCCACGGATACAGAGCTGTGGCTACAGATCACAAAGGTTGAATAGTTGACCCACACGGTCTTTCATCACAAGGACTCTTCAAAGCTATCAAGATTGCCCTTTGGCTTTTCAGAAGCACCAGCATTTTCCATTGCAAACTCCAGATCCTACTTCGATAACTTTTTTATCCTAGTAAATCCAAACTTAAAAGAAGAAGACCTTGAAAGGTAGGTTTCCTTGTGGGCTCTCCAGGGTGGCAGTGAAAAGCAGAGAACATGAGCCCCACTCTACGTGATGCTGTCTGTGGCCTCAGCAGCATCCCAGCCTCGCTGTGTCTCTCCAGCCGATCGATAATCCAGTGAGTCAAATCAGAACCTGGAATGATAATACCACCTACCCAAAGGGCTGTTGAAAGGCTTCGTTATCGGGTGAATATTTGAAAAGCTCTTAGAGCAGTTCCCTGCACAGACGAAGCAAGACATAATTAGCTCAAATCCCAGAAATAAAGGGTTTTCAAGAGGTCTCCAAATCATGGCACATTTGTTTAGAGTAAGCTGGGAGCTGTAGTTTTCTGCTGTCAAATAGGATCTGAGTTGATCCTGTAACATGTGAAAAACGTGTCTGTACCTCCATTTCAGAGAGCCATTGTACAACGAGGGTCAGCTCCACAAGGCCCTACTCCTAAGATTTGACCTTCATTTCTTTTTTTAACATCTTATTTCACTCTGTAAAAAATGTACAGAGGATCTGAATAAGCACTTCTCCAAAGAAGGCATACAGGCGGCCAACGGGCACATGAAAAGAGGCTCATCTTCTCTTGTCATTAGAGAAACACAAATGACAACGCCGAGCTATATCACCTCACAGCTGGGAGAATGGCCCATATCAAAAAGACTAGAAACAAGGATGTGGAGAGAAGAGAACCCTCTACACAACTGGGGGGTAAGGTAAATTGGTGCAGCTATTACGTGAAGCAGTGAGAAGATTCCTCAAAAACTTGAAAATAGAAATCACGTATGATCTGGTTATCCCACTTCTGGGTACTTACCCCCCTCTATACAAAAACACTAATTTGAGGAAATATATGTACTTCCATGTTTATTGAAGCCCAATTTATAATAGCTAAGAGCTGAAAACAACCTAAGCACCCATCTACTGATTAATGAATAAAGAAGTTGTGGCAGAGATGCACAATGGAATATTACTCAGCTGTGAAAAAGATGGAATTCTACCATTTGCAACAGCACAGATGGACCTAGAGGGGATGAGGCTCAGTGAAATAAGTCAGATGGAGAGAGATGAGCAGCATACGATCTCATTCACCTGTGGTATACAGACATAATAAACAGATGGACTAGATAAAACAAAATAAACTTTTGGGCTGTCAGATCAATTAGTGATAACCAGATGGGAAGAGAGGGAGTAAATCCAGATAAAGGAGACAAAGGAAGGATGATGTGGACTTTCAGTAGTGAACTTGATGTAGGATCTACAGATGCTGATATTCAATCATGAACACTTGCATGTCTTATGTTCTACTGGATGCTACTTCAGTAAAAGAGCAACAGCAACAAAAGACTTGACTTTCCTTCAGTTGGGACCCCGGAACTTATTTTTGGAAGTAACAGAGAGATACGAGTGTCAAGAGAAGACCCTCGGGATGTTGCATCGGTGGCGTCCTGGTCATCGGGGTCTAGCAAAGTCCCAGACGAGACAGATCAGCCACCGTTTCTCATGACACGTTCAAGACGGTTTGTGCTCTGGGCCATCAAATCATTCCTCTCCAGGGACCTTCTCTTTTTAGGTGTTTGTTCCCTTTTTGTATATCAAAAAGAGAGTTTCAAACATGTCACGACTCTGTTTTCACCGTGCCGTGGTTTTAGGGGGTTATCAGTGATGCTTCATCCCTTCCCACTGTTCATACTGGATTCTAGAGACAGCAGAGTTCGCAGGTGGAAGCACAGGCGTGGGGTCTCAAATCCCACTTCCAGGACTAACACCAAGTGCGTGTGACCTCGGGTGACGTGACCTTACAGAGGCACTTGATTCCCCTCAGCCAAGCTCCTGCTGTAGAGGGGAAGTGCTGTTACTATTCTCAGCAGCCAGTTTTTGTGAGACTGAGCTGAAAGTGCCAGCCCGGAAGTCAGCACAGAGCGGGACACGTTGTTACTGGCGGGCAGATGTCAGCCGTGACCGCTGGTAATGACTCCCAACCCTGGGCCGCTAACACGCTCTTCGTACGTTCACATTCATGACCTCAAGCGAGAGCGTTGTTCATAAAATGGAGGAAGGTGACTTCGGCCCACAGTACAGAGAAGACAGTGGGGGCAGAAAGATGGGGAGGAATTTGTCCAGGGCACAGCGAGCTGTACCGGCAGAGCCTGGAACTGGATCTCCAAGAACACCGAGTCCTGCGCACGCTCTTTGAGGAGCGCTTCTGCAAGTGAACGTCCATTCAAGTGATCTGGAAATCTACTAAAATGCAGGTTCCCATTCAGCAGCTCTGGGAGCAGGAGGGCTGATGTTCTGCATCTCTAACAAGCTTCCTCTCTCTGAAGCTGTCGGCCCATTGGCCAGCTCGGAAAAGGGACGGTCTGACTCATCAACACTTCTGATGCCTTGTTGTCAACTTTCCATCAGGATTCCAGGGGGGAAAGCATACATGAGAATTACTAAACATACTGTCACCCTGAAATCCAGGGCTCTGCTACCTGATGCGCATAAATGCCAAAGACTCCAGGGTCTGAGAAGAAAAAGGACTTTTACTAAGGTCAGCAGGAAGTGGGAGCTCCAAGACTCACCTTCACCTCCCCAGAGGCCCCTATTTTGTCGAGGAGGGCTTGAACAAGACTTGAACTCTGTTGGCCAAGGAGTGGCCTGGGGGCACAGGAATTGGGTTGGCAGGAGGCCACTGGGAGAGGCAGACAGAGGACAGAGGGGGACAGAGCTGGCTGAGGCCACAGGTGGGGGTAGGCCCCAGTTAGGCCTCTCCATCTGGGGACACCTTGGGGGCCAGGGACTGCACCAGGTGCTCCGCTTTCTTTATCTGGAGGAGCAGAATTGCTGGGGAAGGGCAGGTTAGTCCTGGCGCTGGCGCCAGGCTGCTGACAGAAAGCTGCTCTGCTTGGTTACCAGCTAGGTGGGGCGAAGGAGCGCAGGCCTAGTTTCCAGATGGTGTTCAGCCTTGGGAGCTGGTTTCAATATCATAGGGCTTACCCTCAAAGTTATTATTCTCCCACTGTTGCAAAGTCACATGGGAGCTTATCACCAAGTTACCCACCAACCTTCCTAATACTGGGACAAACAGGCCCCCTAAGTTTCGCCATAGCCCACAGTCACCTTTCTACTCTGCTGGCAGACAGGAAGGCCACTGGGACCTACAAAAGCCCTGTACTCCTTTCTGCCCATTTAACATCCAGGAGCTCCTTCCCCATGGGGAGATGCACGGAAGAGGATATTTCTCCTCGAAAATTGAGTGCGCTCTCTCTCTCTCTCTCTCTATATATATATATACATTTGTTTTTCATTTACACAGCGATTTCAGCTTTGCTGTGTAACCTAGGTAACCTATATCAGCAAAAAATAAGAACTCCAGTTTCGACAAGGTGCTCACAGGGCGGGAGGGCGGGCCTCTTTCACACGAGGTGGTCACAGAGGAGGTTCCAGCACAGCTCAGAAACAGCAACTCTTCAACAGGGCATTTCTCTCCAGATTGTTTTGTGGGCTTTTATTTTTTAATTTTCACTTTCAGATGAAGCTGGTCTTTGCACCTTTAGTGGAGGGGTCAGCAAACAATTTCTGGACAGGGCCACAGAGTAACTATTTTTGGCTTCGCAGGCCAGAGGGTCTCTGGCCCCGCCACAGAAAAGCAGCCCAGACAACAGGTAAAGAGTTGGGTGGGGCTGGCTGCAGATTGTAATCGTGGGCATAGAAATTTGAGTTGCAATCCATGCTCAAGAGTCAAGGACTGTTATCTTCCTTGTATTTACAAAAACGCGAGGGTACTTCTTAGCTCTCAGGCCAAACAGGAACAGGTGGCGGCAGGCTCTGAAGCAGGCTCCTGCTTCGCTGGCCTTTGTGGCCATTGTGACCGCAGCCCCAGGCGCATTCTCATATACTGTAGCTCACATCTGACGTGGGACAGACCTGCAGACTTCCCGAATCCAGAGCGCAGCTTCAGAGGCAGCCACGCAGCTAGCGGGAGCGCCCTGCAGGTGTTTTCCCAGCCAGCTTTGGCCTAGAGTGAGTTCTCATCTCCCAGGGCTGTTTGCTTTGTGAATGTGAAACCATCCACTTCCTGTGTCTACTTCAAGTAGCTAAGCTTTCCTATTTATTTGAATTCCTTTAGTGGCCCCTTGGCTTTTATTTATTTATATTAGTTCCTCAGACCGACCATTTCATTGCAAGAGTTTGCAAGCATAAGTGGTCATTTTCTACAAAGAGATGTATTCTGACCCGTGCCCTGCAGCGAAACCTCCTAAGCCGTGTGCTCCTAGGAGTAAAAGGATGAGAATAATGGCGCATGGCATGTCCCTTGGCCCTTGGGTTTGTGCATATCATACCTGCCAGAATGTAGCTGGAGTTCTTCCCCATGGGCTACCCCCAAGCACAGCGCAGAACTGCGTTCCAATGTAGAATTTATCTGTGTACCATGCAGTGTCAACAGCGCACATGCTCTCTCGGATGCGCGTTATTCTGCTTTTCTGTCAGTGACTGATTCTAAGCTTACTTTTCTTTGGCATGTTTTTCACACCCGGCACCATTACCCATCAGACCCCCTTCCACTGCCGCTGTTCACAAGCCCGTTGACCTCGGCAGCCTGCGCTGTTGGGACTTCGCAGAAGTCACAGAATTGCTTTTCCCTGAACACCTCATTTGTTTACTCCTCCTGCTAGCAGCACTAACTGACAACTAGATGCACGGGCATCGGGTCCTGGAATTCTTTTATGGCCACACGGCTTCTGTAAACCATCACCCAACTGTTCATCTGACAGTTTGGAGACACAGCACAGCTTACTAGCCAGAACATCTTTTTTTTTTACTCCATAAAGTAAATTTATTTTGTACCCAAAGACTTTCTTTGGGAGCAGACCAGTGAGAAACGTGTGCATCATAATCACTGTGGAAAGGCGCTTGCATGCCATAAAAACAAGCTTGACCCCGAGCTCCTGCTGATGGTCTGGTTCCTTTGGGACACAGAGATGGCCGTGTGAGCAGCTCCGGGCTGCAGCCATGACCAGTACCCCAAGCAGTACGCCCGATGACAGGAGGGAGCGTGGCCAGCTCCTCTTCAGGTAATTTGCTGGTGTTCTGTGGTGCCTTGGAGGGGACAGAGAGGCTCCCTCAAGAGGAAGTGGACAGGGAGGGAGGCCTGAGGCAGTAGCTGCGGCCCAGCTGAAGCTCAGCTCAGGCGTTCAGACCCTGACATCTGTGCTTCTTCCTTGGCCCCCACCTTTCCCAGCTCCAACCTGGTTAGGGGCTCGAGCTCCTAAGAGGAGTTGATGTCACAACACCCTGCAGTATCAAGGCCAGCGCTGGTGGCGTCCTGGCGGACGTAAGTCTCAGAGAACAGGTATGCCCTCTGCTAAAGGGCCAACCTGGTCAGTGTCCATTCAACTGCCGATTCATAGCACTGAAGGGGAAAAGGAGGTGCAGGCAGTTGGCGTATCTTCACCTGTTTTCCACAAGTGCGTGCTTTGAAGAAAGCTGACTGGGAGAGAGACACGGTCATCTTCAAGTGCACTCGAGTAGTTGGAGCTTATAGGCCACTCTAGTTTTGAACTCAACTGTCTGCCCAGGGGAGATAAGCACAGGGGACGCCACTCTTTCTCAGTGAGTTGCACTGTGGGGAAGTGGCAGGGACGTACACGACGCACAGGATCGGTTCGCCGCTGCTCACCACACCAGATTCACCCTTCCGATCTGCTCATGGTGGACTTAGGCCAATCTTGCCCACACTGCTGTTCCCTGCGGCTGCCTTTGGATGAAATCGCCTTCAAACACAAAGCTCCCGAGCTGTGTCTTGCAGCCGGGGTGCTGGGGTAACTTTCTGCTGCCAAGACACAAGGGAGCCAGGGGAATTTCTCCTCTAAGGAATGTGTCCAGGAATCTGGCATTTTTCCTCTTTGCTTTTCTGACGGTAACAACCCTCCCTGCCGTGTGTCAAGTGAAACAGGGGATTTAGGGGACGGGTCAGGCTCTGTGTTGTCTGAGGACCCTTCTGTGGCCATTTAAACCTCCGTGAGAACAATATCCGAGACCATCACTGCATACCCGCACCAAACATCTCCAGAACCAGCACTCCTAGACTCTAGCCCAGCAAAGGCCAAGCGCCCTTTGAGACTGCTCAAGCAGTTATTGGCAGACTCTGCCCACGACTCTGGGGGGAGATGCAGTCATTACCTCAACAAGGTGGGTACGGCGATGCCCCGGGGACTGGACGAGGTCCCGCGGTAGAGGGAGACTAAGACAAGCAGCCCCTTCCCTCACGGGGCTCACACATCGCACTGGCCTAGTTCAAGAAAGGGTCCAGCATACAGCCCCTAATGTGGTCAGTGCGGGAAAGTTTTAGAAAATGGAAACCGAGTAGATGCGGTGTGCAGGTGTCACAACGACAGGCAGCGCTAGCAGTGCTCAGAGCAGGCGAGTGTCGTAGGAAGCGCGGAGCCCAGACAGCCTGAAGGCATGTGTACCGGGGAGAACACGCACAAAGGACGCTTGGTTTTTGATGGAAGCGGTAAGTCCTGATGCTTCTTTACAAAATGGACAGGAAACCTAAACCACTGAAGGGCAGACGCGATTAGAGCAGAGAAGCCTCCGATGAGAACATGAAGTGTTTTGTTTGACGCTTTCATCTTAGAGTGCTAGAAACAGGAAGAAGGGCTGCTAGGGGATTTTGGTGAGTGGGGCGCTCCCCAAACAACCTGGTTCCTGGATTCCTTGGCCCTGAGAGCCCTTGGTACTTTATTCTGCGTGGGAGGTGGCCGAGGAAAAGGGATGTAGACCATTATTTTCTTGATTGAGTCATATAAAAAATGACATTGCAAAAGGAGTCAGAAGTTGTGCCAGCAATTATTATATAACTGACTCTCCCATTTTAAGAAAATTATGGCCGAAAGCCATTTTCAAAATGAGATTCGTATTTTCCAGTATACTATGCCTTGGGGGATTTCTAATAAGTCACAAAGTCATCTTATTCCACTCATTAATTACTGAAACGAATATTGTCCAAACAGTGAAAATCGGGAGTATGATCATCATGGTCTAGATCAGAATAGCAAGCAAAAGAACAAACACGGCTATTCATGGATCATTCCAGAGTCCTTCCTGTGACCTATTTAGTGAAAATTGTCTTGGCAATCTCAGAGCTAGGTGTTTTTCCTGGGAAGGAACAGAGTCAAACAATTGTTATGATTCCCCCAAGCTCTCCACATGCAACTGCTTTAGCAGCAGAAACTTGTGGTCAGAGGCTGAGGGACTCATGTGATCCTGTGGTCTAGGTGGTTACTATTTTTGTACGAAATTTAAAAGCAAAACACATGGAATCTTCAATCAGCTCTGTTTAAGTTTCAGGAGAAATGCTAAAACTGAAGGGAAGCCTCAAACAAGAGCCCTCTTTAACACACACACACACACACACACAGAGCAGGACATAATTTCTTAAACACCCTTCTCTGTAGACTCTGCTACACTACCAAGAGAATTAACGTAAATAAACAAGTACAACTATAATCCTATAGCCAACTGTTTCTAGAACCTAGAACTCAGCTGGTCCTGAGGAGTGAACTGGAGCCATCAAAGGGGACAAGGAAAGGTTGCCTGAGGCTGTTTTCCATTTGAGAAGGCACTGGCTTCTTCTGGATCTTTACCATGTGTATCCTCTCTCCAGAGGAGGAAATGATCGCTTCGGAGATTAGGAATAAAAATGCTTGATGCAGCTTGTTTTCTTTGCATGAGAAATTCCATCCAATGCACATGACCTTGAAAACAGGCTCTGGGCTTGGAAAGAAAGCAAGTACCTGTAGAGAGACAGAATTTAGAAGCCAGAGGGGTGTTCTTCGGGTGGCCACCGCAACCAGATTCCATTTCACTTCTAAAACTGTAATTTCTATGTCCATCCATTTGTTTGCAATAGGCCTTTCTCATTTTGCATTGTTTTGTTTATTTTGATTTTGTTCTGGAATCCAATACCAACACACTGTGAGGAACAGCCTCTAGACAGTGTTTATGAACAGCTGAAGGCAAGGATCAAGTTCAACAGCACATATACTCCCACCGGGAGTTTCCTCTTCATGCTTTATAATCTTCACATTGCTAAATTCCTTAAAACACAGTTGATTCTCTCTATAAGAATTGCCAAGGTACTGCCAAAGCAAACGCCAGAAAGCTAGAAATACAACCTTAAACAAATATCTGGTGAGCATGTATCAAAGACATATTTAATTCATTAATGAAGAAAACAGCATATAGGACAGAAAAAGAACGACAACATATTATAGTGATAGCTACAAAATGGTTTAGTGTCCTACAAGGCAGTGAAACTCTAAACTTTGGGCTTCTTTTTTACCAAACAGAAATCATCTGCAACTCCACTGAGCAAAAATCATTGTAGTTCGTCTGTCTACACGTTAACATCTAACTTTGCAGATGTCAGGCGGGACCTAACTGCTGGTAACCGGGATGTGACACAAAGACGCAAGAGAATGAAATACCCTGGCTTAGAAGACAGTGCTTCAGCAGGACTTTAAAGGACTTGCAGTCATCCTGTTGTTCACGTCCAAGCATCACGTAGTCTCTTCACCGGCTACCCACCAGGCTAATCACGGCCACACACCAGGCTAAAGTTCAAGGGAAGGAGATCTTGAGGGCTCGGTTGTGAAATTCCCTGGTAACACCCTCAAAAGCTCTCTGTCGGGGATGGAGCTGGAAGGGAGGCTGCTCAGTGAAATAACTCAGAGAAGAAATACAAATACCAATGATTTCACTCAAATATCTAATGGAGAGAAGCCAAACCAAGCCAAACCAAACCCCAGAAATCTGACTGCAGAACAGAGACTACCAGAGAGGGAGAGGGCGGGAGAGTGGAAGCACAGGTGTGGGTGGTGCAATGGGCTCTGCTGGAGGATTATGGGTGCTTAGGTGGAGGGTGCAGTGTGGAAACCAGACGCCTAAAGGGGCGTACTCCTGATTATATACAATGCTGTAAACCAATGTTACTGCAATAAAAAATGACGCAATTTTAAAAAGATGAAAGAAAAAAGATGAAAAAAACTGAAATCAAAAAGTATTCTTGACTTAAAAAGTTCTGTCTCGTTAAGCTTCAGCAAGCAAAGAAAAGCCCTAAGATTTCAAACAAGGCACCCTCTTTGGAAAAGGCACCCGAGGTCAAGGGGGCCCTGGAGCCCCTGCAGCGCCCTGATTACAGGCCAGCAGCCTGCAGGGACTGTTGGTCAACATTCTCCTGTAATCTGAGCTTTCGAGGGGCAGGACTGCCCACAGCTGGCCAGGTCCTCAGCCTGCATTTTGTTAGCCTACCCCTGCGGCCAGAGCAGCCCTCAAGAGTATCACAGTGAAGGAAACCAAAAGCCCAAAGTCCACAGGCGTCTCAGGCAGAGGAGAGCAAGACAGGCCCCGCGTGCCGTGGCTGCTCACGGCTCCAGCAGACCCCATTCATTTCTTGGGATCTTAAGTCCTAAGACCTTAGCGAGGTTTGGCATGCAAGACTCATCCTTTCACTGTCCCCAGAGCTTTGCCTTGCTCAGAGTGTCATGGAATTGGGGTCTTATAGTTTATAGTCTCTTAAAATTGGCTTCTTTCACTTACTAATATACAGTTACGGTTCCTCCATGTCTTTTCAAGGCTTGATAACCCATTTCTCTGTAGTACTGAGGAATACTCCATGGGCCGGATGGACCACAGTGCATTTGTTCATTCGCCTACTGATGGGCATCTTGGTTGCTTCTGTATCTGGGCGATTATGTATAAAGCTGCTCCAAACATCCATGTGCAAGGTTTTGTATTGACACCAGTTTCCAAATCCTTTGGGTAAATAATGAGCATGAATGCTGGATTGTGTGGTAAGAGTTTGTTTAGTTTTATGAGGAACTGCAAGACTGTCCTGCAAAGTGGCTGGACCTTTTGCAATCCCACCAGCAATGAATGGGAGTTGGTGTTGTTCCACATCTTCGCGAGCACTTGGTGCTGTCCAAGTTCTGGATTTCGGCCACTCTGATTGGTATCTAGTTCTGCCTCATTGTTGTTTTCCTCTGCCTTTCCCCTGTGACTGCCGCTTTTGGGACATCTTTTCATATGTTTATTTACCATCTGTCTGTCTTCTTTGGGTCTTGTACAATTTTTAACTTTTGAGTCCCTGAATATTTTAACATCTAAATAGACTTTGACATTTTGCACTTAAAAATGAGCTGTGTTATCAAAAATACTGAGCTTCATAGATCTAGTGCATCATACACTTTCTCATCAGGGAGATCCTTTCCGCTGATCTCCGCTGAGGTGACTAAATGGCCACACTGGGTAACCAGCGGGTATCTGAGGCCTGGACCAAACCAGGGTGTGCTGTTTAAATACAGTTCTTCATACAACTTTTTTTTACACTGAATTGTAAACACCACTGACCAACCAAGCTGATGAGTCAGTGGCCACCTGGGGCTTTATCTGATCCCGGATAAACAAAATGTGGTATGTCCACGTGATGGATCTCATCGCCAATTAGAAGGAATGCCATGCTGGCATGTGTCATAGCATGGATGGACTCTGAAAACATGAGGATCGGTGAGAGAAGCTAGGCATGAAAGAACATATGTTCTCCGATTCCACTGATAATGAAGTATCCAGAACAGGCAAGAGACAGAAAACAGATTAGTCACTGCCAGGGACTGGGGCAGGCGGGTGGGATGTGACTGCTGATGACTGTGGGGTTTCATTCTGGGGTGCTAATGTTCTGGATTTAGAACATGGTGATAGTGTCACAGCATTGTAAACATTTTAAAACCCATGGATTATAAACTTTAAAAGAGTAAATATTTTATAAACCATCGATAAGTCAACAAAATTTTATTTAAAAAAGAAAATTTTGTGCTATGTAAATTATATTTCATTTGAAAAAAAGGTTGTTCAGTCAGTTATCTTTTAAATATTTGCTAGAGGACCTGCGGGTCCGACTCCCTCACTCAGAAAGGTGCACGGTGTGGGTTTCTTTCTCGCCACCATTTTCGCTTAGCTATTAATAATGTGCGAGTTGGAACTGATGGGGAATTCTTATCCACCTTGGTTTTTATTGCCCCTGTCTCGTGAGTTGTGTTTCCTTCCATCCACAGTGACAGCTGGTGAGCATTTTCACAGCTTTCTTCTGGAAGTTCATGAATACAGTCTCAGATACCTAGTAAAAAAGTGCTCTCCGGGCCTCCCTGGTGGTGCAGCAAGTTAAGCAACACACTATGAAGCAAACCACAGCCACTGCAGCCACTGCAGTACGAGTTCAATCCCTGCTGCTGGCCAGAGAGGGAACCCACATGGCGCGGCAGACCTCTCTTGCTGTGCCCGCTGCTCCCCTTAGCAGTGTACTTCAATTGATCTGCCTGTTCTGCAACCCGCTCTCTGTGGTGAATCCTCTCACCCTCCACACCTCTGGCCTGTACCCCAGTGCTTGTACGTATAAATAAATAAATCTTTAAAAAAAAAAAAAGTGGGGCCTCCCTGGTGGCGCAGTGGGTTAAGCAAT
>JAGFMF010011596.1:1691524-1702597 GCA_019455555.1 Galemys pyrenaicus | reverse complement strand
AAAGAGCATGGATGTCAGAAAGTGGGAGGGCATGTCTATATAGGGTTTTGTTTTTTTTTTTAATTTTACCTCTCAGTGACTCTACATAGAAGACAAACCAAATGCTGAAAGTCAATGTGTTCCTGCCAATTTTTGTTCAGAAACAATGAGCTGTGCTCCATCAGCTCATTTATGAAACAGCTTCTCAGCAACACCCACTCTTTTAGATTTACATGAGGTTTCTCTGGGGGGAGGCAGAGTTCTAACACCCCAAGGCTTGGCCAGTCCCCTTGGTCCCCAGCAGAAGAGGCCTTTGTTGCTTTATGAATATGCACAGTGGGATTGGGCTTCAGCTTAACTTACAGGAGGTACAGCTGCAGCCTGTGGCTTTGTGCACAGCTGTAGCTCAGGACCTTTCCTCCATGACATCACTGCCTTTCTAATGACAGAGAATGTCACTTTTACTTAAGACAAGTGACAAAATAGCACAACAGGCACTGGCAACAATGAGGTCTTGGTGTGGAGAAGAGTACATTCCGCACCCCACCAGAACTCACTGGAGGAACAGCTTTCCTTCTAGTTTAAAGGCAAAAACAAGCCATTTTTGACCTTGTGTACCTCAGGGTGTGTGGTGGCCTCCACTGGGCCAGAAGCCTCCCAGAAGCCCAAGGAGGGCAGCTGCTTCACACTAAGAAGAACCCATCCCTGATGTAGGTGCTAAAGGTTTCAGTAAGGCCTATCCTCTGCAGTGAGACTGTGAACCTTTGGCTTCCTGCTCAGACAGGAAGTCGGCCCTCAGAAATGTTCTGATGTTTCTCCTCTTTCCCCTGCCTTTTCGGTTGACTGTAGAATGTTCCAGAACTTCACTCATTCTGCTCCTATCCTGCTCTTGCAGCAACATAGCGTGAGAAGGAAGAACCCACTTGTATTTTTACAATCCATTTGGAGATTTATCAAGCCAGACACTCACAGCTGAACTTCCACATAACTCTGAGGCTTGAAGAAAGAACAAATGACAAATCTTTTTGGCATAGCCTGCACTGTGATATAATAGCAAGGCCATTAAAAGGTTAAAACGCGTTCGTTTTTGTCTTGGGTATAAGAAAACTGTAGTCTAAAATTTCTTTACCACGTAGCTTCCGGTTTCTTGCCCTCGATGTCTACTCCCCTTGCATTCTCTGTAGGGTCTTCTGAGTAATGATCAGCTACACTTAAGCCTTTCTCAGGAAGCGAGGCTTTCTCGGAGCAAACACTGATTCAAGATGGGGAGCAACAAAATGAGAGTAACTAAGGAAGTTTCTGCTGTCAGAAGGATTTCTCAATTTAAGAACTAGTTGCCCTTTTAACCTTATAAAAATTCCCACCTGGCGTGGGCAGCTTGAACTCTTTTTATTTGTTTGTTTTCCCCAAAGTACCAGAGATATCACTGAGCTTTTAATGAGCTTCAAATACTTGGCTAAGTGCAGAAAGCGAGGAGGTTGAGGCTGCTATAACTCATTCCTGGTGAAGGACAGGGGAGGTCAGGGGAGCCTGAGTTAGGAGGAACAGAGCACGCCGCTTCCAAGAACCGTCTGCTGGAAGACCTCTTCTGAGAAAGGAGTGACCTCTGCAAAGATCAGCTTTCCCATTTCACTTACATGAAACTGGATTTTCTAATTTATAAATAACTATTTAAAAACAATAATACTTTGGATCAAAAAAGAACTTGTAACTTTTTTTGGTGCGATTTCAAATGTTCAGTATACACACATCTAGAGTCTGTAGTTAGCTCCAAATTAATCAGATTGATTAGAGAGATTGATCCAAGTGAAGTGAAATGAATCATCAGTGCATGACAGACCTAGCTTGAATGCCTTGTTTGTAATCATACAAATTGCATCTATAAATACACAAGAAAGACAAAAAATCCGTTTACAAGTATGACAAAGGATTGATTGGTTCGTTCATTCATTCAGCGACATACCAAGCACTTGGCATAGGACAGGCGCCCCGCTATCTCTATACACATAAAGATACATGACCCCCATTTTCGTCCTAAGGGTGCACAGGTTGTGCTGGAGACGGATGCACAGCAGATATTTACAACATGCGATAAATATCTATAGAGTGAGCAATATGGCACAGGAGGATAAACAAATGACAGTTTCCACAGCTCTGAGGGGAGTCCATGAAGTTTTTGGGCTAAACAGAAGACAAGTAGGATTCCCCGGGAGGGGGATGGGTGAAAGAAATTTCTTGCAGAAGGAACAGTATATGCAAAGGCACAAAGCTGAAAACATAGGTTATGTTCAGGGAAAGCCTGGAATTTGAATATCCATTCATTAACTAATGATGGTTGTGGTTGTTTTGTTTGTCCTATAGATGTCAATCAAGTAAGTACATGTTTCAGATTTTTACCTAAATGGGACAGCTCAGAAAAAATCATATGAACATATTTTAAAATCACATAGTACTATAAAACTATGAAAAAGAGTTCCTTGCCCCTCCCCTCCACATCCTCAGTCCCACTCGCCCCAGAGGCACGCCAATGCAATTTCTTTGACCCTTTTCCTGTTTCTACCTTCTACCAAGTGCTTAATCCTCATGTACCAGAACAGAAAGTAATATGTCTATAAATTAGACAGCCTCCCTTGTTTTATTTGCCCCAATTCTCCCAATAGCAGTATCACAAATTTTGCTTGATAAAATAAATATTTATGTCATGATGGCTACAGATATATTACTCACTGCTGAGTCAGGTAGATAGCATAACAATGAATATATGACATTTTCCCTCTATAGTCATTATCACATCATGCTTCTTCTGTTTAGCTCTTATGTCGCTATTGCTCATTTTTCTCACATATTCCAACATATATGTATGGTCAAAAAATATATCAGGGCCTCCATGATGGCACAGAGGGTTAAGTCTCAGCGCTATCAAGCTGTCACCAGCCACTGCAGCATGAGTTCGATCCCTGGCCAGGAGCTAACCCACATGGTACAGCAGACCGCGCCTGTCTTCCTGCTGCTCCCCTCAACAGTGTATCTCTGTCCATCTGCCTATTCTGCTCCCCACTCTGTCTCTGGTGAATTCTCTCACTTCTCCTCACCTCTGGCCCAAGCTCTTGTATACAGAAATAAAAATAAATCTTTACAAATTTATATACATCTGATATGTTTTTGTCTCTTTTTTTTTTTTCTCTTAGCAACATCCTTACTAGAATCTTATCTTCCTGCTTCAATCTGAACTCTCTGCTTTCTGGATTTACCATAGACTTCTTCCTCCTACTTTTCTGTGTTGGATTCCCTGATTCCCTGATACACACAGGAGTTTAAAAGCGGAGTTGCAAATTCTTTAACACTCTTCCCAGGAACAGTGGTGTCTACGTCCACGCCCCTTGAATCTGGGTGAGCCGGCAAAGGGTTTAAACGACAGAGGACAGCAGAAGTGATGCTATCTGAACTCTGAGGCTGGCCAGTAGGATGAGTCTTGAAGCTCTGATTATCACTGGGAGCACCTGAGTCTTAAGCTACCACGTGAGAGGTGAGAGACCACTGCTAGATGCTCCAGGAGACAGTCCTCCTGTAGCCTGTCTGAACAGCCTTTTGATATCCTTTCTCTTATAGTTTACATTTCTTTGTGCTTTAATCTCCTTTGGGTCACTTCACTGCATGGCTTCATGGGACATTAGATAATGTCAATGAATTTCCATGAGATTATTCAACAGGTTGAGAGAGAACCTTGACTCGATCTTCTAAACCTCTTACCGGATATTTTAATTTGGGCAATAAGAACATTTTTCTGTTCCTTTCAACACGTCATCCTAATATTGTTTCATATTTCATAATATTGTATAATTTTATTTCATGTGTACAGACCTTATGGTTCAGAGGACATTAATCTGTGTTTCTTTAAGTTTATTTTTCTCACGGGCTTTCCTGGTGGCGCAGTGGGTTAAGCAACGCACTATGAAGCAGACCGCAGTCACTGCAGCATGAATTCGATCCCTGCTGCCGGCCAAGGAAGTGATCCACATGGCACGGTAGACCTCTCCTGCCCACTGCTGCCCTCGACAGTGTATTTTTGTTGATCTGCCTGTTCTGTTCCCGGCTCTGTCTCTGGTGAATCCTCTCACCCCCCTCACCTCTGGCCTGTACCCCAGTTCTTGTATGCTTAAATAAATAAATCTTTAAAAAATGTTTATTCTTCTCGCTAATTTCTTTGTTTCTACAAATTCCTTCATTTGTGTTTACTTTGCCTTCTTTCTTTCATGCTGCAGAATTTCCTTGGTTGTGTGTTTGTATTGAAGGTGAAAGCATGGGTGGTAAAATGAGAAACTTTGTGAGCAGAGGTAAGGCTTAATGACTGTTGACTTTTGCTGTGGGGTGTCAAGTGATTTTCTGTTGAGTTAGAGTCAGTGTTGGTGGATCTCCAGATACTAGTATCCTAAAGATAAAGTATTTATAGATTAGTATCTATAGAAATTTGTCACTATAGACCTGAAACACTTGTTTTTTCTCATTACCACCTCACAATTTGTTATACCCCCCAAAATGTTGGTATCTACAATGGTGAACTATTGATATAGCCATAGACAACCTCCAAATTTCAATGGCTTAAAACAGCATTTATTTTTTGTCTCTCTTGCATGAGACTGTTACTCTGCTAGGCTCTCATATGTTTGACTTCACGTTTTTGAAATCAGGGACTCAGGATTAAGAGCAGACACTGTTTGAGGAATTTTGTTCTCCTAGTGATGGACAGAAGCATAATGGAAAGAACTGAGCCAGAGAAGTGCACTAAAGCTTCTGCTCAGACATGTCTTATGTATTATTTGCTCACATTCCATTGGCCAAAGCAAGTCAAATGGTCACACCCAAAGTACATGGGAGTGGAGAAGTATTTCTACCAATAGGAAAAGAAAGCATGTAGAGACAGGAAATGAATAATTATGAACAAATAATAAAATCTATCACAGTATCTCATGCAGTATCACAGACTGACTGGTTTCATATTTCCTGTTCTTTATATCTTTGTAAAGTTTGACTGTTTTCAACTTTTACTATCAGAAAAAAATGTGGGTGTTCAATCTTTAATGTCTGAAAAGTATGCTGCTAATTTCAATTTTTATGCACTATTAATATTATTGGGCCAAATTTACTATATATCAGAAGCAACTCTTATAGAAAAAAGGAATCAACATATCTGTTTGCTTGAAATTCTGAGAAAAAGAAAAAGTCAACATACAAGATGAAGAGCAGTAATTACCTGGGGGTGGAAGTGGGCAGTAGGAACTGGAATGTGACAGACAGGAATGGCAGGGAGCTTTCCACAGCTTAATAATTACACATTTTGTGGACCTCCCTGGTGGCACAAGGGGCTGAGCACCGCCCTGTGGAGCTTCCACAACCAGTGCAGCACAAGTTCCATCCCCAGCGAGGGAGGGATCCCACATGGAACAGCAGACTTCTGCCTCGCTCACTGCTCCCCTCGGCAGTGTATTTCAGTAGATCTGCCTGCTCTGCTCCCCACTCTGTCTCGGGGGAATCCTCTTACCCCCTACACCTCTGGCCTGGACCCCAGCTCTTGTGTGCATAAATAAAATCTTTAAAAAAAAATAAACAATTAGACATTGTGGCTTTTGTGCCATGCAAATGTGTTACCTCCTCAGAAAGTGAAATCTACCAGTAAGTTCTAACACTGCTAAGTCTTAGAAGAATTAACATAAATTTTCAATATTCTCACAGTTAAACTGGCAAATCAAATTGGCTCTCTTCCCCAAAGCCATATACAGTGTACTAGCTTTCTCTTTGTTAGACTCCATTTGCCTAATATGTAAAATGAAAGTGATTTAATCTCAAATGTCCCTCCTCTTTCCCACGGGTATCATCTGAAGTCCTTCTGGGTGCAGTCAGAGTAGAGAAGTCAATCTTCTCTAACCCTCATTATTCTCTTTAGAAGTCTGCTTTAAAAATGCATATGTTTTCATTTTTCTAAATGAAAAAGGATGTACGAGAAAGAGAAACCCAGAAAAAAGGGGGGAAAAGAACAAGCAAATGTTTTGGTATTTTCAGTGCATTAGCAGAGAACAGTAGGCCAGGAGAATATGGTAAAAAGATTCACTTCAGCTGCCCATTTCTGAAGACTTTTTCTAATCCACTCTGCCCCCTAATAATTTGTGTCTCTGTGTCCAGCAAAAGCTTTACTTGCGCTTACACCATGGCGTTCATTAATCTCAAATGCAATCATTGATCTCTATGTGATCAGATGATCTCTATCTCTACTCTACTGGACTGAGTTTCTTATAGCTTTGTGGCCCGAGGCCCCAGCTTATTGCCTGGCACCCAGTACAAGGTCAATGAATCGTTAATGAATTAATACTCACTATTGCCCTCCCATGGCCCCCCACTCTTCACACACCCCCACCCCCAGAATCTAGTTTAGGAAAGCAAACAAAATACTAACAAAAGAAACCATTCTAGGTTTGGTTCATGACACTTTAAATACCAATGCTGACGTTTATAAAAATTGCATTTCATTTCTCTTAACTAGTTTCAGATCTTTTCTGTTTTTGTTTTTGCTGAGTAACCACAGAATAAATGTTACTGATGCATTAACTCTTTTCAAAATAATATTTTTTCAGATATGAAAAGAATGCATGCACATACAAAACAAAACATTAAAATGGCAGAAAGTGTATGACATGGAATGTGAATAAACCAGGCGATTTCCTACCAAAGGGTAAACAGTTATTAACAGATGTGGAGAGAACTGCAATTAACAGACACACACACACACCCTGAAAATTAGGAAAAATATAGCCATCAAAATGCAAACTCAACAGATACTGTTACCTTCCTGGTTCACTGAACCCTCACATTTACAAAATTGCTCCCAGAAATAAAGAACATGAGCCTCCAGATTGAAAAGGCGGCCCCCTTAGTGAACAGCCTCAAGAAAGAAAATCAAACCAAACCAATGCAAATCATTAGGAAATTTTAGAACACCTGGTTAAAGAAGATTCTAAAAATCTCCACACAGACAAAAAAAAGTGATAAAATAGATAAAATAGATCAAGACAGGACATTGTCTTCTCAAAGGGACCTGAAAGGCTGGGGAGATGCGGCCTCCAAGTCCTGCGTGGAGAGCACTGGTTACCCCTGCAACCAGGCAGTTCTGTGTGAGGAGGAGCAACTACCTAGACCGCAAGTTTTCCGAAATGTCACCTCCTCTTTCTTTCTTTCTTTAAAAGTTACTGGGAAAGAAGCTTCTCCAGAATTAACCAAGAAAGGGGAAGCTGTGAGATTTAGAAACTGCTGATCCTACAGGGGAGCGACGCAAAGGCAGTCCCCAAGATGAGGGCAGACGGCTTCTGGGCAGGCCTTTCTGGGCAGGCCCACGCATGCCCCATCCAGACCAACAGCTGCTGTTTGGCAAGGGAATACACTCTGAGTTGTCTTCTAGAGGAGCAAGATTTGAGGGGCACATACAGACATGTTACCTTTTGGTTTTATCAAAGTTACAGGAGCACAAAGCTACACATGGAAAGCTAATGAAAAGGATCACTGCTCAGTCCTCACTCATCGCAGTCTGTCTTCCCAGAGGCAGCCATTTTTAAATCTTGCTGTTGTTTCCACATTGCAAACTAGACAGTAACGAAGCAAAACCCAAACCCTGATTCTTCTGCTATCCTTTTGTTCTTTAGTTTTAGGTATTATTTGCTCATTTTTCTAGTAGGGTTTCTTCGCTTGCTCCCATCCTCCTAATACATTATATGGTAGTTCTTTATGCATCCAAAATTTTAAGTATTTATAATCTATGGATATGTGAATGCTACTCATAGGTGAGATAGCATCTCCTTTCTGTAATGGTCATCTCTAGAGTTAACAATTGCCTTCCTTTATTTGTTTGGTTTTTAGATTTTTGGTTAGATAGACAGATAGAGATATTTTTAAGACAATTAGGGAAGATGTGATTATAGACTAGCTATTTGGGACTATTTTTGTTCAGCATGAATGGTGCTGTGGTTATATATAAGGAAATGTATTTTTTAGAGATGCATATGGAAATGTTTAGGGGTAACACGATAGAACATTTGGGATTTGTTGAAACTACTTCAGCAAAGGGAAAGAGAGATGTATCGAAGCTGGGTGAAGAGTACATGAAAGTTCCATTTGCTCTACATTTTGTATATTTGAATTTTTTCCTAATTCAAGTGCGTCTCCTGACAGGGTTTCCACAGAGCCATGGTTAACTACAGCTCTCCAGTGAGGTCTGGATTTTCAAGGCGTTACTACGCTGGAGAAACTATGAATCAGGTTGAAAGAAACTGTCCCTCTCGGTGGTCACCCCTGTGGGGACACAAACCTGCCCTCCTCCCTCCCCAGGCCAGTCTGCGCACATGTGCTTCCCTGTCCTCAAGAGACACTTTCAACCAAATAAAGTCAGTTTCTCTAAAATGGGAACAAAAATTAACTGGATATGTTTATTGCCTAAAACCACAAACACATACGGACTAGAAATACTGACATGTGAGCTCTTCCTCTCAGCTCTGCCACCAGAACAAGACATGACGGGCTATCGTGAATGAAACAGACCTGGTCTCCTCAAGTGTAAAATGAGGGGTGGACAAAGTCATCTCTGAGACTTTCTTTGCTTGGAGCTTCTTAGCTGTAGACAGTTCCACCTGCTACATTTGCCTCATATAAAAATTCTCCTCAAGGGATGTTAACTGCTGCCAAATGGCAGGCTGAAGAGAGCGGCGAATCCTAGAAACTTCAACTCCAACAGTATTTTGAAAATCATGTAGCTCCTATTCCCGTCCAAAGTGAGAATATCCAGCACTGAATTCTTCTAGAAATGGGTATTTCACTTTGGTGAGGCTGCTGTTCCTTTAGTTTGTTTTGATCTGTAGGTTAAAGTTATAAATTATAATTATCTAAACACGGGCACATTCTCATGTTGGATAATAAACACCATCATTTCATTATACTACAGATATTATGGACTCAGTCTCATTCACTAGATAACCTTTCTTTATTCTTTGCTTATTTCATCCTTTGGATTAGAAAGCTGAGTTTCTCAGTTCAGTATTTCCCATGAGGAACAAGCAGGAATTCTATCTACAACTGACAGTTGTTATAACTCTACCACCATTAGAGAAATATGTGAAGAAAATGGTCAGATGTTTGTAACTTCCTCTGGTTATTTCCAGGACTTTGCCTCTATGGATGGAAACAGGTTAAGCAGTGTCATACTGACTGCTTATGCAAAACAACCTACTTTTTTTTTTTTAAGATTTATTTATTTATGCATAGAAGCACCAGGGTACAGGTCAGAG
This sequence comes from Galemys pyrenaicus, assembly GCA_019455555.1. Lineage (NCBI taxonomy): Eukaryota > Metazoa > Chordata > Mammalia > Eulipotyphla > Talpidae > Galemys > Galemys pyrenaicus. The sequence continues at coordinate 1,693,295 of JAGFMF010011596.1, read as the reverse complement.
GTATGGGGGGGGGGTGACAAGATTCACCAGAGACAGACTGGGGAGCAGAACAGGCAGACTGACTGAAACACACTGCTGAGGGGAGCAATGGGCGAGGCAGGATAGGTCTGTTGCGCCATGTGGGTCACCTCCCTGACTGGTGGCAGGGATCGAACTTGTGCTGCAGTGGCTGCAGGGATCGAACTTGTACTGCAGTGGCTGCAGTTTGCTTCATAGTGAGTTGCTAAACCCATTGTGCCACCAGGGAGGTCCCCAACCTATATTTTTATAACCTTGAAGGTCAAGCTCAGTATAAAATTTCCCGACAGAGCAGACAACATTTACATTGTGGGGTGCCTCTGAGTGCGGAATGATCCCCATTTGAAGTTGTGGACATCTATTGATCTGCAGGTTATAAGAATCCAGAACTATTTGCTGAGCGAGAGACTGATCTCCCCACGGAAGTGCTCTTGCTTTGTCTTTCCCACATGCTGGCCAAGTGCCCATTCATCCACATATCTGTCTTGAGTTGGCATCTTAATTCCCTAAGATGATCTTAACTCTCCCCTCTTTTTGACAGTTGAAACATATGGGCTGTCCCTTAATTAGAAACAGAAAAAGGTCTAGTGCTGTGTTCACATCAGGGATATTAACCTTGAACAATCTGCTATGCAGGCCTTATCAAAAGCACGTTTATAAGAAATAATATTGTTGGAGAATTGCTCTTAAAAATGAAGCCCATCCTTAGATACTCTAGTATTTACCCCTGGACCGAGCCAATCCATTTGCAAGCTTGGAGCCTCATTGCTTGGGTCCTGTATAGGTCACTTAATGAGTTTCTTTCTGCCTTATGCACTCATTCTAGAATACAATGAAGGGGCCCAGAAGAAACAGCTTTGTGAATCTCATCTCTATGTGTTGCAGAAAAGTTGGCAAAGATGCTACGGCACATAATTAAGGTGGTCCTAGGAACAGCATGTTCTGACATCCTCTGAGAGTCTGTTAAAAATAGAGACACTTGGGCCCCATTTTAGACCTGTCGGATCAGAACCTGCAGCTTAACAAGACCCCTGGGTGACGTGTGCATGCTTTTTGATAAACCCTGCCTTAAACTATGTTCCTCTCTGCCGGAGAGCTTAAGCAAAAACAACAAAACACGTTTTTCAGAACCTAGTTTAAGTCTTTGGTTCCCTGCAAACACTTTTCTTCTTAAACTTAATACTTTCTAATACAATTTTCCTTTTGCCTAACTCTCATGTTTCCTTTTGCCTAACTGTGGTATGAGTTTCTAGTCATGTCTCGATTATCTAGTGTTGTGGTTCAAACCATCTCAAAACCAGTGGCTTGAAAGAACAGTCACATTTCTTTTGCTCACCGATATGCACGTTGGGCAGGGCTGGCAGCGAAGCTGCTCTCTGTTCCACCTGGCATCAGCTGGGGCAGCTCAAAGGCTGCAGGCTGGAACGAGCCAAAGACTTCCTCACTGAGGTGTGTGGAAGCCAACGCTGGCCGGTAGACGGAAGACTGAACAGCTGGGACTCTGGCTGGAACCTACAAATCGCCTCTCCCTGTGGCCAGTGTGGTGGCTAAATGAGTAGCACCCCCCGATCGACGAGCTGGGCAGGAGCTCATGCCTTTTGTTGCCTGGCCTTGGAAGTCAGGAGCACATTCTTTCCTAAGGGTGACCACTCAGTCCTTTCCAGGGAAGGGAAGTTGAGTCCATCTTTTAACAGTGGAACGGCAAAGTTCTGGAAAGGATGAGACTTAACACTGTGGCTGGTTTTTTCTTTTT
>JAGFMF010011596.1:1669171-1681408 GCA_019455555.1 Galemys pyrenaicus | reverse complement strand
CCTGCTCTCTGTGGTGAATCCTCTCACCACCACCCCCACACCTCTGGCCTGTACCCCAGTGCTTGTATGCATAAATAAATAAATCTTTAAAAAAAAAAAGAAATTATAAATTCAAATTCTGTCTACACCTTTTGTTGTTTATCTGACCTTGGGCAACCTAGTTATTTTATCAGAGCCTTAATTTGCTCATCCCCAAATGGAGATAACCATTAACCACCCAATTCTTTAGCATTGCAGGGAAGAGGAAAAGAAATACAGAAAACAAAATACAGTAGAGTGGGAAGGACCTGCAGTAGCTAATGATTAGCTAACAGTAATCATTAGCATGTAATTAGTATTGTTATATTAAAAAGTATTTCACAATTGAATCCACTTTTGTTAAGAAAAAATTTCCCAAACCTGGAACACAAAAGATTCCAGTGTGGCCTTTCAATGCCCTTCTAGAACATTACCTGCTTGGCTGCCTCGGGCTTACGGCAGGCAGCTTTCACTTATTTACTTGAATTAGAACCTAGACTTGACCAAAATAAATGATAGCTGGTAGGGAACTGACTATCTGAAAAAGGGTTTTGTTAGGCAGAGATGCAATTGATTTCTGTGGAGTAGAAAAGTAATGGTTATCGTGCCCTTTCGGATATTAACTGTTTGCTCTCTAACACAGAGGTCTGAATGCAGCATTCTTTCAGACTAGACATGCTTCAGGCTTTGACAACCCCTTCCGACCTGCTCTGCCATCCTGCGGGCTTCCTCATCATGAGTTAAACCAATCTTTATAACATGTCCATTCCCCCTAAGTATGTTAATTTTTAACTTTTGAAAATTACAATCTGATAGTTTCTAGTCTTTTTTCTCTCCTTTTTGAACTGATTGGGAGTGGGGGGTATTCAAGTCTCCCAGAACGCTCACTGGAGGAGCGAAGATCATCCTGAAATCAGAAGGTGAGGGTGTCTCCCAAGGAAAGCTGCAGTCAAAGCCAAAGTCACAGCAAACTCAGTGCTGAGCACAGCACCCATAGGCGCCTTCAACCACTGCTACTGCAGTCCCATCCCTCAGGATTAAAATACCCCCACAAATGTGAGTCTAGACTGGGTCTCCTGTGGGCAGCACAGAGTCGGAACTTGTCTTCTTTGTCTGACGAGCACTGCTTTGGGTCGGATCGTCTAACTCGTTTGCACTTAGAGTTACTATCCATGTGGCTGGGTTTGCATCTGCCATTTTGTTTATTTTCTGTGTGTCTCAGATTTTTGTTTCTGTCTTTTTCCTTCATTTACTACATTCTGCTGCAGTAAGTAGTTATTTTCTAGTGTTTCATTTTAATTTCTTTAATGATATTTTAGCTGTTTCCCCTTTTTTGATTTTTTTTCTCAGTGGCTGCTCTGGGGCTTAAGAATACATTTTACCATAATCCACTTCCAATCTACTAACTTAATTCCAGTAAGATATAACAACTTTACTCCTCTATAGCTCCATTCCCTACCCTTACTTTGCATTACTGGTGCTCATGTACTGTGTCTATATATGTTAGAAACAAAATAATACATTGTTAACATTATTGCTTCATATATTCCTAAGCCTTTTAAAGGAAAGAACTGAGAGCCACTGGGCGAGCAAGGATGGCCACAGAGTTTGTTACAGTCACCTCCTTTATGTCGCTTCTCTCCGTCCGTGCATTCCAGCCAGTGTTGGAGCATGCCTGACTCCATACCCTCATAATTTAACTGCTGCTATAAGAAGTAGATTTTCACATCTCAGTTCCAGAGGTTTTTTTTTTCTTCTTCCCAGAGTTCTAGAGAAATAGCCATAGCTTCTCTGATTCAGCTACAAATCCTTGTCAATAAATTTAAATTTACATCTTCCCATCCAAGATACCTGGACAACAGCCCTTCCCCGGGGAGAGAAGTCTATCTCCAGGGAGATAAACACAAATCTCATTCTTATTACTTAATCTCACCCTGAATCTTTCCTCCCATGAAGATACTTTTAGAATATGATGAAATCAGAGGCTTTGTCGTGGCACTGGTTTATTTGGACAAAGTTCAAGGGCTTGGGGAAACTAATGGAATATTCTTTGATTCTCAACCTAAAACATTTTCCTGGGAAAAGACAAAATTGGGTTTTTGGAGGCTTTTACTTTAGGTCTTTTTTCTCCTTACGTTTCTAGGAATTTTGATAAGCCACGGCATGGTCCATTAGCATACTACTCATTTTCATTTCAAAAGATCCAGTGCTGCTGACAAATTGCTGAGTTGCTCCAAGAAAAGGCCTGCACTTCCAACTCCACCAATGCTTTCCAGTCAGAAGAAGTGGGGGAGGGAGAGAGTATCTCTTTGTGCTACAGAATGGGCCAGGCCACCCTGAGCCAAGTGGGTAGCAGTGCTGCCCAACTCTAAGGAGCACTCTAAGGAGCACGCTGACTACCTGCAGCTTAGTTAAAACGCAGCCTCTGATTCAGTGGCTGGAGGGCGCCACCCAGAAACCTGCAATTCTAATAAGCTCCCCTGCGGATGCAGATGTTACAAGTACAAGAGGCATCAGCAAGTCTCCTGCACATCGCGATCACCTGAGCGCTGTTTACAGACCCTGGTACCTGAGGCCCGTTCTGACCAGGCTGACTGTGCCAGTGAGAGTGATATCAGACAAGTTTGGGAATTCCTGGGAGTGATGAGTTGAGATTGTAAGAGACTCTGATTCAGCCAGGTAATCCTGCATCACCAAAGTCCAATCCCATATTGTTCTAGAACTGAGTCTGAGTCTCGTGGTGGCTAGGACCTCCTTCACAGGCTCCCGGGTAAATCCAGTTTCTCTCTTCCATCCATCCACACTCAGCACAGAGCGAGTACAACTCAAGCGGGTGGAACACACAAGCAGACGATGGCCAGACCACATACAACAATACGACCCTGACCCACAACCTCTGCGGTCACCAGGGCAGGAAGCTAAAACACAACCACGACAGCCCAGACTGTCTGCGCTCGGTCGGCGGGCTGCCAGCCTCCCTGGCTTTTGCCCACTTCTGACTCAGGATCAGCCAGAGAGAGCCGGGTATGCTCCCCAAATCAACCGCATGCGATGCCTCCCTTCCATTATCTTGCAGCTTCCCTGACCAGCTCTCCATCAGGGCATACCTGGGGCCCTCCTTCACCCCATGACACACCTGCCCACCCCTCTGCCTGTCTGAGTCTCCGCCCAGGTACGTGACAGAGGTTGCCTCCTTCGGTCTCAATCGAGTCTCTGTTTGCTGCTTTTTGGGTGGCCTTCATTTATGTGCACACAATAATGAAGCTAAAGTCACTCTTGGTTATCAGCGCACATAGGAAAGTGTAAGCCACTTCAGTGATACACGCTCCCAGGCCAGGGCTGAGTCATTCCCACCCCTCCGCCTCGGAAGCCCGCACTGCTTTTCAGGCACTTTCCTACTCCTCTGAAAAGCCAGCTGCTCCGCAGGCTGCCCTGGAGCTCTCGCTCCTGGACTCTGTTCCCCGCCTGCTGGCTACACACCCAGAGGCTTCGCAGTGCTTCCAGAGGCCTTTCAGCTTTGGTTGAACTGCTCAAGCGTACATTTTTTTGCTAGGAGGTCACCACCTCTGACTCACTCCTCTCCTTTCTTCCCAGAAGCTGCCCCCATGCCCCACCCCAAACCATGGGCCTTGCTCCAAACCTCAACTTTTCACTTTGGTTTCTAGTGTTCTATTTCCTGCCAGCTTGATCCCTGGCCCACTGAAAATTAATGTTGACAGCACTGCATAATTAACCTGGGATAAACCAAGAGTCTCTAGTCTATGAAAAAAGTGTGTGTGCATTCACGTTGAGCAAAGTATGTTATTTAAGGTCAAAATGCAATTAATAAGCTGCTTCCAAAGCAGTGCAGCGGTTCCTGGTGGGGCCGAAGTCTGCAGTTAGTCAGCGGTAGCTTTTTAAGTAGCTTTTTAAGTCGCTTAGCTTACCACTTGTTTAGTTTTGCCTGCTTCCTCCCCCAACACCCGCCCCCTCACTCCTAAATGCATCTAAGTGCTTTACATCTCTGGTGTGTCTTGAAAATGCACACTCGGTAGAGGCTACTGGCCGGCGTGCGCTTCCTGCCGTCTGGATTACGAATCCAAATGGAGCAGGAGAGGGATGAGAAACACCGCGCTAAGAAAAACCACCCAAACTTCGGAAGCAGAGGCCGGCAGAGTTCAGGATCTCCCTCCCCAATGCTAAATGCAAGCAGTGCGCTGTCTAGCAAACCCACCCGAGGACAAAATGGACTGGCGGCAGGTACTTCTGTTTGCTTTGCTGTTTAATGCGTGTCCAATAAGATCCCAGATTGCCTCTTGCAGAGGTAAGTTTTTTCAGCCTCTGCTATTAACTCGCCTGCCTTCAGGAGCCGAAGCCCCGGAAAAGCTTTTCCACGGGGTTAATTAAAGAGGGATCAGAACATGTAGATAACACTCGCGCCGCCAATCTGCCTGGTAAAGCCCGGAGGAAGGCCTGGGGATTATGACAGTAGCTGGCACACAATGAAAGCAAGCGCCCGCGACGCACCTTGGGCAGGCCCACCACTTCCCAGCACGCAAACCAGGAAAGGAAACTGACTTTTCCAAAAGCCTAGGGAGTAACAGCAGCTCGACGCCAGTCTAAATGTCAGCGCAGCTACAGACACAGGCTGGGGCTGTTGGTCCCGAACGACCAACCGGGAAAAGCCCGGGCACCCAGCAAGTTCCAAAAGCAAAGCCAGAGCAACCTTGACCTCTGCGAAGGACAGCAGGACCTGCCTGGGAAGCATGTTGGCAATAAAATATTTGAACAGCTGGGCCCTGGGCAGAGCTCTAGCGTGGCTATTTTATACAAAGGAGCCTTTTTGTTTCCCTATCCAAAAAAGGGGGAAAGACCTTTTCCTGTATTTCTTTAAAAAGTAGCCGTGAGTCCCCTAGGCAGGTCTGCTTGTGCTCCTGCTAACTTAGTAAAATGTCACGTCATTTATTATGTGCTTCCAGTCACCTACCGTGTATTAGGTGCCTCTCTCTAACTTAAAAGGCATTTCGTTTGCTGGAGATGTTGTAAGGAACGTTTGTCTTTTCATTGCCATGCTGGCGTTCACTGGCGTGGGCTTGCACTGGGGGCCCCTGTTTTAGGTGCTATTTCTTGTTTATCCGGCTCTGATGTGTTGAGTTGGTGGAGAAAATACCAACTGGGCACATTAGTCTGAGAGTGTTGATTGAAATCCTCTAAATCTCAAACCTTATGGAGGCTTTTAAAGTTTTGTTTGGTTTGAAATATTAAGGTAGCCAAGGAAGATCATAAATAAAAGCCTAATTTAAAAAAAAAGCCTCTTTTGCTAAAAATATGCAGAGGCTTTCCATGTTTTGATAACTCTTTCACAAAGCAGTTTCACAGTTATTAGCTAAAAAGGTCAAAGGATTAACCAGGGCCAAGAACAGAGCTGTGGTTATTGTTGGACGAGTTTTCTTAAATAATACAAACCACCTAAATGGTCAGCCCCTATCAACTGTTTTGCCTCAGTCTAAGAAGTGATCTACGGTGAAATAAATCTAGAAAGCCAAGCTGAGGAAGAGAGCAGGTCTGGATTTATCATCATAGTTCTGCAGAGCCAGACAAGACCGACTTCCAACCTTCGGCTGAGAAAGCTTCCCTGACCAGGGCCTCCTCCCCTTCGGTGAGTCCCCAGGAGAGAGAAGCCTTCACCTACACGCAGCTTTCCCAGCCAGCGACAGGCGGCTCCCTCTGCCTCTCCCTCCTCCCACGTACCGCTGCTGTTTGTCTGGAAAGGAACACAAAGAGGAATACAAGAATCCTATATGTACTCGTAGGAAGGCCTATAAGCGCTCTCCTTTAGACTTTAATGGTGGTTATTTTGCAATAGATTGTTTGAGAAAAATCTACCTGAAAAATCATTGCTTCTTTTTGGAGGCATTAACTCTGGCTTTTCCCTTGCATTTTCCAGAGGCTTCCATCTTCAAAGAGCTAGTGCCACTTAAGAGCTTCAGGGTCTGCGTCACCTCCTCCAGTTTTCATGCTCCTTCTGACACTCAGGTGCTTCTGTTCAACTCCAGGAAGACCTTCACTGATTGCTTCTCACTGGATCGGTAAAGTGTGTATTTACTGAAAAGGAAGAACCTGTCTGCCGTGAGGCTAAAGTTGTGCTGAATTCTCAACCTCCGTAAACTGCTGGTCCGTTCCTTTAGCTGTAAGACCTGCAAGTCCTGAGCCCGAAACACAGGTCATGAAAGTGAGTGGCGCCAAAGAGCCTCCAGTAGGCCAGTTCATTAGGAAAGCTTGCTTTGCTGCATCTGTCTCGAACCTGTGGAATCCCTGCATTGCCCCTTTCAGATCAGAGGCTGCTCTCCGTAAGCTGCTCTGTGACCTGGGGACCCCAAGCTTCTTGACAATGGTAGTCTTTTCCTCTGACATGCCTCATTCTTCTTCTCATAAGACCAGGCCTTTCAGGCCAGACTTGGCTCTCACTCCACCCTGAGGCCTAGAAGAAGGACCTGACCGTCTCCTTCCAGGATACCACTGAGAGTTGAGCTTCTGGACTGCGCTGTTCAGCACGGCAGCCACGAGCCCTGAAAAGCTGCCTGTCCAAACTGGTACGTGTAACAAGAGCAGGACTTGTACCAAACGCCAAAGACATCCCACAGACAAATAATGACAAATATGCCGGTTACTTTTATTTTTGTGTTGATGGCATGTTGAAATGATAATATTTTGCACATGGTGGCTATGCACATAAATAATACTATTGATAAATACTATGATTATTAAAATGAACATCACCAATTTCTTTGTAGATTTTTGTAATATAGTCACTGGAAACTGAAATTTCCACATAGGATTTGCCTTTGTACCTTCCATTCTATTCCCACTGGGCCCTACACAATCACCTGCCACCTTCACTCAACATACCTCCCTCCCCTCTGCAGACCACGCCCCTGTGGTGGCTTCCCAGTACTCCTGAGTTGTCCTGTAGGTTGGGCTTCCATCTTCTCTCCATCTACCGCCAAATCCTCAACCAAGACACTTGAATACGTAATCCAAATGAGGCAAGTAAATAGTAATTAGGCGCTTACTGTGGTCAGGTTCGTTGAGGCGCTGGGTCTTTTAAAGAGTAAGAAACAGATTGCAAAGAGTGTACAGTTTCTCGAGGGAGAAGGGATTATAAACAATTAACATAAAATGAACAAACTACAGGAACAGCTCTATGTACAGCACTATCAGCTCAGGAAAGGCCAAGTTAATTAATTCTGCCCTGACTAAGGGAGGAAGCACTGAAAGGAGGCCGCGAGTGGGATGGGCCGGGAGGTGGAGGGGGAAGTGTCTTTTAGGACCAGATGACAGAACTACATGAGGCCTTGAGAGGTGAGAAGCCCACGTGTGGTGGGAATAGACCTTGGGTCTGGCTGATCAAGCTGCACAGCACAGGGCTTCAGAAGATGTCACCCCAAAATAGGGTGTGCTGGCATATTATCTGTTTTGTTTTGTTTTGAACTAAAAGTACTTGTGAAACAGCAGGTGCAAGAGACGTCCTCTGGCCCTCCTTTGCCCCCCTGAAAGCAGGAGCTAAATCTCCCTGAAAGGGCAGTGCCCTCCCTGTGCCAGGAGGGCAGGAGGTACCCTGCTCAGCAGCAACAGGGCGCTCAGAGCAGGAGGCCGGATGAAGGCACCTTACTACTTCCTCACTATTTTACCGCCTTGTCAACTCTTCACAAGTGTGCTGTTCTCCATCTAAAAGGTATAAAGGCCTCCTGATTCGGTCACTGTCGTGACTCTCATATTTTTTTATGGGCCTCCCATCTGCACGAAATTGAGTTTTCCTCCTGTCAATCTGCCGTATGTCAACTGAATTATTAGACCAGTCAAAGAACCTAGGCGGAAAGAGGGAAAGTTGTCCGGCCCCAGCATGATCGTGGAAGGTGAGGCTGCATGGCGGTGGGGACTCTGGACTGTGGGGGACACAGCACAGTCCTGCTGGCATCAGAGGCAGGAGTGAGGGCTCCGGTGGCGAAGCAGGAGCAGAGGCTGCTCCCGAACAGGGAGGCCTTCTCAGCCTCAGCTGCACGTCCTGACCCTCGGTGGCAGGGCACTCTGTGTGGAAAGGAGCTGGAAAACGTACTAATGGGTCACTCCACTGCTGCGAAGGCTTGCAAATGAGCTGCGTGTGCACGAAAGTTTTGCAGAAACAGTGACCTAGTTCACCCGCCTCCACACTGGCTGGCTCGCCAAGGCAAAATGCTGGACATTTACTAGAAGTGAAAAGTCATTCTTCCGCAGTTAGCACACTTATCAGAACCTTCTCTCCACCTCTATGTGACAGGGAATCCACGTTCCAGGGCACACACTTTCTTTGCTCTTAAAATGCAAAGACAAAATGTTGGAGGACCCTCTCCTCTTGGGGTGTGACTGACGGTCGCCCAGCTCTGCCACCTCCAGCCTTCCCAAGTGACAGCCAGCCCAGGGATAGGAGTAGGGGCAACCTGAAAAGAACCCAAATGGTCTATTCTGTCAGGGTCCTTCCAGCCAGGAATGAAATAGAATGAGCTTGAACTGCAGGGGGGAGCTGGGCCTCTCTGAATGTTAGTGTTTGAGGTGCCAAAAAGGGCCAGCTGGAGGACACCCCGTCAACACCACCCATGCTAACTGCTTCAATGTGGTGCCAAATCAATCCAGCCCAAGGTTTCTTTATAATCAGAGAAGCAGCCAGGCGCAGTCTCTATAAAATCAGCAGCCACTGGGCAATCGCTGGAACTTTTTCTATACCTAAAGGTCCAGCCCTGTAGGCCGGAAATAAAACTGGAATGTTATTGGAAGCACTGAGATCTGCGCATATTTTCACCGGACTTTGAAATCATTACTATAAGCTCTTGAACATATATCATTTTTCTTTCTTAGTGACTTTTGGATAACATAAAAGAATCTAATGGAAAGAATGGTCATCTTCCAGGAAAACGCTAATAACTGAGATTTGCTGCTTCTTAACGAGAGGCCAACAGGAAGGGGGTCAGACTAACTCAAGAAGGGACGGTAATTTCTCATCTACTTAATGTCCCCCGGTTCACTGTTTATTAGTAATTTTCACAATTCCTGCGTCTCTCTGTCCCAGACTGACTGAAACGATGTCCAACTTAGTTCTTCTCTCAGAGTTTGCGTGGACTTTTACTTCCTGTAAAGCCTTTACTACCCAACCACGCCTTTTCTGCCATCACAGTTCTGTCCCCACCAGGAAGCTATGGGGTCCTTAGTCTAGGCTGACTCTTTTTTCCTCAGTGGTGCAGGAAGTAAAAATCTGCCAGCCACAAATATGTCTCTTTGCAAATGGTTGATTTCACAGGCTCTGAAGGTTGGGCAGAGGTTGCTTCTGAAAACGGCATTTCCATGTAGGCATTTCTTGCTGTGAGGGCAGCACTGGGAAGACCTAACCATAAGGAGGTCTCCTCTTTTCAGTGGAGAAGGCAGAACTTAGAAACACTAGAAAGTCTGTTTTTGTTGACAGTTGTCGGGTACCACTCTTGGTTCTTCTGGGCTGGCAAATAAGCAAACAAGCATCTGACAGATTGGAAAGAGAAAGAGTCAGGCAGAGGATTTAATAATCACAGGTGTCCCTCCTGCCGACATGGGGAAAAGCCAGGCTGTCTGAGGAACTCGCCACACAGCTTCAGGGGCCATCTTAAACAGCTCATTCTCCGCATCGACTGCCTGACATATCGATTCATATTTAATTCTAGAACTGTCTTGGAACTGGCCAATTTCTCCCCGCCGGCAATTAACCCAGGCCCTCACTGGCTGTGCTGCGCTGGCTCTGAGCTCCAGCTGGCCTCGTGTGCCTATTCCCACCTTAAGCCCAATTCCCAGCCCTGGCCATTACCATGCTGGGCTGTAAGATCGAATGGAGTCCAGTGAAACAGGCCTGGGTTAAAAGTGCCTGGAGTCCTTCCCCCTGTTTCCTGGCAGTTTTCGCACCATTTTGGCTGAAGCAGAAGACCTCTGTGAGTGGAAACCGGTCAATGTGCATGTCCTTTCATCAAAGATAAGCCTGACATTCGATTTCTTTCACTTCAACCTTCACATGGTTTTGCAAAAGTTCTTAAGTACCATCCAAGCTGAAAGTCTCATGTCCCAAGAGAACAATCCTATCTACACAGAGGCAGATGCACACTTGCGCGTACATCTGTGCCCTCACACAAATCAGTCACAGTAGAATCTGAGAGCGTGGGAAAGGGACGGCGTTAGGAAAACACTAAAGCACAAGGCAGTGTCCACTTGGTTGTCCTCGTTAGGGTGAAACAACGCTGTTGGTCTGCTGCTAGTCACACAGAAGAGATCTTGGCTTGACTTTCAAGCTAGACTCTTGGCAATTCCATTGTTAGGGATACAGGATCCGAGACCAAAAAAAATGCCCTTAGGAAGTATACAAGAATGATGGTCCTCAGATATTTATCTATCTTGATGTTTGGAAAACTTGCTTTAAGAGAAATAACATAGGGCTGGAAGAGGAGGACAGGAAGGAAAGGGGAGCTGAGGGAACAGCTGGGAAGCTGGGACTAGCAGCTGTTCTATTTTTCTGAGCAGAGGGAATAAAATTAGAAAAGTTACAAATGTACGAATGTAAAATAACAGCGTGTCTGAGCCGAGTAGGGTGGGGTAAGTCCATATTGCTTAGGTGTAAAGGGCAATTATAATGATGTCCTTGGTGAAAAATTCATCAAAAATAAGGGTAAAGCCCACGGCGTGGTGTCAACCCCTCTCTGACATGGGCTTTCCCCATGCAGGCTGTGCAAAGAGCACACCAACATCCCTTCAGTTCTCCATCTGCAAAACTCACAGACCAAACACCAGTTTCCTCTTATTTCGGCACTCCCACAGGAGACCACGTGGGCTTCATGATGAAAACAGCGCCATGTCAACGGCCACAGGATGACTTCGTAGGCCCGTGTGGCACATGCACTGGATTCACCTTTACGCCATAGTCCCCATGTTGCCTTCTTGGGCGCCTGCTCCGAAGCTAAGCACTGAGAACTACAGCATGACTGTGCCACACTTCCCTTTCAGAAATCACAGTAAAGGAAACACTCGTCTTAGGCATTTGTTTTTCCAATGCAGACCTTAGAAATGTGGATGCTGCTTTGTGTTTGCTTGCTTTTCCTCTGGGGCCTGTTGCTTCCAAGTCACAGCATGAAGGAGATGCCTTGATGGGAAAAAGTCGTTTTTTTACATTTTTCACAAAAAGTCCCTTGCTAAATTCTTTTTCACAACCCAATGGATAAAATCCTTAGACTGCATCAAAAATCAGTCCAATCATTCAGCAAAATTACTGAATCCATAATGTACACCGGCTGCCATTCCAGGCACTAGGTACAGCAAATGAAACAGACACATACCCCTGCCCTCATGAAATCTACATCCTAGTGATTGGGGGGGGGGGGGATGTGTGGAAGAAGGGAAGAGGGTAGGGAATGCAAGGTGTGTGGTACAATTTTACTGAGCTTAGTCACAGCAGTGATATCTTCAGATTTTTAAGCAAAGACCTGAAGGAAGAGAAGAAGGGAGCCAAATGGAGATGCAGGGGAAAGCATTCCTGAAGGATAAAGTAGCAAGTGCAAAGGCCACAGAGTACAAATACAGCCTGGGAACTGCAGGGAGTAAGGGAGGAGAAGTGTAGTTTGAAATGATTAAAATTTTAAAACAGAGCATTCTTTCTTAACCTGATTCTTATCAAAATTACATTTCTGATTTTTCATTCTCCATTTAGACGAAATAAAAAATCTGAGGTGGCAGGTGTATTACTACTAGAACTATTAGATACATGATAAGGTCATGTTATCTGATCTACTTTCAATTATTATTTTAATCTGAATTACAATCATGATAATCACCACCGTTACCACTAATAACAACACAGGAGCGCCACTGTTTACATCACCTCATTTGAACCTATGATAATGTCTAGAGAAGTGTTATTTTCCCCACTTTGCAGGTACAGAAAGTTTTTAGTTTTATTGTGTCACCTGCCTAAGATTTCTCAGCTAGCAAATGCTGGTGGGTATGCATTAGAATCCTAGTATTACTTTCGCTAGCTCACACTACTTCAAAGCCAGCCGCATCCAGTACACCTGCTCAGAACCCCTCTATTCTCTAATTCTCCCTTTATTTATTTTTTTTAAAGATTTATTTATTTATGCATACAAGCACTGGGGTACAGGCCAGAGGTGTGGGAGGTGAGAGGATTCACCACAGACAGAG
>JAGFMF010011596.1:1647837-1669121 GCA_019455555.1 Galemys pyrenaicus | reverse complement strand
CCTCTCTGGCCGGCAGCAGGGATCGAACTCGTGCTGCAGTGGTCGCGGTTTGCTTCATAGTGCGTTGCTTAACCCACTGCGCCACCAGGGAGGCCCTAATTCTCCCTTTAAAAGATGTATATGTGGGGTTGGTTTACCTAATGAGAAAAAGGAAAATTGAACAATGACATTTATTACAACCTATATATCAGTGTACTAAATGAAAAAACCAACTGGAAGACCAATAATAAGAATAGATAAACATGGTAGGTAGAATAATGGCTGCCCCAAAAAGTCCACGTCCTAACTCCTGGAACCTGTGACTTATCATGGGGAGGATTAAGGTTGTAGTTAGAATTAGCTGCAAGGAGATTATTAAGACCTACTATAAGCACGAGGATCCTTAAAAGTAGAATAAAAAAGTGCAGAGAGATACCATGCTGCTGACTCTGAAGGTGGAGGAAGGAGCCACAAGCCAAGGAATGCAGGCCTCTTGAGGCTGGAAAAGCAAGGCAGCATTCTCCCCTGGAGTCTCCAGAAGGCAATGTAGCCCTGCCCATTGAGACCCATTTTGGAACTGTGACCTCCAGAATTGCTGGATAAGTAGTCGCTATTGTTTTTAAATCACTAAGTCAGTAGTAGTTTTTTATAGTAGCAAATGAAAACTAGCAAGAGTAAGTCAACATGGGTTACACACTTGAGGAGCTGCCCTGCCAACATTAAATGATATGGTAAGGTCTATGCGTTAACGAGGAAAATATTTAGGGTTGACATTTAAAAAGGAATACATAGACATATAAATACAGCGTGGTTAAAACTATGTTTGAAATAACAAACCCCGCAGTTAGTGGATATAAAACCTGAGAGAAAATTCACAAAAATATGTGAATAATGAAAGATGTGAATGGTAGAATGATGCTGATTCTTTCAACTTTTATGACTTTTCCATATTTCCTTTAAGGGGACTATATGGAGAAGATACTAAAATTTTAAGTTGATTTATGAAAGCAAAATTCCCATTCAGAGAGCTGCAGTGACATATGTCACCCAGACAGGAGACCACCCATTACTACATCAGTGGTCAAGGAGCAGTATTCTTTCCCACTTTATTCAGGAAGCTATATGGAGAAATAGCTCGTGTTTTAGCAGCTCGTACCAGGATTCCTATACAGGGAGAGACCTGCCTTAACACAGAAGTTGAAAGGCTTTATCAAGTGCACTGGAGAGAAGGAAATCCTGGGGCCCGAGTATTGAGCCTGTGCTCCGACTTCATATTTGAGCAGAGAGGGAGGAACAAAGTGACTCTGACCGCCTAGGAGAAGGTGGTATGGGGAGAAGACATTTGTAGGAAAACAAAACCTACACAGGAACTCGATGTGCTGTGGATTGGTGTCGCCCTGTCACCCCCAACCTTTAGCAAACGGTGACTGGTTCACGTCTGGCTGGATTTCACAGGAAGACTCAGAGGAGAAGCAGCAGCCCTTCAGATCACGGGGAGCCTAGCTGTCCAATGTCTGCAGTGTGTGGCAATGCTTGTTGCCCAAAATGTGCGCGTGCAGCAGAAGTGACTTTTGTGCATGCCTGTGTGCGTGCCTGTGTGCGAGTATGAGTGCGTGCATGTGTGTGTACCATATATACATGTCAACATCTGTGCCTACTTGTGCCCACTGGGCTGGCAGGAGTTTTAGGCCCAGACTTTGTGGTCTGAAATTTGTGAAACTGGTACAATTTTGAGGCTCTTTGTAGGAAGAAAAGAACACTACATTACAAATTCAAAGTTAGATCTAAAAATACAAACATGTATTTAGAATGAGAAAAAAGGTTACAACAAATAAGTACCACAAAATCTATAAAATAACATCTTAAACAGCTCTCTGCCACACTGCCGTACTATTTCTCTCTCTTTTTAGTTATATTTTAATTGATCATCTCTTCAGATGGCAATGATTTTGTAATATTTTCTGGAACAGGAATTGAGAGATTGAATCTTTCCTCTATCTAGCAAGATCAACTAAATTTTGTAAAAATTATCGATAGCTAAGAAAGATTTTCAGCTTCCCAAGTCATTTGGCAACTGAAATGACATTCATTGCCAAAAATATCATACAAATTTCTAGACTCTGTTCCCAGTTTGGAAAACCTATCAGATTTCCTTCATGGATGAGCTCTCAGAATGCAGGGCATCTCAGTTTCCCTAACAGTGATTAATCTTTAAGATTCTTTGAAATGATGACACTCATTAAGGAATGTGTCATTAATGCCCCCTGGCTTAGTGATTTATTACGATATTTGTGTTAACTATTGTCAATATTAGTATTTCCTGTCAAATTAGTGAGATTCTATTTTCTTCAAATGTGTCTAATTTTCACTGAATTAGCAAACAATCCAAGAATCTATTCATTGCTTCTATCCAAAATCTATTTCTTCCTCTTCATGTATTATTGATTTTATTAGTATCTAACAAGATTGAGAGAATCTTTCAATTAAAATTCATTTCTCTATATTAGTATAATTTCTGCTGACCATATATATCACATAATTCATATATTTCACAGATACAGTGAAATGGTATGTATGAAACACACACCTATATATCATATGAAAATACTTATAGGAAGGACGTTGCATGTACATATATATATATACACACACACGTGTATATATATATAATTTCACAGTAGAAGGGGCTTATAGTTGTTTATGTCGAGCTACCACAATCTATTCCCATTGGGAGAGAATTTCCTTTGGACACAGGATTATTAAGAGGTACATCTTCTACTTACTATTCTACTTATCTCACAATTGGAAGATTTTCCTTAAAGTTGCTGGCTTTCTGTATTTCAATTCTTATTCTTTCTTCTCCACTACCCCAAACTTCTGGCCCTAAATGCCATGATTCCAGGTGAGTTATCTCAGGAAATGGCAGAAGTATTCCAGAAAGCCGCTCTATCAGGATGCTGACTAATGACTTAAAAATACAAATAAATCCCACTAAACCCAAACTCCCCCTAATTCAATTTCACATTAGTCAGACTTCAAAAATGCCACAGCCATCTCTGATGGGAAGTTACACTGGAGACAGCAGCCTTGATTAATCATAGAGAAGACATAATTTGCAAATTTCACAGAAACTTACAAGCATGTGAACACATTGTCTTGGAATGGACCCTCGTATGCCAGGGAGACTGACACTTCATCAGCTTCTTAATCAGTCCATGTCAGGGGACAAGAGTAGGTAATGGGACAATGTACTCTACCAGAACTTTCTCTATTGCTGAATTCATCCATGTTTTTTTGCCTATGCATATCTTTTAATACACACTCACACATGCCAGGTCTCTTTCACACATTCTTCTAACAACTCCAGTTAAAATAGCAATGCCAGAACTATAATTTAAAGCTATCTAATAGAAACAAATTTTCAGTAAAGAATTGTCCTTCCTAAATGAAGCAAGAGTTTTACTTCACAAGCTGACAAAGAATGCTTTATTTGACTATTTCACTACAGCTAATACATTGCCAGGAATATAGAGGGCTTTGAAGGAAATAAAATTATTTCTACACTACCACAATGATAAAAGTTTCTGCTTATTATGAAAACAAGAGTTCAAACAAAGTTAAAAGAAGCCACCAGAAAATTTTTTGGAAAGGCGTTAAGTCTTTTGAAGATTAGTACTTGCCATTTTGAATAAGATTAGCTTTTCTTTTAAAATCTCATCAAGAAGGTTTTATTAAATGAATCTAGATATATTAGTCATTTCTATATCTTTCATCAGTGGCCCAAAAAAATCTTAATAAAGACTCTACTGACATGAGTAAATCCATCACAAGCTCTGTGAAGACTCTGTGTGGATTCAGAGTGGAGAAGAAAATTAACCTGTATCCGCCCGGTTCTTGGTGAATTCTCTCTGGCTCGTGTACATGTGTGCCTGTGTGTGTACGTGTGTGTGTGTGTGTTTCTTATATACAACCCAAGCAAACACTTCCTTTTCAAAGTATTATGATCCTCGTAATCTCTGTTGCACCAGGGGAGTTTTCAGCGTTCTAAAAATAATTTCAATCCTATGGAGTTGGAGTGTTTTTAGTTACTGCTGCAAAACAGAGGGTTTCACATCAGATCAATTATGAAATACTGTAAAAGACGCAGAAAGTGATGGAAACATGAAAAATGCTTTGGAAATACTATAATCAACTTTTACCACAGCCAAAGGGTAAAATCCTGGTGGCTAACGGTTGATCTTAGAGGACAGATCGAAGGCTGTTTCCTTTCTCTCCTCAACTTCCTTTTCTCCCATTTGCCTTATTTCCAACTATCTTTTTTTCCTTCCACTGTGATGTCAGCTTGGATTGGTTTTAGCCCTGTGCTTAACCACTTCTCTGCTGGCCTCCACCAAAACTCCTAACCCTAGGTATAAGAAGCTAGGGAGGCTCTAGGCAAAAGTTATGCCTAAATTATTTCCTTCTTCCTTTCCTCCCACATTACCTGCTTTTTGATTTTAAGTTTTTGCATAGCTGGGTTAAAAGTTCCTCTCTTATTTGTACATAGCTTCTGACAAGTATAAGCAATTTGTTCCACTACTGCCTTCAACCATGATAAATTAACATTTCCAGTGTAAGGCAACTTTATTAATACTACCATGAAGACTATTTACCGAACCCTAATAATTATACAATTCTTATGAAGCTTGGTGGTAAAAACTAGTATTCATGGATACTACCTCAGGAAGGTAAAATCTGCTGCTTATTATAGATATTCATGGACAGCAGGACCTGTATTGTACTGATAATGTTAATTAGCTATTGCTGCATTAAAAAAAAACAAACCACTTTTCAGGAGCTACAGCACTAGCATCTGTTTCATCATGCACAGGTCTGTGGGTGAGCTACGGCTCAGCTGGATTCAGCTGGGGCTCAGTGGGCTTGGCCACAGGCTGCAGGCTGATTTCAGGTCTCCACTTGTTTCTTCATTCCCTTTGGCAGCAGCTACTCGCCATATTTTTCTCATGCCGAACACAGAAGCCTAAGAGGTGAAACCCAATCATGCATGTGCCCTTAAAGCTTCAAAGCTGCAGTCAACCCGCAAGCTTACCACTGGCCATGCGCAGAGTCCAGGGGCCGGATGCCACTCTGCCTCCATGGTGGCCACGCGGGGACTGTGGCAGCGGACGAGACCAAAGGATTAACAGTGCTGATTCAGTCTTCCTCACTGACCACTTCTAACCTGTCTCTGACTTGATTTCCCATTTGTAAAATAAAACACACACCCACACACCATCTCCAAGAGTTTATTAAAAAGGAAGAGAGACCTAAGGTTTGAGACAGAATATGAGTATCTGATCCCAGCCACTAATGCTTTGTTTTGTATTTGGGGGTAACTTTTAACTTCCAAGCTTGCTTTTTCACCTTCTCATTAGGCAACAATACAGTTAGCTTGATTGCTTCATTGTTCAAATATCCCGTTCTTTCCTTTTCTATCTGGCTTTGGATTTTTTTCAAAGATGAAAACGAGGAGCCTTTCACAATTGGGGAAACGCACCAACAGGGGCTGCGAGTGCTATAAGCTTAAGGGCGCAAGGCCATGACAGCCACGACGGCCAGGGCACTTCCTCTGAAGAGCCGGTGAACACAGGACAGGTGTCATCAGTACATGTAACTACTTTATCTTCACAGCATGTTCCTGTTTTAATCATTGGTCCTTTTCTCGAGTCCCTGTGAACAATGCTACTTGACTGTGAGCCTGAACTTTGTAGAAAAATGCCACACTGCTATAATTATATTTGAGAGACACAATATTATTTGAATAGGCATTTCAATATTTTTCAGACATTCTGTAATATTACCAGGACTCGAAGTCTTTGAATGATGCAAACTTTCTTAACATTACTCATCACATCTAAGTGTAGGCAGGTTGATTGTGGGCATATTTTTAGCTTCTTTTGGTAAATTAAATTGGATTGTGTTTTTCTGCATTTTTGGATTTTCAGTAATTTCTGAAATCCAAAGTCTACTTACATGGTAGCTTCAAAATACGACCACAAATTCTGTGGTATTGATTCCTTTGAAGTCTAATTCCTCTCCCCTTGAGAGTGGGCTGTACTTAGTGCTTCATTTTTAACAGACAGAAAGTGACTAAAGTGATGGATGTGGCTTCCAAGATGAGGCCATAAAAAGGCTTCCTGGCTTCCTTTTCCCTCCTTCCTTGATCACTCATTCTCAGGGAAGCCAGCTGCCATGCTGTGAGAACACTCAAGCAGCCCTACAGAGAGGCCTGTGTGCCAAGGCAGAGGCCCCCTGCCAACAGCCATGTGAGCACACCACCACAATGGGAGCAGGACCACCAGCCCCAGTCAAGCCTTCAGATGACCACAGATCTGCTGATGTCCCATCCACACTTTCTTCTTTTTTTTTAAAGCTGTATTTATTTATGCATACAAGCACTGGGGTACAGCCAGAGGTGTGGGGGGTGGGAGGATCCACCAGAGACAGAGCGGGGAGCAGAACAGGCAGACTGACTGAAACACATTGCTGAGGGGAGCAGCGGGCGAGGCAGGAGAAGTCTGCTGCACCCTGTGGGTCCCCTCCCTGGCCGGCGGCAGGGCTTGAACTCGTGCTGCAGTGGCTGCGGTTTGCTTCATAGTGCGTTGCTTAACCCACTGCGCCACCAGGGAGGCCCACCATCTACACTTTCATAAGAAACCCTGAGCCAGAATTACCTGCTAAGCTGCTCCCAAGTCCCTAGTCCACAGAAGGTGAGAAATACATGCTTGTTGCTTTGAGCCACTACATTTGGAGTTGTCACTCAGTAGTAGATAATAACACAGCTTCTTCTATAACTTTACTGCTTTTCTATTCTAACCATGAAGTGCCTACCATAAGACAGTCTGAACTACATGGGAGGTATATAATGGTGAGGAAAACAAACCAGAATCTGCCTTCAGACAGTTTACAGTCAAATTCCACAAACATATGAGGGAAAAGGAGACAAACATTTGTGACTCTGAGGAAGTTACTTAATATCACTTATACTCGATTAATGAAATAGAGAATAATATCCACAATTAGGGTTCTTATGACACTGAGAGGTTACTAAAGTACCTGGCACAGACTTGTCACTGACAAGTGCTTACTATTATGATTACAGAAGAGGAGTTTCACCACTCTTGGTTTTTTGTTCAGACTTCGAGCCCCTACATGATACTAAAAATGAATAATCACTGTCTGTGTGCAGAAGGCAGCATTTTCACTGATAGTGAAATTAGAAATGTTACTAGAAAAAGAAAAGGTCTTTCTCAAAACAAAAGCTGAAGGGAAATTATGGTGTACTGGTTTAGATTTGACTCACGGCCTAGCATAAGCTGGTTGTAGAGGTATATTATCATTACTAGGCATTTAGAATAATAAGCCAAGTTGCCACACGGATATGACAACATATTGAGTGCTATTAGCCACTTTGTCGAGAGATAAAATACTATTTCTTATGCTGGACCATGTGTGCAATAATTTATTCCAAAGTAATCCTTTTATAATTGAGAGAAATAGTTACCCATCATCACATCACGGAATCCAAAACTACCCGGTACTGACTACCCTTTCCTCAACACACTGTTTGCTTCAATTCCATCACATCACTTATGTTGGTTCCTTAAGCTGCTGGTACCTGGGGACGGAGATCCGCTTTCATTTACCCTCTCCTACACTGACACTCTGGCACTTATCAGAAGAGAAAGCGCAGAGCCTAAAGTTTAGGTTGACAATCAGCAATCCAAAGAGCCCAAATCTGTGTAATTGATGCACAAGGTAAGTAATCACCTGACTGTGAAAAAACCAGGAATTTCTGACCAGAGCAGTTCCACCTCACTGCCAATTTCCTTAGATGCACGAGGGGGGCTCCTGGATTGCTCTGTTGTTATGGCAACCATCACTACAGATCACATAAAAAGCTGGTATCGAAATGTACTAGAGGCACGAAGCATACATTTTTCACATTCTTCCAAGTTCGTTTTTCTCATGATTTTGTGCCACAGTCCAACATGAAACATTTATTTGAGCTTTAAAAATTCAAAAATACATATTCTCCCACACTGAGATTAAGAACCAGCTCCTGTGATTGAAACAGCAGCTCACCATCAAAGGGGCCTGACACCTTGCCAAGAATTCCACTCTCTTACAAAGAAAGAAGTGGGGGGGGGGGGCTTGCTTTTGGAGGACTTCTGTGGAGCTCATCCACACCACTCCCAGATCTAGGCAGAATGAGCTTTCAGAGTGAGACTGCCTGGAGACAACACGGGGAGATTTCAAATGAGGTGTGACATTTTTGCTTCTGTTCCACAAGGAATAGGTCAGTGTTGAGATTCACGTGCTGCTCTCTGTTTAGTTCAGATGGTAAAGTGGTTGCTCCTCCCCGCCCTTCATCAGCAGCTGGCAGGAAGCAGCTAGCAGGGTTGGGCCTTCAGGGGCCCACTGGTCTTAGGGCCAGAATTGCTGGCATTCAGATGATGGGAAGATGACTGCAGCTTCTAGTTAAATATAGAGCACCACGACAGACCGGAGAAAAGGCTTTCGATAACTTAATTCAGGAACTACCAAGGATGACTCCTGGAAAGAATTTTGCATTCAGTGTTCATATCAAGAGGAAGATCCATATCCATTTATCTGACACATTTAATTCACAACAATCTTTCTCTTTCTCAAGGGAAAGATTATTTAACTGGAAATATCATTACCAATGGAAGTAGGGCACAGCAAAACCTGTTGTTGAGTAAACTGCTGACCTGGATTGAATTTTTGCAAACATTTCTTCGATGCAAATTTAACAGGTTTTTTTTTTCAGTATTATTATTATTATAATATTTTTGCCAATAATAGACTATAAAAGATTTTGTAAGGAACTCAGATTTGGACTTTTAAATCTGCTTTCCAACACCGGAGATAGTTGGCTGGTTGCAATATTCTGACTTTATTTATTATAAACATTATTATTATTTTTAATGGAAAGACCATTCCAATCAATGAAAATCTTGGTAGAACATGGCTTGCAAGGAAGGAGAGATGTTCTTTTAACAGTTGCTCAGTTCTGAGATCAAATTTATGAACTTCAGAAATGGAAATTAAAATAACATTTAACTAAAGTAAAATACTCTTGAACCAGAAAATGAATTGGATGGAGAAGAGCATGCCACGTGATTGCTGAAATTCAAGTATCGTCAGCACCCCCAGCTGCTCAGGGGTCTCCTTAAGGAAAGATCCCAAACTAGAGGCCGCAGCAATTCCCAATCAGCCCACCCACCAGAAAACTGCTGGCTGAGTGAGTCCAGAGGGGCTATGCAGTGGAGTCAGAGAACGCTGCCCTTGCCTGGACAACTAGCATCTGACTTTCCTCGTGAGACGCCACGTCCTGGTCCAATAGGCTCTGCACTGGCGCTCACTCCACTGAGCCAGGGCCTGTGATCTCGGCGCCAGGGCACCCGGCTATGATACCAACTCTGATGCCTTTATTCAAAAGTGAATAATGAACCTGAATTGGGACTTGAGGAAATGTATGTTCTCTGGGGCCAAGAGAGCATTCCATTCATGTCAGTCGACTAGTTGGAGGTGCCGTTTCATAAAGGTAAACTGGGAGGGTCCACCCAGAGAAAAGATGGGCAAGGCTGTGGAAGCCCCAGCAACTGGGTCACTGCAGAGGAAGTATCTCCATTCTCTGAGGGCAGTGCTGAGCCCAACAGAAGAAATTTCTACTTGAAGTATATACGGCTCATCTCATCATCTCCTCGGTCTTTTGGTGTTTCACAGTATTATTGCTTATCTTAGAAGTTTTAGATTAAATTTCAAAGCTTCCTGGTTTCAGCCAGTTCTGTAGTTAAATTCAGGAATGTGCTTTCTGCTTCTTTCTTCTAGCTCCATCTGCATGTGAAGAATAAACCCACAGGAGGGAGAGATCAGCTAGCTCCTTGCTGCTCAGTGTGGTCCCCAGGCTAGCAGCACCAGTAGCCATACGGAGCTTGTGGGGAACACACAGTTCCATGCTGTGGGCTCAGAACCTCCAGGAGACTGACCTGCACAGGCAAGTCTGAGAGGCAACGACCCAATGCAGTGGCTCTCAAAGCTGGGTGGGTAACAGAATGACGCAAGAGGGGGTGCCTGTCAGACTACAGATTGCAGGGGGTTACCCCCAGAGTTTCTGATTAAGTAGATCTGAGATGGGGCCTAACAACAGGCATTTCTAACCCGGTCCCAGGTGAGGCTGACACTGCTAAACTAGAACCACATTCGAGAAGCTGCGCTTCCATTCATTCACCTGGCTCGCCAGGGCAACACATCTCAGCCGTGCCCTTCTGCGGCTGCGTGCGGTCCGGCACACTCCAGGTTCCTCTAAGTCCACGTGTGTTTCCATATTACCTGGAGTCGTGCTCCATGGGTTTGGGACCTGGCCGATCACGTGGGCCTGGCCACAGAATGTACTCTTCAAATTGAGGTCCTTGAACCAGCAGCATCAGCACCCCCTGGGAGCTCTGGAGCAAGGCAGAGTCTCTGGCTCCACCTCAGACCTGTGGTTCAGAATCCCTATTTTCACAAGACTCTCAGGTTAGCATCATGTCTGTTGAAGCCTGAGAGATGTTCTAGAAGCACACGGGGCTCCTCTCCTTGCTTCCAACTGACAGTGAAGCTCAGAGAATGAAGTTGCTAGCTCCAGATCGGGCACTGGAAGCTGAACTCATAAATCGCAAAGCAGTGTTCCCATTCTCGCAAATTCCAGTCTCACCCCAAAGACCTGACTCCCCATCTCAGGCCTGGATACTCACTGAGGCCCACCCAAGGTTTATAGTGCACTGAGAGGCACCCAGTGTGTAAAATCTGCCTTCACAATGAACTTGCCTCCTCACACTGAGCTCACCAAGAAACAAACCCCCCAAGGGGAGAAAAAGGGTTCTAGACCTTAGGATTTGCTTATTTGACTTTTTGACTGTTTCTTTTGGATATTCACTTTGAGGCTCGACATGAAACCTTATGGGCAGGAGAAGAGTAGGAAAGAGAAGAGATGGAAGCAGAGGCCATGCAGGGCAGAAAGATTCCCACACGGGAAGAAAGGAGCTGTTCTGAGCAGCCCAGGAGAATGACGTGCTCACAGGGGACCAGTTTCTGTTAGAACAAATGGTGCAACTGAGTTCCCACCACAGACGTCTGCCCCCTCAATGTTCTGGGGTGAGATTCTTTGGGAACAAAGTACTATTTGGGAGTCATTACCATTTGTAGCTACTTTACTGTATGAACCAAATAAAAATGAATCTTCCTGAACATTCTAGTGAACAAAATAATACAGAGTAATTTCAGCAGCCTTGGGAAAGCATCAGTTTTTTGCATATTTATGAATAATGCCACCTGAAAAAAGTCTGACAGGAAATATAAAATAACCAGATTTCTTTGATAAAGAATAAAATTCTGGCAACTGTCAGCCTCCATGAAGTGGCCCATAAGTTTAAAGCTAATTTTGTCATTGAACTTCACTGTGACTGAAGGAGTCTGCTTTCATTTCAGTAGACACCATGGAACAGGACTTTTTCTCTTCTTGAAGCTGAAGAAGACAGGAAACCCATAAACAAGCCATCATCCCAAATACCACAGCTACAAGATTTACGATACCCATTACAGTGAAAATCAATCTAGTGATATTCACTTTATAGCTGGAAGAAGTTCAGGAATGGGAAGTAATTTATCCAAGGTCACAGCCAGTCCAGACTGGGGATAGGCTTAAAATTTAGATCCTGTCTGCAGCCTCTTGATATAAAACACAGACAGAAAAATAATGAGTTCCAAGTAAGAGACAAATTTTAAATTTTGAGTCTTCATTTCCTTACTTAGCTGTATTTTTCCCTCCCTGGCTGTAAGCACTGACATCTGGAGACAGTGCCAGGTTCTGTCCATGAAAACAGAAGCAACTTTGGGAGAAATGGTTTTCAGTGTGGCCCTTATCAAAAACTCACTTCTGAAAATTTGGCCTCCAGTTCAAAACTGGGCAGAACCCCCTGGGTAAATCCACAACTCAACTCACTTAATGAACAAGGACTCTCAGGCTTGCCTTCTCCCTTCCCAACTCTCGGACACAATTCCAAAATTCAACAAGAGATGAAAATCAGTGGTGGCCTCTAAGGAGGGAGATTTTTGTCTGGGAAGGAAGGGGAAAGAACTTTCTGAAATGAAATTAATTATCCATTTTCACTGGGGTTTGGGTTAGAAGATATGGTACACACTTGTCAAGCTCATAGAACAGAACATTGAAATTTTGTTTCATTATATGTTAATCTTATCTAAAATAAAATCCTGTATAATAAAACAAACTCACTAAAAAAGATATTTGGGACAGAGTTGCATTTTTTTCCCAGCTCTGTTATTATCTTCATCAACCACAAAATACAAACATTTTTAACCACTATTGTAGACAGGCAGGGATGGAAGCTTTCAGAAGCCAAAACCTGTAAGTAGCGGGTGTACATTCTGGGGCAACAGCTTTTCCGCTGGCACTGACAGGACGCTAGGTTGCCCTTAATGGGGCAGGTCTCCTTTAGCCGTCAACCCTTTTATAAAATAGTCGCTAAGCAGAGAGGGTTGGGGGAAGTTAAAGACTTGTATGAACTTGGTCATCAATTTCCTGGAGAGAACTCCAGATAAAATGGGTAAAATGGGTAAAGAATAAATTTCATTAAAATTTGAGAGTCTTTACCCTTCTGTTCCATTTTGACTATCACTTGATTTGCCTAATTTAAAAACATGGCTTCCTTCTTTTATTTTGATATAATGTAATATTTCAAACACAGAAAACAAAGAATAATATAATAAAGAACAACACATTCAAGATCCAAGTTGTCCAATTACTGAAAGTGGTTTTTTTTAAGACTTGTGATGGCTGTGCATAGCAAATTTATCTTTTTTTAAAAGATTAATTTTATTTATTTACACGTATAAGAGCTGGGGTATAGGCCGGAGGTGTGGGAGGGTGAGAGGACTCACCAGAGACATAGTGGGGAGCAGAACAGGCAGATCTACTGAAACACACTGCTGAGGGGAGCAACGGGGAGACAAGAGAGGTCTGCTGCACCATGTGGGTCAGCTCACTGGCCAGGGATCAAACTCGTGCTGCAGTGACTGCTGATAGCTTCATAGTGCTGAGATTTTAACCCCTGTGCCACCAGGGAGGCTCACTTCTAACCATTTTTTAATAGGATTGTTTTTTACTGTTATTGACTTATATGAGTTCCTTATCTATTTTGGACATTGATCTTTATAACAGTATTAGCAATTTAACAGTTCTAAAACAGAAATCTTTATTTACAATGCAAGTCAGTAGTTCTCAAACTTTTCAGTCTCAGAAATCATTTAGTCTTAAGAATCATTGAGGACTCCAAAGAACTGGCATTTACATGGATTTCATAAATTGATGTTACTGTATTAGAAATTAAAGCTGAGAACATTTTTTTAAAATACTTATTTATAAACTCACTTAAAATAATAAAGCCATTCCACGTTAACATAAGTAACACATTTTAATGAAAATTACTAGTTCCTAAAATAAAAAATAAATTTACTAAGAATAGTGGCATTGTTGTACATTTTTGCAATTGCTTTAATGTCTGTTTTAATAGAAGCAGCTGAATTCTCTTACTTGCTTTTTCATTCAATGTATTGTGAAACACTGTTTTGGTTGAAGAATGTGGAGAAAACCCAGCCTCGTACAGCTATGTAGTTGGAAATGGGAGGAGAATATTAATAGCTTTTCAGATAGCTGTGAATGTTCTTTTCTTTGGTACAATGCCAAGTAGAGATAAGTGGTAATTTCTTAAAGACAAGATGCATTATAGAGTTGGAAACCATAAAATGAATCTTTCATAATCTGTTACATTTCTGAAACTCACTGGGTGATTTTGCAATTTGAATACTTTTTACTCACGCATGATTTTTTAATGTCATGTGTTGGTCATTAGGAAAATATTGATTTGTTGAACTATGCAGCTCTTCCTGATACAATATTTTATAACTCACACTTATTAATAATACCGCTGGTCTCACCAGAGAAATGTTGTGAAACTGTTGAGCTCATGAGAGTAGACTCAAGTTTTCTAAAATCCTAATTGTCAGTTGAAAATTCAAATGTTATGACTGACAGCAAATATCATCATGGTTTCTCTTAAAGTGACAGTCTCGTTTTGAGATAATGTTTGACTAATCCCCAAGTCTGAAAAAGCAGTGGTTGTCAGCTGCCCTTTCAGATTACAATAAGCAGACAGTTTAGTTGGCAACTCAAATATTGGCAACCTCTGTCACTGAGTGCTTTCCCTTATGACAATATATGAATATTGTTATGCAGCAGAAATGATTCAGGTACTTCTCATGTCCTCACACAGAATTCAAAAAGATTTATGCTAATGGGTTGAAATATAGTAAAAGTAACCTCATTTTTATTGACATTTGTTGTTCCTATAAGTGCTTAATGGTGAAGAACACAATCAACATGGGTTCAGTTTGATGCTACTGCTTTGATTCATGTTTAAGTATAGCAATTTTACTCCTCATTGCTTTGTAACGCTAATACAAGTGCCAACACAGAAAAAAAGATAAATACCATACTCAAGATACTGAGAAAAGCTTTGACTTCACTGAACCTCTTGAAAGAATCTTAAGGACCTACAGGTGCCCTTGAGATCCACTGATGTAACTCTTTCAACAATAGCTTTTCTTCTTTAGGTAAATTTATTGTCAAAATTTTACATATTTGGCATTGCAGACTGAATTTAGCATTATTTGATTCATAAATTGTAAAAGCATATACATTGTAAAGTGCTGGCAATACGAAGTCTTTGTCCTTGTGGAATTTCTATTCTATTGGGTGAGACAAACTGCAATCCAATAATCACAGAATTATAAATACATAATTGTGATAAGTACTATGAGAAAAATAGTAGGGGCAATGCACTTAATCTGTGAGTTGGGGATAAAGATACAATGGTTCTGAGGACTTAATATTTGACATAATCTCAAGGATCAATAGATATGAGCAGGTGAAAGAGGCAGTGGCAGAGACTAGCCCAAGCAGAGGCTTGTACAAAGATTCAGAGGCCAAAGGGAATTTGACATGTTCAAGGAATGGGAAACAGCTTTGAGAGGGAAGCAGGATGCTGGGAGATAAAGCCAGGGTGGAAGAAATGGACCAGAACACACAGAAATCTGCTAACATCAGATATCATAAAAATGTGGCTTTTATGCAAGAGGTGTCATTGAAGTGTTTGTAGAAATATGGCTTCATCAGATTGGCAGTTTGAAAAGACTGGCTGGGCAGCAGTGCTGAGATTCAATGGATGATGCTGGGACAGGGGGGCAGTTAGGTAGATGGATGCAAGGGGTCACTTACAAGGTTGCTGTAGCAATTTAGGAGAGCAAAGACAGTGGAATAACCGTGTTAGGGTACTACCATTTGGAGGAAGTGACACGGATTCAATAGAGGGCTGGGCACAGTTAGAGGAGAGGGTAGCTTCCCAGGTAACACCACGGTTTCTGGTTTGTCCTGCTGGATGGATGATGGTGCCCCAGGGTACCCATTTCTCATTAAAATCAGGCTACCTGGAAACAAAACTGGAGATAGGGTAAAGAAGAACAGGAAAGGAAAAAACCAAATCAAGCAAACAAAAAAATGAACACCAGCACCCGAGGTCAGGGATTAAGGACAGAATCAAGCTGTTAGGAAAGGGATTGGAATTTATTAATTATATATGCTCCCTCCTTTCAACTATATATTTATTTTCCCCCAAGGGATTATTTAGAGATTCCTAAGAACATTAAATTCAGTTTTTCTTTATACATCTATTTTCAGCAACCAAAAACATCTGCTGAAGTGTTTTGTCTTCCCTACAGAAAATGAGGTGGCAAGACACCTTTGACAGAGTTTTGAACACAACAAGCCTAAGCTGATGGTCCCCCCAGGGCACGTCTTGAGCACCCACTATGCATCAAGCTCTCTTAGCCATGTCCTCAGGCATGATCTCCTTTTACGTTTCTGATAACACAGTGTGGTAGGTATTGTCATTGCCTCCATTTTACAGGTGGGGAAGCTCAGAAATGCAGATATTTGCCTATGATCACACCATTCCCCAGAATTAAAAACAGGCTTTTCATACTATTCTTTTTTGTTTCTTTCAGTTTTTTTGTTTTTTTTAAAGATTTATTTATTTATGCGTACAGAGCTGGGGTACAGGCCAGAGTTGCGGGAGGTGAGAGGGATTCACCAGAGACAGAGCGGGGAGCAGAACAGGCAGACTGACCGAAATACACTGCTGAGGGGAGCAGCGGGCGAGGCAGGAGAGGTCTGCTGCACCATGTGGGTCCCCTCCCTGGCCGGGATCGAACTGGCACTACTGTGCCACGGGTGCTTCACAGTGTGGAGCTCAACCCGCTGTGGCACCAGGGAGGCCCTGTTTCTTTCAGTTTTATGAAGGTATAAGTAACAATAAAATTGTAATATATTTAATCATGCTATTTTTTCTTAAAGCAGCTGAACATTATTTCTAATATAGATGTTTCCAGATTGGGAAGGGGTAGAGTTTCATGTAACTCTTTAAGATTCTATTGACAACTATTAACCTCCCTAGCAAAATTCACATTAAACACACATGCACACACACACACACGCGCACGCGCACACACACACAGAGCAGCCTATTTCTAGGTTTTTTTTTTTTTTTAAAGATTTATTTATTTATGCATACAAGCACTGGGGTACAGGCCAGAGGTGTGGGAGGTGAGAGGATTCACCACAGACAGCGGGGAGCAGAACAGGCAGATCAACTGAAGTACACTGCTGAGGGGAGAGCGGGCACAGCAGGAGGGGTCTGCTACACCATGTGGGTCCCCTCCCTGGCCGGCAGCAGGGATCGAACTCGTGCTGCAGTGACTGCGGTTTGCTTCACAGTGCATTGCTTAACCCACTGCGCCACCAGGGAGGCCCAGAGCAGCCTATTTCTAGAGGTTTTTTTCATTATTACTGGTTTTTTAAAGTTTGGTCAAGGGTGGATTTTTTTTTTAATAATCACATAAAAAATTAAGTACCTTAGGTTTTCAGGTTAGCTACTGGTTACCATTCATAACCCAGCTATTGTATCCCTAGGTAGAGAATAAAAAATATTAAAAACAGGTATTGAAACAAAACCATGTACATCCATGTTCATGGCAGTACTACTGCCAATAGTCAAAAGGTGGAAACAACACCAGTGTCCAATAACTAATGAACAGACAAATGAGAGTTATCTACCCATATGGTGGAGTATTACTAAGCAATGAAGAAGAATAAGGTCCTGGTACATGCTACAACATGGATGAATGAACAGGTTATAGTAAATAAAAGAAGCCCAGAGTAAGTAAATCCACAGACATGCAGAAAGAAGATGAGGGGTTGCTGGACTGGGGAAGGGGGAAAGTTGACGGCTGCTTAATGGGCATTAGTTACTTTCAGGGTAATGAAAATGCTCTGAAATGTGATAGAGGTGATGGCAGCACAACAGTGTAATAGACTAAAAGTCACAATTTCTTCACTTTAAAGTGGTGAATTTTATGTTACATGAATTTACCTAAATGTTAAAAAAAAAAAAAAAAGCTGACTCAAGAAAAGAATTACTGTCCAGTTTTGCTTTCTTTCTACCTTCCTCTTCCTGGGCTAGGCTGGCTACAGGAAGTTGGGGTCATTTATTCTGTTCCCAGGCATGATTTCCCTGGTGAGCTAGTTTGTGCCTACAGGCTGAATCCTGCCATCTTGCTCTAGTGGTAAGTTGCCACCAAGGGGCCTAGTTAAGTGTGGCCATCTCTATGCAGAGAGAGACCTGGTGCCTACTGACAGCGTCTTGTATGCATTCTAGACACAGTAACATATGGGCTTTCTTTAAACCTTTAAACCTGAAGCACCACTCTGCATTTTCTCTTTTTTTGGCCTCTTCCCTAGTTTCCTGGGTCAGCTATTTCTGTCCTGTTAAGTACAGCAGTGGTTCTCAAATATGAGTTGGGACATTTGGTAACATCTGGAGTAAATTTGCTTGTCATGACTTGGGGGGTGTTAATAGCATCTAGTAGGTACAGGCCAGGGATGCTGTGAAACATCCAATAATACATAGGACAGTGCCCACGATGATGAATTATCTGGCCCCAAATGTTAATAGCGCTGAGACTGAAAACCCCAGGATTAGAGTATCATGGATATCATATAATTGAAAATGCCATTAACTGCTTATTATGGGCATTCTCATGGAGACAGTTGGAGTTCTCTTGATCTCAATGATTTGTGATGGCAAATGCTGAAACAGCCCTGACAAGAGGGTTCTGGAACTCTCTAGGGAAATCAAGGGACTTCAGCCTTATAACTTATTGATCCCACAAAGACTACATCCATTAGGCCCTGGGGCATGTACATCATGGAGCTACAAATAGAAGTTAACCCTTTCATGGCCAGCACTGTGGCACACGCACTGGTAAAGAAGGAAGTGTGCTGCTCACAACATAAGAAGAACATGATATGTAAGGAAGAAAATAAGCACATTATTCTCATCCTTTTCTCTGCGGCATCTCACATTATTGTAATAATTGTCTCATCAATGACTTCTTTCCAAAGCAAGCTTTATTTATTGATTTTCATTCATCTCTTGATAGAAGGTTGGCCCTGCAAGCGAGACACTGGCTGATGGATGTGTTTCATTTCCTCTAGTACTGCCTAATGGTGGGACAACAAATACTTTTAAAACAGGCATGCTCTGGAAGGAAAAACAGTCTCCCGTTTGGAAACCTCATCCTCCTTGACAGAGCAGGCGCATGCGGCATATAGCAGCTGCAGAGTCATGATTACCCTGCAGAGAAGCCATGGCTCAGAACACCCTCCTCTCTCTCTACTCCTTCGAAAGCACCTCAGGGAAAACCTTCGGTATGTATTTGCTGCAAGGTTTAATCCCTGAAAAAAAAAAAAAAAATGTGCTTGACCTCTTCCTGGCTACAGGAAAGTGTGGCAGTCAGGAGCCACTGTGCTGGGTGCACTGCTTGATGGTCTGGGGCTCACGTCATTGGGGGGTCATTATGGTCCTTCTATCGTGAGTGGGCTGAGTGTAACCGTGCCAGGATGAGAGATCACTTTTGAGGCCGGGGGCACTGGCTTACATGGACTCACTGACACTACAAGTGCCAGAAAATGAAAGTCCCATCTCTCTTGATCCAGGGTCTGCTTAAGTCCATCTGGTAACAGCGCCCACTGGCATGAGGCTGCCGAGTCCAGGACTTCATGTTTGTGACTGGACAACTATTGCCACAATAGAAAGTGATGTATTTGGAAAGAATTAACAAATACACAGGGGGGTGGGTGTGAGTTTCTCAGCCTGACAATGGATTCTGTCCCAAGACCGTTGCTTGGAAACATCTGTTTCAAACCATTCTGAGCTATGGAGATTGTGGGGACCCACCATACGGTTCTCCGGAAGAATGCCTGCCTCAGTCCTGACTTAAGAGATGGCATCTGGACAAGGGAGGAAACAGAAGTGATCTTGGAATCACATCCTCTTCGAAACCAAACAAGACAAAACAAAACCAAAAACCATGCCCTTTTGTGTTTTTGAAAGGTTTCTTCACAGCCTAAAAAGCTCCCAAATTCCCCCTTGTGTTCATTTTCTTGAGCCTTCAGCTCGTCTCCCTTGGCCGGCCCATTCCATGGTAGTGGCATATTTGTGAAAGCAGCAGCTGTCATTGGGGTGTGATAATTACCAACCCCCTGACCCTTTTAACTTCACCAGTTTTTCCGCCAATCCCTCTCCTCATCCAGGCCCTTACCCAGGGCACGCCACCCATTTAGCTATCCTTTCTCCTAGACTTCCTTCTTGCCTTTTGACTATTCTCCTCTCTTCTTTTTGCCAGAGACTTACACTCCACAGTGGGCTCTTCTTGCCTACATAAAACCAGTCATCACTCGCTTAAGGAATTTATTTTCTATGATTTAATTGGCTCCCTTGATATAACTCAACATAAAGCTTTTTCATGCTAGAAAACAGCAGACATTTTAAGTAATTTGGTGGGCTTTTTACTTCCCATGTAGCTCTAGCCTAGATGGCTCTTATTTTCCACGTGTTGTTACATTTGGGGATAAACTGGCAAAGAGCACTGATCGTCACTTTGCTGATAAACCCACAGGCATTCCACTGCACCCATGTTGCCTCGTTACACCATGACTGGCAGCTCCTGCAACCTCCTGCTCCTGGTGGTCACACCCTGTGCTCTCCCCCTCTTGAGCCAGGGCTGTACTTCAGAACTCGCTGCTGGCAAGTAGAACATGGCAGAAGTGATGGCCTATCACTTCTGAGGTTAAGTTCTAAAGATCGCTACTTCAGTTCTTCTCTCTTGCTCTTCTGGCTTGTTCTTTCTGATGAAGGCACGTGCCATTTTATGAGCTGCTCTACGGAGAGATGAGACAAAGAGAAGCCAGAGGCCAGCGGCCAGCAGAGCACCAAGGCCCAACAGTCCGGGGGAATGACATCCTCCCAAGAAGTAAGCACGGTCACCTGATTTTAGCAGCCTGGGACCTTAGTAGAGACCTTTTGCTCAGCCCCTGGTATGCAATTTAGTCCCTGACAGACCATATACGGCCATGAGGCAAATGAACCTGACGGGTTCCGTGACTACTGGTCCTTCACTCACTCCTCGGTGTGCAGCTACATGACTCACCTCTTTGGTCTGTAGCCACGTCCTATCTGACCATGTACAGCTCACAATGCAAACCCACCCAGAACCTTGCACACATTGTAAGTGATGTAAGCCCCTGACTTCCTACAAAGAGGGCTCTGCTTTGGGATGCGAATCCTCTGAGTCAGCACCAGAGCAATGAGACTGCTTCTTGTTAGCCCTGGTGGCTGATTCCTTTGTGCCATATAACACAACCGCCTGGGTGAACTTGGAAGTGACTCCTTCTCCAGCTGAGCCTTGAGGTGACTCCCCACCAACACTTACACCTACATCCTGGGAGAGACCGGAGCCAGAGAACCTGGCTAAAGTACTCCCACATTCCTGACCCATGTGGCACACACAGGTTGCACGGTAACAAGTATTGTTGCTGCAAGTTGTTAGGTTAGGGGGGTTATATGACATGGACACACCAGGTCATGGGCACCTAGTCAGTGGCATTTATTGTATTTTTATTTTTTTTTTTAAAGATTTATTTATTTATGCATACAATCACTGGGGTACAGGCCAGAGATATGGGGGGGGTGAGAGGATTCACCACAGAAAGCGGGGAGCAGAACAGGCAG
>JAGFMF010011596.1:1633277-1644224 GCA_019455555.1 Galemys pyrenaicus | reverse complement strand
GAGGAGACAAGGACAGACTGGGGACACCTGGTGGGGAGGGGAGGGGGAGGGTGGAGGGAAGATGGGAGCACGAGGGACTGAGGTGATGGTGCACTGGTGCGATGGTGATGGAGAATACATGGGGATTACAATTAATGGCAAGTATATGTAAATTTAAAATATTTTAATTTAAAAAAAGGAAAAAAAAAATAAAGTGTGATGCTCAAGTGGCTGAAGCGCCCTCCATACCAGCTCAGTCATAACCAGGAAGGGTCCACCCTGGTGTATTCCAGTTACACCAGAACCCTTCATACTCAGAGGGGTCCCAAGAGTGAGGGTCCTTCTCCGGGGTCCATGCCAAAGTGTGACGGGTCTCAGGGGTTCCCACACTTGCTGCTATTCCCGATTCTACAAACCGCCCCACCCCGAGTTCATCAGCAATGTGCCCTGCAGGACGGCCACAGAGCTAGCAGATGCTGACCCACATGTGCCCACCCCTGACAGAATCCTCATTTCTAGGGGGATAAACCTGAGGCACAGAGAGGGCAAGTCACTGATTCTCCCACTGGATACCAATGGCAGACAACACAGAGAGGGGAATCACGAAGAAAAACCTGGGCTTACCCACCCCTCTGGATTCCTCTTGGCTGTCATCAAACAGCATCAGACGGTCCAGCTAAGGAAAATCATTTCACAACATATGTATGGATAATTGACGTGGCTGTAAATTCGAAAGAAAAGTGGAATGGCCTGGGGCCCTCTGGCCTGTGATTAGGGTCCCCAGGGGTCCAGGAGAGAGGGGGGCCGTCACCTGCAGACAAGGAGGGTCTACCTCCTCTTTACCGACAGTAAAGGCGAGGTTCTCAGATAGAGAGGACACAGTCACTGACCAACCACCACTTGGATGAGACCCCAAGCTACATTCCAGGTCATGAACGGGGTCACACGAAGAGGGCAGCGGAGCAGCTTAGCATGGGAAGAATGAAGGACTTAGACAAGGCCAACGCTTCGAGCCTTCAGGAACCCACTGCTATTCTCTGAGTAACGATCGCAGACCTCCCAAGGCTCAGAGGGCCTTGACCGGCCACACCAAGGTAACAAAAGACCTTTGACCCTTCTGGGGAGACTGATCTTCGTCAAAATCTTGAGATTTCACATGAACGAAAGAGACCAGCTATTCCCTGAAAGGCCAGAGGCCTCGCCCTGCCCACCCTTTTCTGGAGACAGGACAGGAGTCTGTGTTTCTCCTTCTGGAGAGATCTCTAAACAGGACTCCCGGCGCCCGGGCCGCTCTCAGAACCCCATGTGCGTGCTTCTATTTAAAAGTTGTCTGTCTCCAAATGCTCACAGGCGCAGGCAATCTGGATTTGCCTTCATTTTAGTTAGTTCTTGCCGGAAATAAATTCCCACGTTTTGTTGACAACTGCAGACGGGACCCCGCAGACAGGAGGGCGGGTGGGAGACCTGCTGGCAAGAACACCAGCCCATCGTGCTCAGCCGTGTACCCGGATGACTAACGCCACGTCAGTGCAGTCAGATCCGCAGCACCCTGAGCAACCCCAGGGTCCGTCCTGCCACCGCGCGGGCCTTCCTGTGCTACGGCTGGCACGGCCCACGGACCCCGGGGAGGCTGGGGCCAGCGCCAGCGCGAGGCACTCGCTCTTACCTCCTCCGTCGGCCGTTCGGTCTCTGAGCAGGCCCCGGACAACGTTTATGGTCAGGAGCCAGCCACCTGGGTGCCACCTGGCGCCGCCGTTTACCTGCTCACCACCACGTTCTTGGGTTCTTGGGTTCTTCGTCTGCAAAACACAGTGTTAAAATAAACCAGTTAGTGTTGGGCACCATGATGAGTAAGTGGTGGTGTTGATTTAAACGCAAGGTTTTTGCCCAGTTACAAACAGCAGCCTCCCCCATAACTGACTCTCTCCTTTTGCCATCAGCTAAGGCGTCCACCTTGCCACACAGCCCCAGAAACCCAGCTCTGGTGTGGTGGGGAGGCTAAAGTGCCATCTTCGGGGAGAGGGAGAGGGGGTAGGTTGCGGTTAGGGAAGTTTATTTCTTATCACACGTCCACTTTGGAAATACGTTTTAAACACGGGCCTGTCTTCAGACAGGCGCATGGAGCTCGGCTCTTGTTGCCTCAAGGTACCCTTTGCTGCCTCAAGGTACCCTCCTGGCTCTCCATCATCGTAACCTTCCTCCATGCCCCGAACAGCCCCCCGGGGAATGCAGAAACTACAGGATCTAGCCAGGAAATGACTGGACAGCCAGGAGCAAGAAGTCTTCAGTTTCCCCCACCACATCTGTTTCTCCACAGCTTCAAATACTAGCTCTACTCCGGCCTGGCCAAGACCTACTCTCCTCAGCCATCGCACTGGACTGGCTGTTGGGACCGCAAGCCTACACCCTCCAGGTCGGTGCCTGGCCCTCCCCTCGCCCCACCCTCCTTCGCTCTACCAGTTTCTCCCCCAACATCTGACACCTCGGTACATGGCCCTGAGGGCCAGCA
Source organism: Galemys pyrenaicus (assembly GCA_019455555.1). Classification (NCBI taxonomy): domain Eukaryota; kingdom Metazoa; phylum Chordata; class Mammalia; order Eulipotyphla; family Talpidae; genus Galemys; species Galemys pyrenaicus. Next base: position 1,641,736 of record JAGFMF010011596.1, on the reverse strand, counting down.
GCCTACCAGCCATTTTGGCTGCTGATCTTTTCCCCATCCCTGTCCAGCAACTGGCCCCAGTGGGTCTTTCTCCCGAACACTTCTCCATCTATCCCTTCCCCCCATGGCCACTGCCCAAATACCTGTAGGCCCTCCACGCCTCTGGCCAGGGCACACCTGTGCACTCAGCTGGTCTACACTCTTCTCTTCCCAAGGACACGGCGGCCGAAGGGCCTTCTCAGTGCAGCAAGGGGCTCAGTTCGCTCGCCTCTGCCCGCCCTCCTGGATTCACATAGTCAAAGCCCTCCAACCCTTCCCTGTTGGAAGTACTGGCTAGAAGCTGCCACAGAGGTTCTGAAGTGGGGTGATTTTGACCCCAGGGAACACCGGCCACGTGGCAGGCAAGACAGTTCTGGCTGCCCCCGCTGCATGGAGGAGGGTGACCAGCATCTAGTGGGTAGGGTCCAGGGACACTGCAAAGCATCTTGCAATGCATGAGACAGCCCACAATCACGTCAGCCGCCAGGGTCGGGCGTGCAGAGGTCACTTTACTGGCCTAAAGCAGGATCGATCTTGGGATGACAGGCAGGGACACTGCGCCTTGGAGAGCAGAGGCCTCCCCCGAGGGCAGGTACCCATCCCTCTGCACACGGCAGGCAGTGGCTCCCCTCAGCTGGCCCAGGACAGACAGGCGCCCTGAGAGGCTGTGCCAAAGTCTGGCGCTGAACCAGGGCATACAGGATTTCCATAGCCTCCAGCAAGTCACACTCCTGGTAAGGAATGAAAGCACCAAAGGGCCCAGGGGACAGGCAATGAAAGCCTTCAACCCCTGGGCGGCACACGGCAGCTCAACGCATCCACAGGAAACAAAGGCCCCTGAGTTGTCCCCCCAGCAATTAGTGGGGGTGAAACCGGGGTAAGGAAGCTCCTGCGGCACCTCTTGAACACGAAGGATGGCGCAGGCAATGTGTTTTAGTCTCCCGAAATGACAAGGACTTGTTTTCTCAGTGAAACATCTCTTGCAGCGACATTTCTATCAATTAACCGAGGCAACTCCAGGATGTGTGTTTTTCCAGCTAAAGAACGCTGAGAACCACAGTGCTTTTCTGCTCTGTTAAGTTAAACCAGCCTGAGGAGACGGCCATCCTGCTGCTGAGGCATCCCACGGGCGTGGTGCAGCTGCCAAAGGCCCAGTGGCTGCTGCTGACCTCCCTCCCCTGCTTGCCTGTGACCCATGTTGACAGGGTCTCCCCTGACCAAGGGAGCACTGTAGGTCTGCCAGAGCCGCTCTCTGTGACCCCATGACTCCAAAGGCAAAGCCAAACCCCGCTTTGTCTGTGAGTTTCAGGAACCGCACAGACAGAAATCAATTCCCTACGGGGTGGCGGGATGCACTTTGGGCGTAGACTTCATGAGCGACCTTACGGTGACATTCCCATGCTTGCGCCTCACTGCCTCTAGGACCACTTGATCAGCGTCAGCTTAAGATATGTAGCCATCAGGCCTCCCTGGTGGCACAAGGGGTTAAGCACCGCACTATGAAGCTATCTGCAGCCACCGCAGCATGAGTTCGACCCCCAGGCAGGGAGCAGACGCACATGGTGCAGCAGACCTCTCCTGCCTTGCCTGCTGCTCCCCTCAGCAGTGTATTTCGGTAGATCCGCCTCTTCCATTCCCCACTCTGTCTCTGGTGAATCCTCTCACCACCCCCCAGCACCTCTGGCCTGCACCCCAGATCTTGTATGCATAAATAAATCTTTTAAAAAAAAAGACATGTCCCCATCTACCCCAGTGTCTCTTCCTCCTCCCCATTCCTCAGCCACTTGACTCCACCCTTCTCTTTGCAGAAGGGACCAATACACTTCCCCACCACCAAGCCTTGGCCTTGGTCACTCCCTTTGCCTCAAATGCCCTTTCTCTAAATTCTGCAGCTGGAAACTTCAACTTGACCTTCAGATCCAAATGTCCCTCCAACCCTTGCTCCCACCCCCATCCTCCAGACCCCAAACAACCCTCCACTCACCGTTGCCCCCTGCAACAGGAGTACTTGTCCACCGCATAACTGACAGCTTTTATCACAGTTGATTCTATCTCCTCCCATGCGTCACCTCGTGCTCCTCAAGGTCCTCTGTGTCACCAAAGGAGAGCACAAAGCACTCACGCCAGATAAAATAGCAGCCGAAAGTGCGCCAGCAGACACGCTCATACCACACCATCCCGGCGACCCACACCTCCAAGCACCTGGCAGCATCTCCGGGTAAGAAAGGCTAGAGGTGCCTTTCACTTCCTGAACACAATGAGCCTGTGCAGTGAGGAGAGGCCCGCGCTGGGGTACAAGAGGCTAGATCTAGCTCTGTGAGGGGTGCAGACCACACGACCTCTTATGTTCCTGCGCCCAGGAGGAAGGCCTGATGGGTTTGGTAGGAGCTTCTTCCCATTCTGCCCGAACGAGGTGAATGATCATCAGTATACGGCAGCTCTTAGCCCATTACACAGAAAAGAAAAGAAAACCGATGTCCAGAGACCTAAAGGACACCCCAGAAGCACACAGATCTTGGGCCAGTTCCATTGGAATTTAAACTCAATCTTTGGACTTGACACTACAAATCAGTCTCCTTAAGTCCGAAGTCGCCATCTCAAAGCTGACCCCAGCTGCGGGAGAGCTGCTCAGGCGCCCTCCGCCGGCCACCCCTGACCCAGCGTCTCCGATGACGGACCTTGGGCAACAGAGCCTCGTGGGGACTCACGTGTGCTGAGGGCACACGCTGACTTTACCAGACAGAGCCCCACTGGGAGCTGCATTTAAAATAGTTTCTTAAGGTTGCAGAGATTAAAGAGATAAAATAAAAATATCCCTCCTCTAAGGCCTGGGACTTTTCCAGTTGCCCTTCTTGCTTCCCCACCCCTCGGCGGTTTCTTGCACACCGGGCACACTTCTTTGCATTCTCCTCTTGAGGTCCCTTCGCCTTTGTCTTTACTTCTGAATGCTGAGTGCCCCAGAGCCCTGGTACCCTTCTCTGTCTGTATACTCTGACTAGGTAAACTCAGTCAGCCCAATGGATTTTTTTTTTAAATTTATTTATTATGCAAACAAGAGCTGGAGTGCAGGCCAGAGTTGCAGGAAGTGAGAGGATTCACCAGAGACAGAGCAGGGAGAAGAACAGGCAAGGCAGGAGAGGTCTGCTGTGTCATGTGGGTCCCCCCTCCCTGGTCGGGGATCGAACTTGAGTTGCTGTGCTGCGGATGCTTCACAATGCAACGCTCAACCTGCTGCGCCACCAGGGAGGCCCTAGCCCAATGGCTTTTAGATTTCATCCTCAGGATTCTTTCATTTTCTTATGCATGCAAGAAGGGGGTGTGCAGACCAGAGGTCTGAGGAGTGAGAGCGTTCACCAGAGACAGAGTGAGAAACAGAACAGGCAGATTCACAGAAACACACTGCTGAGGGGAGCAGTGGACGAGGCAGGAGAGGTCTGCTGCACTCTGTGGGTCAGCTCCCTGGCCGGGGATCAAACTCATGCCGCAGTGGCTGGCGATAGCTTGCTAGCACTGTGTTTTTAACCCCTGTGCCACCAGGGAGGCCCATCCTCAGGATTCAATCAATAGCTTTATATGTTCAAAGCCAACAAGACAGCCCTGCATGAAGGGCTAATGGGCAATCTCAAACTTCTGCCCAGGCAGAACCCTTTCTTTTGCCAATCAGCTCTCCGCAGACCTTTAGTTCTCAGTAGAGAACCTGCCACCCAAGCAGTGCTCGAGCAATTGTTCCTAATTCTTTTTCCATAGACCCTCGCAGTCCCCACATGTAGTCTTTGCGTAACAGCAAGTTGTGCGAACCATTTCTAAGACATCTCTCGACTCGTCATTTTTCTGCTTGACTCCACTATCACCCAAAGCCAGCCCTACCTTTCCTTATCTGGGGCTCTCCAAGAGTTCAAACCTAGTAACTTTTTGCTTAACCCAGTGGATAATGTCCTTCCTGAGCTGACCAAGCTCTGTCCACCTCTGAGGCTCATATGCCCACTCACCCATTCGCCCGCCCACTCACCCATACTGGCCTGAGACTCATCGAGCTTCGTCCCTGACTCTAACTGCACTCTGCTTGTCCCGACTTCCTAATATTCTTGCAGATGGCTCCATCTTGCCATTTATGTCTCAGCTAAATGCCATCTCTCTCACCACCCCATTTAGGTCAGCCCGTTTCTTGGATGTGTTGAATTGTGTGCATGTTCACCAGACTGGTTCTGTGACGCAGGAACTGGATCTATCTTAGTGAAGACTCCTGCAGTCAATCCCCCCAGGGAAGAGGACGCCAAGGAGCCAGTGGAGGAGTCCGAGAGCTGAGAAGATGGAAGGAGCCTGATCTCTGAAAGACTGCCTGGAGCAAAGCAGCCCACTTCCTGCTACCCCTGCTGACCTGCATTAGATCATGACATAAAGAAGAAAAAAATCTTCACCGTTGTGGGCCTCCCTGGTGGCGCAGTGGGTTAAGCAACGCACTATGAAGCAAACCGCAGCCGCTGCAGCACGAGTTCGATCCCTGCTGCCGGCCAGTGAGGGGAGTTCGATCCCTGCTGCCGGCCAGGGAGGGGACCCACATGGCATGGCAGACCTCTCCTGCTGTGCCCGCTGCTCCCCTCGGCAGTGTACTTCAGTTGATCTGCCTGTTCTGCTTCCCGCTCTGTCTGTGGTGGATCCTCTCAACCCCCACACCTCTGGCCTGTACCCCAGCACTTGTATGTGTAAATAAATAAATCTTTTTAAAAAAAAATCTTCACCGTTGTATTTGCCATTCAAATCCCAGGACTGTTTGTTATAGCGGCTCACTTCTCTTGATAAAGGGTTGTGTCCACTGCTTCAAACTCCATTAACCTCTCTTTGCCTCACTACATACTGTGTTTGACTCAACTCTCTCCTCCAGAAAGCCTTCCTTGACTTGCCGTCGCTGGATTTCCTCCCCTTTTGTGTTCCTCCTGCACTGTTTCATCGTGTGAGTACTACAGTGTATTACATGCTGTCTTCTCAATGTCACTGTTTTTCTTGGGGTCTTAATCTTAAGAAGCCGTCTCTTAATCTTTTTGTCGTCACGGTTTATTAAGAGTATCTAGTACCCCAATAAATAATAAATAAACCTGAGACAGCAGACAGTCTAGGTTTTAATGGATGACACCAGGATTTCTTTGCAATGGTTAACAAGATTAGCAGGAACGTTTAGAATATGGAATAAAAAGTAGGGACAAGTTTACGAGTGTAAGTTTATTTGGATGAAAAAAACCTCTGGTGTTAATGTGGCCGGAATAAAGACATGATAATCATTAAGTAATTCTAGAAAGCAGACAACCCTAAAAAAGGAAGCCTTGCAAGATTCATTTTAACCCTGTCGGTTGCAATCCAATGAGTAAATACGGAAGACTCGGTACGGTGCAAGCAAGCACTGTGCCGAGAAGACAAGGGAAGCGCTACTGCCTCTGGACACACCCTACTCGGTGACCTTATGCTCTGAACACCTGCTTCGGGTGTTTTTAACCCCTGCTGAACCTACTGAGTAGACGGACACGAAGAAGCAGGCATCGTGGAGATCATACATGGATTTCTTTCACCAAAGCTTTACTACCAACGGGCATGCACTGACTCATTTGCAGATTTGGGCCATTGGCCTATGACTTGCCCCAGAGTGGACTGGGCACTCACGTGCCACCTGCAGCCTCTGGAGTGCAGAGCATTGTGCTATGTCCACTGAGGGGACAAGCAGCCAGATGGCGAACTGCCCTTTTACAGCGCTTGCGGAAAAGGAGTGAGGAAGGGCTCGCAGGAAGGGAGCTGCTCACACAGCAGGTGGCCTCCTACAGAGGTTGGTTTGCTGACCCTCTGGTTGGGCCCCAAAGCCTTTCCAGCCACACAAAACCCTGGACTTGCCATTAGCATATCAGAGGGCCCCCCCCCCCCCCCCGCAGGGCAGGAAATGCTGCAGGCAACAAAAGACAAGGCTCCATGGCCGAGCTCAGGTGCTTGCAGAAGCAGAATAAATGGCCCTCATGGAGCTGCAGTGACTGACGGAGGCCCACACATTTCCGAGGATGACCAATATCTTCCACGCCATCCCCGCCCTACTTGATCTGTAGTCAAGACTGCCCAACGCCTCCAAAGGCACAGCCCCCCAGAGCTACAATCAAAACCTCTCTCCAGCTGAAATGAAGACACTTTCAACTTAACTCCCACAGTGATTAGAAGGAACCTGCATTTTTAAAAGAGCTGAACGTGTTACATAATTGGATATTAGAGTGTCTGTTGCCAGTTTCCAGTACCATCTCACAGACTGAATCACTGCTCATGCCACGCTCCTCAGGAAGCAGCCGTCTTATTATTCCACACGGAAAGGGAGAGAGGTTCAGCACAAGAGAACTCCCCGTTCTTACTGTCCTAAAGGACTTCCCTCCCCCGAGCATGACGCCAGTGTTTGAGCCTCCAGAGCAGTGGCCCTTGACCAGGGGCAATTGCCCCCGGTGGACACTGGCCATGTCTGGAGACATGTTTGGAGGTCACGGCTCAGGGGTGCTCCTGGCAACCAGTGGGCAGAGATTGGGGTGCCATGAAACATCCTGCAGAGCACAGGGCGGGACCCCCTCCCCGGCCCCTGTAACAAAGACTCAAGGCTGAGAAGTTCTGCTCCTGTGGCCTGCCTTGTGAATGCAGCTGGCCAAGTCTGATGGCGGCAGCTGTACTAACGGGCGCCTTGAGGGACTTACATCCTCAAACTTAACGCATTACTTTAGAATATTGAACAGTTGTTGACAAAGAAACATATAATTTCTCCTCTTTGGCTGCAGCATTGAAATAGTTCATCTAAGCAGTCGATGCAAAACTTTAGAAAATTGTATACTGAGCACAGAGGGGTAAAAACGGTCCTCTGCGCAGTAAAGTGACTTTCACGTGGCCTTCATGCCTACAACTCTGTGCTCAGCTGAGTCTTAACTATACTCTAAGTGGTATAAAATTCAATTGAAGGTTCCTCCCTGGTGGCACAGTGGGTTAAGCAACACAGAATGAGGCAAACCGCAGCCACTGCAGCATGAGTTCGATCCTGCTGCTGGCCCGGGGAGTGACCCACATGGCGCGGCAGACCTCTCCTGCCTCGCCCGCTGCTGCCCTCAGCAGTGTGTTTCAGTGGATCTGCCTGTTCTGTTCCCTACTCTGTCTCTGGTGAATCCTCTCACCTCCCACACCTCTGGCCTGTACCCTAGTACTCGTGTACATAAATAAATAAATCTTTTAAAAAAAATTCGATTGAAGAATTCTTCCTCTTTAATTGCAAATATTTATAACCTCTTAAAAAAATCACACATTGGAGTATGATAAACATTGTTCAAATATAAACAACCAAATTACATTAAAATTACATGCTGTCCTTTAATATGTTTTTCTGAATCAAAAATTTTTCAGTTCAGTATTTAGAATATTGCAGATCCTATTTATATGAATAAACAAAGATATAGATGTATAGGAAAACATAAATTGTTTTCCTCAGATTCCACTGTTCTGACTGAAGGGGAACATGTTGACCAAACCAGTCCAGATCCAGAACTCCATGGAATACTGATCACTGGTTATGGTACCTATTATTATGCAATTTAGACAACAACATTTTCCACATTACAAAGTAGGTATTAGGTGCTAGGGGACAACTGCAGGTGATTGTAATGGCCTTTATAAAGATGAATGTAAAATGGAAACCAAACTGGGTCTCCCTGGTGGTGCAGAGGGTTAAGCAACGCACTATGAAGCAAACCACAGCCACCTCAACATGAGTTCGATCCCTGCTTGCAGGGCAGGGAGGGGACCCACATGGTATAGCAGACCTCTCCTGCCTCGCCTGCTGCTCCCCTCAGCAGTGTGCTTCAGTCAGTCTGCCTGTTCTGCTCCCCACTCTGTCTGGTGAATCCTCTCACCTCCTGTGACCCTGGCTTGTACCCCAGCTCTTGTGTGCATAAATAAATCTTTTTAAAAAAAATGGAGACCAAATTGACTTGCCTTGATCCAGCCTCTATTATCTTTTGATACAGTCTGCATATATTATAATATGCTGTATAATATATTATCTTTCCCTTAAAAGAAAATTCTTAATTAAAATTACTCCACTCTTTAAAAACTAGTCAGGACTAAGACACTTTAAAAATCAGAGTTATGCTCTCTAGTTGAGATAGTTCACCATTTGTGAAAATACTTCTGCTTTCTATAAAACATAGTGTCAAAAATGGGGCCTCCTTGGTGGCACAAGGGGTTGAGTGCTGCACTGTGGGCTTTCGCAGCCATCAAATCATGAGTTCGATTCCCGGCCAGGGAGGGGACCCACATGGCGCAGCAGCCCACTCTTGCCTCGCCCACTGCTCCCCTCAGCAGTGTGTTTCAGTCAGTCTGCCTGTTCTGCTCCCCACTCTGTCTCTGGTGAATCCTCTCACCCTCTGCACCTCTGGCCTGTACCC
>JAGFMF010011596.1:1619067-1633188 GCA_019455555.1 Galemys pyrenaicus | reverse complement strand
GCTCTTGTATGCATAAATAAATTCTTAAAAATCCTAAAAAAATAAAACAGTGTCATATAGTCTAACACAGTGGTGCCCAATAAAATCATTAGAAGCCTACTAATAGCTCAGGCTCCAAGCAGACTGGTTGAATCAGAGTATCTGAGCATGGTACTGAAAACACACACACACACACACACACACACACAAGTGATGAGCGATTCTAATACAATCCGTGGCAAAAAGATTGGCCAGAAAGTCAGGTCTAAAGCACAAACAGTCAAAAGCAATTGAAACAACAGATAAACAGGGAAATTTTTTTCTCCATGGGGATAGTGGGGACATTTCTCCAAGCCTCATGGCACAGGGAACAGGCATCACTCAGAATACATTCGGTATGGAACAACTTAGCAATGGCTCAGTTTGAAGCTGCTGTCCTGACTGATGAACACTCCCTGGGAAACCGAGAGCAGCAGCAAAGTATAACGGAGAGAATGCCGTTCTCAGTTCTGGCTCTTCCCCTAGCGAGCTGAGGGTGAGCTCTGCCAAGCCCCTTCACATCCCCAGCCTCAGTTTACTCACCTACAAAAGGGGACTTGGCTATGCGATTACTGCTGTTTTGGTTAGTTTAGGGAGACAAATAACTATGATAATTATGGACTTAGGAAAATAAATTAACTTAATATGTTATATTTTTCATCACTCTACAAGCACCGTACGGCAACCTAACAGAATGTATAAAGGAATGTTTGGAAATTTGTAATTAAGACCATTTCATCATATCAGAAAAAAATGGATCTCATGATTTGGCGCTAAGATATTTCTATAGCTATATTTATCTTAGACTGGAGATCAGCAATTTTTTCTGTACAGGAAAGGATAGTAAAGACATTAGACTTTGAGAGGCAGGCTACAGAAAATTTCTGTGGCATAATCTTTCATCTTTCAGTCATTCAGGAATGCAGAAAAACAGGTGAGGGGCAGGATTCGTTGGTCCCTGCCATGAACGGCAAAGTGTACCAGCACAAACCAAACTGTTTGTTTTTCCATAGCCACAAGCACCTGGCTAAAAGCTAACCGTGGGTAAGACCCAGGCCAACTGGGAAGAGTGGGTCACCCGCTGGTGGGTGGTTGTCCCCAGCAGGCTTCTCATTGCCCCTCTGGGTCTTCGTGTCCCAACACAGCACCAAGGGCTTTAGCCAGGTGTCTTTCCCTAGAGGAGACAAAGGCTCCTTTGCTGTAAGGGGGGAGGGAGGAGCACTGGGCTCTCAAACCAGGAAACTTGAGAGAGGTTCAAGAGACCATAGGTAAGGGAAAAATGACCAGGGACCCTCTGAATGGATTAAACATGGCCAATGGGAATTTACACAAGTATTAAAGCATTGCTTCATGAGCTCTCTCCCAGTGTACATAAACAGGTATTAGAATACAAATAAACATACAAGTGTGACTGAGTCAAAGTTTCTATTAGTTCCTATTCATCTTCGACCATTCATTGTCAGGCGGCAAAGGAAATGATCTTACACCACCATGGGTTCTTCTTGAATTCAGAAGACAACTGGACATCAACTTCTTATGTCACCTAGTGACCCACCATGAAATTCTTAATCATTTCACAGAAGCTTAAGTAGGTAAGTTCCAACACCGGTGGATATATGCAAATTCAATTTTTCAAAATTGTTCTCTGAGCTTCACCCAAATGCAGATACTTTTCCCTTAATGGCCTAGGTAAATAAATGAGGCTGTAACCCTGCTCCCTTACAAAACTGTCCACTGAGCAAAGGATGAAACTGAGCCCCACCCTAAGGCCTGAGCCAAAAGCCCAGCCGTCCCTATCCCCTGTGCTTTCTGCTGCCCACACGGTCCCCTCCTTGGCTTACGGATTTTTCAGTAAGAGTCTAGTCCACCGCTTCCTGCTACTCAGCTAGCAATGTCAGTCCTGATGCTCTTCGCACCAGGACCAGAGTCCGTCTTTGAGTACTGTCTCATCAGACCAGTCACAAAAGCAGTCTCCCAGCTCCAGTGCCCCTTTCTGTAGTCTGCCCTTGCTGCTGGGACTGGATCTCTGCAAGCCCTGACGTCACTTCTGAGATACACTTACACTCTGAAAGATGATTTGGACCCTAGACATTGTCCATCATCTATTCCAGCCTTCCATTTTAGAGAGGATCCACTCGTTCTGTACTTTCTAAAATGACACTTTGCAACAACAACAACCACATTATTTGAACAGATAATCCACAGACTACTATTTCCTCTGCCTGCTGCTATAAGGCAGTTAGGGAATCCAAAGGAAATCCCCTAAAATTTCAATGCAGCCCACTGACAATGGCCAGGTTAAGGAAACAACCTAGGTGTCCAAGGACAGAAGAATAGCTCAGAAAAACGTGGCATATACAGCCCACGGAATACTACTTAGCTGTTAAGAGAGATGAATGCTTGCATTCGCAACAACACAGATGGAGCTGGAGAGGATGATGCCAAGAGAAATTAAGTCAGAAGGAGAAAGACAAATACCAGATGGTCTCACTCATGTGTGGAATATAGAGAAACAGAACGAAGGATGGGACGAAACCAGTGACAAACCCTTGACATCTGACTGCAAAACTGAGGCAACTAGAAAGGGAGGGTATTGGATAGAACTGGGGGAGTCTGGGGGCCCAATGGAGCAAGGGAGAGCATTTTTGTGGCTTTGGTGTGTGAGAAAACATGCATTTGTATAGGTTTAAACCTACAGCCCCTAAGAGAAACACAATGATGTAAACCGACTTACTCAATGAACCTAATTGGAGGGGAAAATACCTTTAGACTTTCTTTTGATCTTTAACATGGGTCAATATATCTGTAAGTAACGGGGTTGTAATCTCAACAAATGCTAGATTTGGAAATGTAGATCTCAAGGAGGAACACTAAAGCAATTTTCCTGTAGTTATTCAGCAGCTGTCATCCCTGAAAATTGTAATTGCAGTGAAATAGCATGTTCCCCAGTCCTGATGAGGGGAGGCAATGTTCTGTGACCTGAAGCATGCAATGCGAGTGAGGGATGCAGAAGATCACCTGAAGGTCTAGAATATACAATGAAAACGCTGCTGGGTATATGAGGCCAACAGCTTTCAATTCCTCACAATACTTTACACTGCTCTGGTCCCTCAAGCATCAACAGTCACCTTCTGATCAGATTTTGATATTTGATTATGACATTCTCACCACCACAAAAACTCCTTGTATATCCACAAACCACGTTAAACACCAACCCCTTAGTGCGTTAAACACTGACCTCTTTCTTTTCCCCACAAATGTAAAACAGCACACAGAGCTGAAAAACAGGGATGGGTCTCTGTAGTTATGTTTAAATGGCTTGTTTTCATTCCAGATGTTAGTGTTGGGAGATGAGGGGACTGAGCTCAGCAGTAAAGCGTTTCATTGCAAATGTCAGTGCTATGGTTATCTGGTAGTTTTCTATCCCTACATAACAAACTACCCTGGATCTTAGCAGTTTATTTATTAATTACATTTTAAAAGGGTAGGTTTATTAGGGAAAGGAGAAAGAAGGAGAGTGGTATTTGCATAGTCACAGGTAGGCAGGAGAGCTGTGTGATCTTAGCAGTTTAAATCAACAGTTATTATCTCACCATTCCCATGGAGCAGGAATTCAAGAGCAGCTCTGGTGGTTCAGTGATGGGTGCAGATGAGGTTGCATTCAAGCTGTTATCTGGACTGCAGTCATCTGGAGACGTGACAGGCTGGAGGGTCGGCTTGCAGGTTCACTCCTATAGTTGCTGACAAGCCTCAGATCCTTGCGGGCTCTAGGCCAGAGGCTTTAGTCTCCGGCCTACTCGGAACACACCAGTCAGTCCTCCAAGCACTTCAAGAACAGCAACCGGAAGAGCGAGAAACTTCATGTATTTGTTTCCTCGGCTGCTACAATGCAGCTCCACAACCGGTGGCTCAGAACACAGGTCATTGACTCACAGTTGCGGAGACCTGGAGGTCAAGCATCAAGGTGCCAGCAGGACCTGTTCCCTCTGAGGTCCGCAGAGGATCCACCCTGGTGGTGGTAGGAAGCTGACAAGCTTCAGCATTCCTTGGCCTATGGCTGTATCACTGGGATCCTTTGCCTCACGTAGCTGTCGTTACGTGGCTATCTTCAGTCACACTGGACCAGGGGTCGCCCTACTCCATGTTTTTTTTTAATTGTGGGGGGAAAAAGATGTAAAATTTACCCTCTTAACCATATTAAGTATATAGTTCATTAACGCTAACTATATTTATATTGTTGTTCAACAGATCTCCGGCACCTTTTATTTTACAAAACCTAAACTCCGCACCCCTTGAGCAACAGCTCCACAAAGCTCCCTTTTTTCCCACCCCAGCCCCTAGGCCCCACCCTTCTACTTTGTCTATGATTCTGACTGTGTCAGTTACCTCACTCAAGTGGGCTCACATTACCTGGCGTCTGGCGACACTGCTTTCATTTGGCATAACATCCTGAAGGCTCAGCCGCACTGTACTACATGACAGGATTCCCTCATTTTTAAGGCTGACCATGATTCCACTGCATGTGTAGGGCACATTTTATCCAAAGATGAACATTTGGCCACTGGGAATATGCTTCTATGAATAAGGGAGTGCAAATATCTCTGAGACCCAGTTTTCAGCACTTTTGGATCTATGTGCTGAAGTGGCAACACTGGATCATATGGTCGTTGTATATTTAACTTTTTAGGAATTGTCAAACCCTTAACACAGTAGTTGCATTTTACAATCCCATCAACAGTGCTCACTCACTCCACATCCTTATTCTCACCAATACTTGATTGTTTGTTTTTTTATATCAGTCTCCATAATGAGTCTCATTAAGATTATAATTTGTATTTTGCTAATGATTAGGGATGTTGAATATCTTTTCATATGCTTGTTCACCACTTGTATGTCTTTTGGGGAAAAATGTATATTCAAGTCTTTTGGCCATATTCAAACATGCTATTTATTTTGCTGTTATTGAGTTGTAGGGTTCCTAATATATTCTAGATATTTTAGATGTTAACCTCTTACCAGTGTAGAATTTGCAAATATTTTCTCTCATTCCAGAGTTTGCCCTTCCCCACTGCTGAATTTTCTGCACAGAGTTTGAAGTGTGATGGAATCCCATTTGTCTACGCTTTTGCTTCCTACACATTCCATGTCACCTCCAGGAAATCACTGTCAAAGTTAAAGTCATGAGGCCCTTCGCATCAGTTTTCTTTAGTTCTGCGTCTTAAGGTTAGGTCATTAAACTATTTTAAGTTAGTTTTTGTGTATGGTTGTAAGATAAGCACTCAATTTCATTCTTTTGTATGTTGATACCCAAATGACTTTAGTATGTTGGTTTTATATCCTGCAGCTTTGCTGAATTGTTGAGCAGTTTTAACATTTTTTGGGGTGGAAGCTGTAGAATCTTTCTCACAAGAACATGTCATCTGCAGGGATAATTACTTCCTCTTTTCCAATTTGGATGCCTTTCATTTCTTTTTCTGACTTCATTGCTCTGGCTGGGACTTCTGATACTACTTGGATAAAAGTGGTGTGAGTGGGTATCTATGTCTTGTTCATGATCTGAGAGGAAAAGATCTCAGTCTTTCACTACTAAGTATAATGCCAGCTGTGCAATTTTCATATATGTGAATTTCCACATATTATATCAAGTCAGTTTCCTTCTATTCTTCCTTGAGCATTTCTATCATGAAAGGTGTTGGATCTTATCAAGTGCTTTTCCTGCATCTACTGAGATGATTCTGTGGTTTTTGTGCTTCATTCTATTAATTGTGTTCTGTAACATTCATGAATTTTCATGTGTTGAACCACTTATCCATGCCAAGAATAAGTCCTACTTGGTTGTGGTGTATAATCCTTAATGTGCTACTGATTTGGGTTTCCTAGTATTTTGCTAAGGATTTTTGAGTATGACATCATCTTAGCTAATGACATCTGCAATGATGCCGCTTCTAAATAAAGTCACATTCTAAGTACTGTGAGTTAGGACTTTAACGTGTCAACCCCCCCGTAATTTCCACCAAAATCCTCTCATTTTTTTGAATTCTGCAGTCCAGAAAAATCTTTTCATTGGTCACAGAGGTCCTTTGAATGCAAACTATTTGTGTCTCTCCTTTGATTTTTCCTTCCTTGTGGAAATCAGTCTCTTTTATACAGTGAGTTTATTTTTAATTCAGGAAAACAAAGAAAATGAATGACTGGCGTGTGGTCAGTTCCTAGTTCCGCCTCGGTTCGAAAACAAAGGGTCAGGGCCTAGCCAGGACCCACATACTTCAGTGATTTCTTACTTCGGCTGTTGAACAGATGTTCTGTGCCTGAAACCTCATTCTTCCCTCCAACCCAGAAATAACAAACCTCCAAAGACCTGGATGGAGGCTAGGTGAAAAGTGCAAATTTATTACACCTCGGATGAATCTTACTTGAGAATCTTCTGACCTCAGTAAGCCAGTTTTCTCTACATAGACCTGTTTACACAGGAGCCCCCCGTGGTTATTTAGAGAATGTGTTTTTCTGCTGTCCAAATGATTGCGCTACAACATTCAAGCGACACACAGGGTTCTCGGCTGCTTTGGGGTATCCCTCTTTAGGCAGAGCCCCTGCTGTCCTGACCTGCCTCCCAGGCCACCCTGCAGTCCTGATCAGTTTCCTAGAGCTTCAAAGACCATTTTCATGCATGTCACCAGTTGAGCACCTCCTGCTCTATGCTTCCATAGGTTGGGAATAAATTTTCCACTGAAGGAACATTTTCATTTTAAAAATTAAAATTGCAGCACAGTTCTGAGGTTAAAAGAGTTGCTTTATTAACTAAAGTGATATCAAGTCACACATGATATAGATGAATCACTTTATGGTGTTTGACACACTTGAGAGCTTGAGTAAGCTGCTTCTAAAAATTAAGCACCGGCCTCTAGCATTTGTACATGTAAAGGTATTTCTTGAAAAATGCTTCTTTTGGGCGATTAGAAGGTAAAAGGATGACTTTTAATCAATCAAACAACAGATTTTCCTATGTATCATGAAGGTTATAAATTTACTTAAAATTCACTTCTTAGGGGCTCCCTGCTGGTACAAGGGGTTAATGTGCAGCACTATGAAGCTATCGGCAGCCACTGAAGTATGAGTTTGACCCCCAGCCAGGGAGCTGACACACATGGCACAGCAGACCTCTCCTGCGTCACCCACTGCTCCCAACTCTGTCTCTGGTGAATCCTCTCACCACCACCACCCCAATACCTCTGGCCTATACCCTAGTCCTTGCATGCATAAATAAATCTTAAAAAAAAAAAAAGCAAGCATGTAATACAGAAAAGCAGCCATGAAAAAGAATTTTAAACAAATAATCTATTTGCTGCATCCTGGTTTACTTTAAATGTGCAGATATGATATTCTGGTTGGCTGTGAATGAGGGTGAAGTGTAACTACCGAATATAAATACTTTCAAGAAATTGTTCTGATATAATTTCTGTGCAAGGCCTCCAACATCTCAAGACATAAGAAACAGAATTATAACCAGAGCTCAATTTCTAAGAAAAAGAAAAACGGAAGTTAAAAAAAAATAGTGCTCTCTAAACTACAGGGGCTGGATTCTTAGGTCCTGAGAGTCAATATTTCTAATAGAAATACATTGTTCTTCTCCCTGTACCAAACACTAACCCTCAAAATGGATACACAAGAATTGAATTTTTGAGTTTAAAATTTTCCAATAACCTGAATCTCACAGCATGGAGCGAAAGAAGCAAGACACAAATGTAATACCTTACAATTTTTTTTCCTACAGAGTATGAAAAGCCAAGCAAAACTAATCTATGCTATTATAAGTCAGCCTGTGGTTACCTTTGGTGGGTAAAGGACTTAGGGACAGGAGGGGGTGATACGAAAAGGTACTACCTAGTTCCTCCATCTGCCTGCTATTTAGACAGGAGTGATCACTTTGGACAAACCCTTCAAGCTTCCACACATAACCTGCACATTTTTCCTTATAAATCTTGTACTTCATGAAAGAATACCTACATATTTCCTGCGTAAATATTAAACAGGATAGAGTCAGGATTACAATACTTTAAGAGACAAAGAATGTCTAATGTTGGAAAAATGCTTCATGATAAGAGTGAAGTATTGAAGTCTGGCTCCTGCAGATAGTGGGGCGTAGTCTTAGAAGGTTCCATGGGCAAACAGCCACATAAAAGGCCATGTAAACAGCAGCCCTGGTACATTCCAGCCTTTCGAATGGGTGGCAGAACATAGGTGAAGGAGACTCAAGAGGGTTAGAGAAGAAGGAGGCCCTAGATGATATAGACTATGTAATATTACAACAGATAACACGAGGCCCTGGCTCACTCTGGGGTCGTTTTCACTTAATTCAACTGATTGGCCAACTGATGGATTAACCACCACCCTTAGAGCATGTTCTTGGTATATACTGAGGCTTACTAGCCATGTGACCATAACATCCTTAATTTTTTGGTAAAATGGTTTAAATCACTGTGTAATATGTAGTTTAAGGTCTCCTGAGGAAGAGGTCTTAGAATTCAGCATTTGGAGACAATGGCTCTGTAAATTAAGAAGTACAACTGTCCTGCTTACAAGTTTTTGCCTAAATTTGTTGACAGTGTCTCTATTAACCTTTGTGTCTTGCACCTTGTGGGTTCCCTGCCTTTTCTACCGTGATTGTACTGTTATATTGTGGCTGAGAAGAACTATACACATATTTGGTCATTCAAATACACAAAGTATATTTCTCATAAAGATCTGGTTTTCCTCATAGTTCCTGGCTCACAGCTCCCAAACCTTGGAATTTTCTGAGTGATAAGCATCTTTTGTTCCAATATTCAGGTCCTAGTTCTGGAAATCACTTCAGGGCATGACTTGTAAAATGGGTGTCTTGTTATTCATAACAAGCTTTTTCTACCACAACTGGGATTATGTTAATAAAGTGACTATTAACATATTGGTAAGCACCTGAGGAGGGGGCTGGCTACCAGGGGAACCAACTTTGAGCAGGGGATGATACTTTCAGGGTCACCCTATCAATTCTGAGGAGGGGTGGAGATTGAATCTGTCATCAGTGGCCTAGGAGGTCATCATGATTATGTAACGAAGCCTCCACAGAAATCCATAGGAAGAGGCTCGGCTGGGGGACAGAGGATCGCTCGTGCCACAGTGATGGCCCCAAACTCCTCTCGAACAGGTCTTTTGTTTGGGACACTGCACTTTGTATGTCTTCATCAGGTTGCTGAGTCGTATAATTTATTAATAAACCAGCGCTCTAGTAAGTAAAATGTTCGCGTTCTATGAGCCACTCTAGCTAATTAATCAAGCCAAGGAGGGGATCCTGGGAACCTCTGATTTACAGCCAGTTGTCCGAAGTACAGGCAAGAAGCAAAGCTTGTGATGGGCTTCCTGAGTTGGAAGCTCCAGGGTACAGCTGGTGGGTCAGAAGTGCAAGAGCCTGGGCCTACCGCTGGCGTCTGAGGGGAGGACAGTCTTGTGGGGCTGAGCCCTTAACCAGTGGATTCTAACATGATCTTCAGGTTGATTAGTGTCAAAACTGAGTGGAATTTTTGGAAACACTATTGGTGTTTCTAAATTCTGCCCTCCATGGAATTGGGTCCCAGAACCCATCTGCGTATGAACCCAATTCTGTGCATTTTTACTGTAAGCCATTGTATACATGTGCACGTGCATGCACGTGTAAGAAACGCAGCATAAATACATAAACCCGAATCACTGCCCCACTACATTCAGGGCTGCAGAGCCACAAGGAGGTTCTGAATCTCTGGCCTCCAGACACTGTGATCTTTCCGAGGCCCTAACACTGCTAAAAAAGGCACCATGTTCCCCACTCCCGCTAAATGCAGCGCCTTGGACTTGTTACTGGCCGAGACGCTGGGTAACGCTATGAAACACAGAAGGCAGGTGGTCTGGAAGGACAGCTCTGGCTTCCACCACACGACCTGCATGCAGGACTTCGAGGAGACATGCGGAGGAGAGCCACGTAGAGACATGTGGGTGACATACATGTCGAGGCTGTCCCTGACAGAACCAACGGCAGCCAACATCTTGATCTGAACTTTGATTTTTCTTCTTTTGTCAGAGACTTGCCTGATACCTTTCACCCCCTTCCTTCGTTCCCCACCAGAAGGAACCTTAAACTCGTGGCAAGCTTTTGGGCATCAGTGGCACTACTTTGGGTGGACCTTGTTTGGCTGGGTATCTACCCACAAGGGGATGGGTAATTTGGGGTGTTTTATCGGGAAATTACTGGTAATACCCTCATTTGTTTTCCCTTTCTATGCACACAAATTCTATTAAAGATCTATCACACCAGTATGCAGCACATGACAGGACCCCATTTTAGAGCATGCACCCAGTTTGTATGGGGCCCTTGGGTACCCCCTGGTCACATGCTAATAATACCTGCTACTGTTAAACAGTCTACTGGCAAAACTACCCAACACATGAGATATTTAATACTGAAAAAGCACAAGTAAAACAGCTTTTCTTTTTTTTTTTAAGATTGATTTATTTATACATACAAGAGCTGTACAGAGACGCGGGNCTACTGGCAAAACTACCCAACACATGAGATATTTAATACTGAAAAAGCACAAGTAAAACAGCTTTTCTTTTTTTTTTTTAAGATTGATTTATTTATACATACAAGAGCTGTACAGAGACGCGGGAGGTGAGAGGATTCACCAGAGACAGAGCGGGGAGCAGAACAGGTAGATCTACTGAAATACACTGCTGAGGGGAGCAGGAGGCAGACAGGAGAGGTCTGCTGTGCGCTGTCGGTCAGCTCCCTGGCTTGAGATCAAATTTGCGCTACTGTGCTGAGGATGCTTCACAGTGCGGCATTCAACCCACTGCACCACCAGGGAGGCCCCAGCTTTTATTTCTGAGGACAAATAAAAATGGCATAATTTCAGGAAGGAAGTCTAGACCTAAAAGCCCAAGAGATGGAAGCAGGCAGGTAGAAGGAACAGGGATAAAATGTACTTCAATCCTTACATCAATCAGGTGCAGGAGGAAAATTTCGTTTCTGTTCTGCATGCTAAAGGGTGAGATGGTCTCCAAGTGCAGCGGTCCAGCTCTTGCTAACCTGTCCACCACACACAGGGTGGAAGGTGCCTGCTGAACATTCTGAGTTATCAGAAAGGAAGCTAGCTTCGAAAAGATTACAGTGCTCCAGAGAATATCAGTGAGTTTCTCTAGTCTTACTGGAACATTCTTGCAATCGAGTATTTAAAACCCAGTTCAGGGCCTCCCTGGTGGCGCAGTGGGTTAAGCAACGCACTATGAAGCAAACCGCAGCCACTGCAGCACGAGTTCAATCC
The DNA here is from genome assembly GCA_019455555.1 of Galemys pyrenaicus. NCBI lineage: Eukaryota > Metazoa > Chordata > Mammalia > Eulipotyphla > Talpidae > Galemys > Galemys pyrenaicus. The sequence goes on along the minus strand of JAGFMF010011596.1, from coordinate 1,621,840 downwards.
CTGCTACCGGCCAGGGAGGGGACCCAAATGGCACAGCAGACCTCTCCTGCTGTGCCCGCTGCTCCAGTCAACAGTGTACTTGTGTTGATCTGCCTGTTCTGCTCCATGCTTTGTCTGTGGTGAATCCTCTCACCCCCCCACACCTCTGGCCTGTACCCCAGTGCTTGTATGCATAAATAAATAAATCTTTAAAAAAAAAAATAAAACCCAGTTCATTTTCTTCCACCAACTTTACCTCGTTAAAATACACACCACAAATTAGATTATTCCAGAAGCTTCACATTTTGAAACAAACTCATGACTGGAGACAAGAAAACCTTGAGGTTGGAAAAAAGAGATGTCAGATTTCCAAATATTTGAAACCTCTAGTAAATAATAACTGTAAAATTGAGAACTAGTTTGTGCTGCGGTGGAGTAGGGATTTGTATCTATGAGGGAGAGAGGGGTCTCCAGCAGACAGGAATAGTTTTTACTTAATATTGAAAAGGTCTAACACCGGGAATGCTCACGTTAACATATGCCCACGTCCTGTCATCACAGGTCCAGCAGAAGGTCAACCAGGCTTCATCGCCAGGCAGCAGCATAATTTCTTCTCATCTTCTAATATTCCCATCCACCCTCCATTTCAATTAGATTTTCATTTTGTCTATTGGCTCAATTTTTAAAACTCTAGGCTTGGGGAGAAAAATCAGAAGAGTAATATACTCATTATTTTCAAAGATCTGAAAGTGACAGGAAGTCTTCTAATTGATGTAGTAACGTCACTGCCTGAGTGACTACAGCCCACGTATTCGCTGGGCTGGAAAAGGACCTCAAAGGGCAGCGAGAGAGGGAGAGAAGCTAGATGGACTACATGGACACTCTCTTTGCCCTTACTGAGCAAACGCTGCGGTGTGACTTTCTTCGCTGTGGCGCTTAAGAGGCCCGCGACAAAGGGTGACACCATTTTAGTGCCCAGGCCCCCCTTCCACCTGCTCTGCGCGCTGCATTCTCCCCTGGGGTGAGCCACAGTAACTGCACACGGCTCCTCCCCGAGCCAAGCCCGGCCTTCATCTCACCGCTCTTCTGCCTCTACCCTGGTGCTACCTGGATCTCTGTGATAGGTCTCTGGGGGTTCACTGTCATGGTCAGGTCCTGAAAACGTGGGCATCTGGACGTCTTAGTGTCCAGTCAGCGAGCACACGGATGACGCGCACGCCTTTGAAATTGGCCCTTCCGGGCCACCAGCCTCGGGTGTAACGTTCGGCGGGTGCGTGGCACTCTCGCTTGCCCGCCTTGCCCAGGCTACGTCAGAAAGGGCAGCTGTGGCGCACTGCGTGGCGTGTTCCGAGGCAGCCAATCAGGGCTGGGCTCCAGAGGGGCAGCCAATGAGAAGCGCCCCGGGAGGCAGCTGGCGAGGGGCGAGCCTTGGTGAGGAGACCATTGCTGAGGCGCTTTCGGAAGAAGGACGACCGTTGGTGCCAAGCTGGAGGGCGAACGCCACAGTCGCTCCTCTGTGGGCGGGCTCTCTCTGCCCGATCTCCGCATCAGTCTTTCCTTCGATGAGCCCGTGGAGCTGTCCACAGTGGCGGGGCCTGGGGGCTTCGGCCCTCGGGCGTCAGGAGGCCGTCGGCGGACAAGAAGCGAGTTCGAGTCCGAGTCGGGCTCTGGCTCCGGCTCCAGCTCTGAGGAGCCCTCTCCTCCGGCTCTGGTTCCGGCTCCGACTCTGACTCCGACTCCGACTTCAACTCCGACTCCAACTCCGACTCCGACTCCGACACCGACACCGACACCGACACCGAGCGACAGGAGCGACTCGAACCCGCCACTGGGGCGGTTCTCACCGCCCAGAAGCTCCGCAGGGTCGCCGCCCCAGGGGGCGCCCGTGCTGAGTGGCACATCGTCGTCCAACAATGACCTGGCCAGCATCTTCGAGTGTCCGGTGTGCTTCGACTACGTCCTGCCACCCATCCTGCAGTGCCAGAGCGGCCATCTGGTGTGTCACGACTGCCGCCCGAAGCTCACGCGCTGTCCGACCTGCCGCGGCCCGCTGGGGGCCATCCGCAACCTGGCGATGGACAAGGTGGCCAACTCGGTGATGTTCCCGTGCAAATACAGCCCCTTCGGCTGCGAGATGGCGCTGCCCCACCAGGAGAGGGGCGAGCACGAGGAGGCCTGCGAGTACCGCCGCTACCCGTGCCCCTGCCCCGGCTCGGCCTGCAGGTGGCAAGGCCGCATGGACTCCATCATGCCGCACCTGATCCAGCAGCACAAGTGCATCACCACCCTGCAGGGCGAGGACATCGTGTTCCTTGCCACCGACATCGGCCTCCCCGGCGCTATAGATTGGGTGATGATGCAGTCTTGCTTCGGCTTCCACTTCATGCTAGTTCTCGAAAAACAGGAGAAATACGATGGTCATCAGCAGTTCTTTGCAATCGTGCTGCTGATCGGAAACCGCAAAGAAGCCGACAATTTCATCTATCGACTGGAGCTGAACGGATCGCAGCGGCGGCTGACCTGGGAGGCCAAACCGAAATCCATCCACGAGGGAATTGAAACAGCCATCATGAAGAGCGATTGCCTGATTTTTGACACCAGCATGGCGCAGCTTTTTGCAGAAAATGGCAATCTGGCCATCAATGTCACCATCTTCATGTGTTAAGCTGGCCAGCCAACATCTGCTGGCAGGATGGAGGGAGCCAGCCAACATCTACTGGCAGCATGGAGGGAGCCAGTCAACATCTACTGGTAGCATGGAGGGAGCCAGCCAACATCTACTGGCAGCATGGAG
>JAGFMF010011596.1:1588376-1619017 GCA_019455555.1 Galemys pyrenaicus | reverse complement strand
GGCAGCATGGAGGGAGCCAGCCAACATCTGCTGGCAGGATGGAGGGAGCCAGTCAACATCTACTGGCAGCATGGAGGGAGCCAGCCAACATCTGCTGGCCAGGGTTTAAGGACCTTACACTCTATGGACTAACAAGGCACTCAGATGCCTGCCAGCCCAAAACTTTTGGCGGTTGGGGGCTATCTATACATGAGGAAATAAAAGCAAAGGCTGTTTAAGTCACTAGTTGCATGCTGTCGTAGTGATGTATTTAGCAATAAGGCAATAGTTCACTGTAAATATATACGTACTGGGATGGGAATCTTAGCATTAAGGGAACATTGTAAAGCAATTCTGAGTTTGTTGTCTATTGACTATATAATGAAAATACTGGGTTTTGCTTTCCCAATTCTACCTACCTGTGTAAGAGAGTGTGTGTGCGCATATGTGTGTGTGTGTGTGTGTGTCTCCCTTTAACCTACATGCCATGTTAAGTGATCTTGGACCACTGCTTTTCCCCTTTGTGAGATTATAGTGCTGCTGTGTATATCCTTTGCATGTATATTTGCTACTTCTTACTCATTCTGGGTTTTCATTACACTAATTTGACTTTTTTTCTGTAAAATAAAAACAAAGTGCTCTTCCCTAGGGCCAATGATGAAGAAATTGTTAGAGTCCCCTGGAGAAATTCATCATTCCAGGGTAGACATTTTGACAGTTTTGTCAAAAAATAGACAAGTTTTCTTCTGCTTCTTCCATGTGTTGTATTTAAGGCTCATTGGGTTAACATCTTTCTCCATTATAGCGTACACCTCATATATCCCACAAAGCTCTGGGATCTGGATATGTGCCTAGGTAATTACCACATTTTCAAGCAACAGAATTTAACAAATACAGAAACAAACTCACTTTTTCCTTTGTTTCTGCAAGAGATACAATTGTAAAAGGACTTTAGGATTCGTTTGAAGTGGAATATGGTATAAAAGCATGCAGGGTGTTTGATTACAGATATCTCCAGCTTTTTGAACTTTCTTGCTATGTCAGTTCACTGTTCTGAAAGATGTCCATTAATACCTGTTCTCACTCAGTGAAAGAAGTGACCCAGCAGTTGGAGACGCCGCAGTATCCAGAGCAGTGAGGCCACACCAGGCTCTTCCCCCTGGAACTACTTTGTTCAGGTTGTGTATTTAACACAGGTTATGTTTTTACTAGATGGTAGTGTTATTTGTGAGTTTTTGAGTTATTTGTTATGATTTGGTATTCTATGTTTTGGGGTATAAGAATGTTCATAATTTTTTCTGGTTCTTTATACCATTTTGACTTATGTAAGGTTTCATAGTAAATGTATGTATGACATTTACTTTTCGATAGTGGGGCAACCTATATTATGACATTTACTTTTAGATAGTGGGGGCAACCTATATTTTCACAAATGGTCTTGTTTTCTCAGATCTCATCTTGCTCAAAATTCTTCAATAGCTCTCTACTGTCTATGAAGTATAACCTAACCTTATCAACCTAAACAACATCTGTGATCTGGCTTGACTCACTGCTCCACCCCTTCCCATTACATGTTAAACCCAGCAATACTCAAGAACATCACCCTCAAAATGCTATACTCTCCTCTTTCTACTTTCACATACCATTTCCCAAAATGGCTTCCCACATTTAGGTGACTCCTGTTTAAATCTCAGTTCAAAGCCTTCACATTCTGTTGCCCCCAAGCTTACTAATCCTCCCTTCCCCATACTTTAGACACGTCCTACCCATCCATCTGCAAAGGATCTCAACTTTAGCTGCATACTGGGCTCCTTACATCAGAATCTTTGGGAGTAAGACCCAGGGATCAGCATTTTTAAAGACTCTCCAAGTAATAATAAATGTTTGAGGAACACTGTTTTTTCCTCCCCAAATCAAATACTCTAAACAAACAATGAGAATACTTTCACTTTCTTACAAACTTAGTGCCTAGTTCAAAGTGAATAAACATATAAAGCTGAGGCAATTACTTTCTTTAAGATGTTTTTCAATCGTTAATTCTTTAGAAAACAGTGTCAGAGAATAGAAAAACTGCTTGATCCAAATCAACCTGTTTTAATATTGTTATCAGCAAGTTTAACTTTTATATTTCTGAATATATTCATCTTTTGCAAACTACCTCCCTTCACTTTTAATGACAGAGGCGGGTTATCCCTCCAAAATTGTTATTTTTAAACATGATTTGACATAGCTTATTCATTTAGTGCAACCAGGAAAAAAATTTAAAGAAATAAAATTAGCAAGTTCCCTTCAAAAACAGTCAACTGAAATAGAGATGTATAAGTGCCTAGCAGAGAACCCTACCCATGCTCGATAACGGCAGCTGTTATGATGTGCTTCCTTTTTTCAGAAAAGGCTGCCTTAATTATTTCACCTCATGCAAAGGCGTCTGGAGACTATAAGGGATAATAAATGACTTTCCAAGTGCCTCCTTCATTTATATACAGTCTATGAGATTTCCTGATCTCATTCATCATAAATAGAGAGGTGTTTGCAGTTTTAGAAATTCGACAAGCTACCCATGACAGACAAGAAACAGTCTGTTCCATCTTTTCTCACTCCATTTGGCTAATGCTATGCAAGGCCTGCTTTTCCAGACCTTTTTTAACCCCCCACAAAACTCTGGCTCTACATTTGTCCCAGAAGTTTTCAGATTGACTGTTCTGGAGCTAGCCAGCCACTTCTTAGGTTTATTCACTTAACTCTACTCCTACACACGTTCCTCTCTCTGATCATCTGATGCCCCTACCCCCAGCTGAGTCAGTCAACCAGTCATTTTATTGCCTCCACCAGAAAGTCTGTCTTCAGGCAGGGTGCCTCTGTCTAGCATTAAGCAACAACATTTACTTACGCCATAGCATTTCTTAGTGTCCATAGTACTAATCAACTCCAGTGTTTCAGTAATGAATTATAATGACAGCTCTCCATGTTATAATGACAGCAAAATTTGAATTAGATGCAAGTCTCAAAAACGAGTAATTTTTATCTAACTCAGGATGAACTTAAAAAGTCATTTTGTTTTGAACCCTTCTCCTTGCTTTAGTAAGCATCATGCATGAATTCAATAAGGTTTTTGTTTTGACAACTTAAGTCTTTTGTAGCATGAGCTCATATTATAACCATAACTTTCACCGACTAGATCTCCAGGAACTGATAAAAGACACAGAAGACCAGACATTCTTGGCATACTGGCTAGTTATTGATATCCCTCACCTCTTTCTCTTTGGCACCCCCATTTCCCAGCTGCCTTCGTAGTTAGGTATGATCAAGTGACTGCATCCTGACATTGGAAGTCACATGTTGAAAATGGGAGAGCACGAGGTCAAAGGAGCGTGGGTGCCAGAATTACCGTTTGGAAGACTTGCTGCCTATCAAGAATATTCCTTTTGGACTTTACTTAAAAATGTTTTTCTAAAGGCATTGAGATTTTGAGTGTTTATGTTACAGTTTTACCTTTACTAGTATACAGTTACACTGTACTTTTAAAAATGTTATTTTCCCCTCTTATAATAGTGATATATTTCATTGTTTACTATTTGGAAAATACTTTTCAGTGGTGTGTTAATGTTACCTGAAAAACGTTTTTAGAAATAAATTTCTGATAATGCTGTTAGTCATAGTGTCCTTTCTTTTTCCTAAACATGGGAAGTGAAGGGGGAAAAAAAGATCCCCTAAATTGAGATACCTTATTTTAGTTCATGTTTTAGCAGTGACACAGGTTATTCTACTAACTATATTAACTCAGAGCAGTAAGCAATGTTGAAGACTTGTAACGTTCTTAGGTTCCCAAGACACAACACAGTCAATGTTCAATGACAGTATTTCTACTTTACTACTAAGATACAACTTGGACTCTGCCAGAAATTTTCTCAACATGTCAGTTAATAGAGAACATTTAAAATTATTTCTCATATCTCTAACATTTTGACCAATTTATTTGGGATCAGGGAAATCTGAATATCAATACATTACAAACTGAATAAAAGTCTGTTTTATATATTATGGAAGGTTAGCAACAATGTGTTAGCCAATGTTAGACATCAGCTGAGGTCATCCCATACTTTGTATTAGATCTAATACTGACCCGAATTACTAAACTTAATTGACTCAATTTTCCCAAAATGCCACTATCCTGAACATTTGCTATGACAAAGGAAGAGGAAATATAACATCACTATAGCAAAGAGCAAATCACTTAAAATATGAATATTACATATTCATACATTAAATACAAGACTCTGACCTCCTCCTCCTCCTCCTCCTCCTCCTCCTCCTCCTCCTCCTCCCTTCCCATTTTAGCATTCCTCCAGCCTTAATTCAGGGTTTTGTTATATACAAAGAATTTTAACTATTTCCTTGTTTCACTCCTTCCAGATCATGTCCTCGGGGTTTCGTTATCTTAAAACACTCCAACAATGTAATCCTAAATAGTTACTCCACACGAGGTTCAGATGACAGCTGTGAAAATAACTCCCTCATGTATGCATACATACAGCACCCTTGGTTGTATGGTTTGGGGTGATTCTGAAACACTCTGGGAAAAACAATAAACTTTGAGCATGAGATAGACACATTTTAAAATACCACCTCTTTGAATAACACAAGCATCCCTGTGAATCTCATTTAAATGCAGATTCAGTTGCAGGTGTGGGATGGGGTCTAAGATTCTACATTTACAACTTTCCAAGTGATGCTGATGCTGCAGGCCTTTGGCCCACAGTATGATTTGCTAGGGTTTCAGACATCAAATACCACCCATGTACTGGTGTTGTGCTGGTAACTGATGAATAACCTGGAGAAAGAGGTTATTAGAAATAACCTCCAGTTAAGTAAATGGGTCCTTTTCCTTGGAAACTGATGCAATAACCCTTTTTAGAAAGCTTACTAAATGTTTTGAAGGGGACAAGAAAATCTTCAAAGGCAAGATTATTATCTGAATAGAGGTCTGGAAAGGCCTAAAGTATAATAGAAATAAATGAAAAGGCATCCCAAGTTGAAAAAACAATAGGGACCACGGCATTGAGATTCTGAATGAACTTGAAATATCTGGGGAATGATGACAGAAATCAGTAGGATTTGCTGGCTGTTTAGGTATAGGAAAGAGAAGGTAAAGATCTCTAGCTGGGTAATCTGGGTGGATGGTCATACCACAGCAGAGAGAAAATGTAGAAGTAGGGAAGAAGCTGAAGTGGTCGGGTGTTGACATGTAAAAACAGTGCCTGGTGGAGCATCCAAGTGAAACAGGAACCACTGTAGACAGAGGTTATAGTTTCAAAGTGTCTCCTTGTCAGTGGTTTATTAAATGGGAAAAAGACACATTTGAAATGGAGAAACCTGGAACACACCTTAACCATATTATTCAACACCCAAATGTCTCCTGACAATGATACACTGGAAAGGACGCAATATTACTTTTGAAACGCTCCTGCCCCAAATCCATAAGCTGATTCTAATCATGCAAAAACATCGGCGCCCCGCCTCTCCGCACCCCCACCCCCCTGCCCCAACATATAAGGCCCAACTGCCCAGTATTCTCCAACAATGCCAAAGCCATAAAAGACCAAGAAAGGCCCAGGAACAACTCCAGGTTAAAAGTGATTCAGAAGATGTCACAGTAAAACCCATATGGTCCTGGATGGGGGTCGGGGGGTGGGCGGGGGGGGGGCATTACTATTACGAAACATTATCCAGCTACTGTTACTGTAGCTGGGTGCCACCTACCGGCTACAGCGCCACGGACTCCCGCGACGTCCTCAGGCCGCCTGCCATGCTGCCTACTGCGCCTGTGCAGCCCGGTCCTCGCGTGACATCCGGGCGCTGCTCCACTGGCGCGGACCGCGCAGCCTCCCTGTGCGCCTGCGTGAGCTCCACTGGGGCGCGGGGCACGCGGCCTCCCTGTGCGCCTGCGTGAGCTCCACTGGGGCGCGGGGCACGCGGCCTCCCTGTGCGCCTGCGTGGGCGGCCGCAGCCAGCACACCGGTACTCGCATCGGGCACAAACAGTTGGGAGTTCCATCTCTGCAGAAACCTGGTTGCCATCCTCACCCAAGTCACCAAAACCAACTCTCTCTGTGCCTTGTGCACGTTCTGCCAGGACAGTGCATCTGAGGCCGGGCTTGCCAAGAGCTGATGGGGCACTGTGGCCCTTACCAGAACCCTACGTACTCGGAGCATTAAAATCCAGTGTCTATACACGTTTAAAACGTGTTTAAGCACGTTTATCCGAAGACCTACATAGTTGCAGTCTAAGAAAATCAGACCATATGAGACACAGGGACCAACGAGCCAATACATACATGGATTGTTGATGTAACTAAAAGAAAATTCCAGAATAAGTGACACAGAAGCAATATTTGGAGAAGAAAATAAAGTTTTCCTGAGAGGAAGAAAAAGATTTCGCCTCCAGATCCTTCTTCTCTAGATGAGACGATCCTACCACAGCAAAGCAAAATGGACAGCAGTTCTTGCGTGCCTGGACCCGAGCAGCAAATGTCTTACATGGCAGGGATCCTGCCAGAGGGTATCGGGTAAAGGGAAAGGCTGTCCACCAAGTACCAATGAGCCTGCTCTGGAGCGTCACCGAGGAACTGGTACGCGAGTTCTTAGGTCGTGAATGAATGAAAGCCACGGAAACCATTCTCGTTTCTATACGGGCTCAGAAGATTCCACCCCCGCTGAAAAACCTTCTTCATAGCTATACCATAAATGACTGCAAGATTCATCCCAAAAAAAAAAAAAAGGATTTTTGAAGTAGAAATACGTGGTCGACATCCTGGTAAGTGTAAAACTTAGGCAGTGTTAATAACTATAAAGTGACTTAAAAACACTGAAGATGGTTTTTAAATTCACATTTTAATTCATTTTGCTTCCTTTAAAAAATCTTAATAAAAACGTGGCTCTGTTAAAAGATTTCTGAAGGGTGGGGCTAGAATAAAAAAATTGAAATGGGTTTGAAATTTGAATTAGAATTACATGCTAGATAATAGTACTTTATATATCACAAACTTTCCCCTTGTTTCCCTCCTCAGTTGTTTTAACAGAAAATGTCTCACAGACTTTCTAAACTGAAGAATTGCCCTGTGGCAATGGCCTTGTTCTTAGAAGATACTGAAGTGTCACTGGCAAGGTGTTACTGGCAAGGGGTGGAGAGGAAAGGAATGGGGTTGAACTAACAGCTAGTGAGGCTGGTAAAGGTTGTGGGTGTTCTTTGCATTGCTCTTGCACATCTATTCGTTTGAGAGCATTGCAAAGTAAAAATGTTTAAACATTGTTTTTAATGTAGGGTTAGCATGGTATTGATAATGTGCTGTGAATCATAGCCATGCCTTGGTTGGGGTGGAAGCCAGTTGGAATGAGTTAATGGAGTGAGGGATGACAAAGTAGAGAAAATGGGAGGTGACTCTACTCTGAAGGACAAATATTTTACCTGGCTTGGGCACGGGGTTTCATAGTTTGAGTTTCCAGAGGCAGATCACACATGTAAACTTAGGAAATGAGGGGCATGTGTATTTCATGCTGTACTGTGTATTCCAGGCTGTTGTTGTAACAGGAACATCCAGTTAATTCTTAGACTGAAATCAGAATTCTGCCAGAGCTGGAGCACCAAGGGAGGAAGGAGAAATACCAGCATCCCAAAGACAACCTACCAAATATCAGCATACCAAAGAGAAAGGATGTGAATTCTCCCCAACCCCATCCCTCTCTGCAAAATATTTAATTCTGACTGGTCTGGTCAGGATTCCAGGGTAGGAACTAGAGTGATTGCCTTATTGACTCTAGCCCTCAATGGGTTGCCAAAGGGTATTCTGCTTGTGAAATGGAAGGGAAATGATTGTGTAAACACAGGATTTGTGCCATTGCTCGAAATTCAACCAAGGCTTTTCCCTAGCTAAATATGTAAATTGCCTGCTCTGCCAAGGAGGGCAGAAAACTGGACCCAAGGAGGAAAAACACAGGGAAAAGACTGGCTGTCAATATAGACTGTTTGTCAGACCTTTTGTGACTAAAGTGTTTTTAAAATACATAAGGGACATTTAAAAATCCATGCATGGTTCCTGTATCTCAATAACATAATGATTTTCTTTTGTTATTTTTTTTAAACTTTTATCCCTGGGGACATAGATTGTTTCAAACTATATATATATATATATAAAACTTATGCATTGTATACATTATTTTATTATTAAGCAATATTAATGATATTAATAATGTTATTTTGGAAACGTTTACCCTCGATTTTACATTTTTCAATAACCATAATATAGCCTATTGTATTTATACATAATATATGTGCTTTTTATTGGCCGGAAATACTGTTTTTTTATTATAAGTAACTGCTATAAATGTCTTCATACATATGGATTTTTCTCCTTTTTGAATTTCCATATGTCCTCAACTCCAAGAGACACATATTTTTCTCCATTTATGAGGATATCTTATGTATCAGGGTACATCTTAGTATTACGATAGCAATTTTTTTCCCTTTAAAAAGTTGTTATTTAATTGCTGGTGCATATTAAGAGTAATACTGTCTGAGACCTGGGGAAATACAATAATTCTATAACATACATTCAAAATAGAGGGTTTAATGAGTCAAAACAAGTTTATATTTCTTGATATGTATATTAACATGACTTGTAAAAGAATTTTACCAATAGCAACATCAGGAATATTTGTGTGTTACCATTTCCCTATAGCTTTACTAGAACATGCGATTTGACTTTTCTTTTGAATTTAAATAGTCTTACTCGATGCAGATTATTTCCTCATTATTTTAATTATAACATATTTAGCATTCTCTTTGTATGTGAAGGAGCTATAGAGAGAACACAGACAAAATCTGAAGACATCTCAGCAACCATTCAGAAGAAAAGGCTTTGCTGTTTACTCAGCAGTTTAAAAGGGAACAAGTGTTCTTTCTAAGAGGTCCTCAGTGCTTTTATGCTCTTGCCTTTCTATGCTGTTGTATCTTATTTCACTGTCAGATGCAAAATTGAAAGAAGAGAGGGGTTTCTTCATAGAATCAGGGAGTTTTTGAGTCCAGACACCTCACTTTACATATGATTAAATGAAAACTCAATTAGTCAAGGATTTTGCAAATTGGTCAAGATTTTGCAGCTACTAAGTGACAGGGTTGAAATTTGAGACCAAGGTCTGGACCTGTCTTCTTTGCACGTTGCCTTCTGGTACAAATTCAGTTTGTTAAAAAGATTTTTTAAAAAAAAGGAAGCAACAGGCCCAAGATGATGGAAAGATGATGGAATCATTCATGCCAGCCCACCAAGACTCAATACCTAACCTAATTTTAGTTTAAGCCTCTCCCAAAAGTAGGAATTTCATTCACTCAGTCTGGGGTGTCCTGGTCAGCACCGGTGAGGTCACCTGCCTGAGACCCCCACCTACAGGGAGGTAGCTCTACTTGAAGCAGCCTTTTCCTTTGCTGATAACCTTTTCCATCCTCTTTCTAGCTATTCAGACCCTCCTTTTTGTACAATTACTTACAGCCCCTTTCTCTTGCTCGATGGGATGCTACCTGACTCATGATTCCTGAAATAAAGCCAAATAGCTCTTTAACATTAAAAATGCTCTTGAATTTTTGTTATTTAATGCATTTGAAGACTGATGACACATGCTAGAACTTCACACAGGCAGTTTAAATTTTAGGCTTGGGATATTATTCTTACTAAATAATTTAGTCAAGAAAGTAATATTTAAGATTATCTAAGATTTAAGATTATAGACCTAAACATGAAAAAATGCCTAATTTGAATATGCTGCCCAAAACTGAAAGCATTTATTGTGTACTCCCTGCAATTGACTTATGCGGTGAATTCTAAGTAAGGTGTCTTAACTGTAATAATTGCGATTTGTAGGTTATTAAGCTCTCTGGTGAACTGAATCACCATGTTCTTAAATTTTTTCCACTGTGAATTCAGTTTCATTGCTATTAAATATTTATGTTATGCTTACCTTTTCCAAACCAAACTAACACTCAAATTTTGCATCTAAAGAATGGAATATTTTTATCTCATCATCTTTATCATTGTTATTTCCAGTGTTGCATAGTTTTATAAAACGTTCCAACAACTGTTAACCCAAGTCTCAGGCTTTGTCAGTCTGTAACAGTAGTATTAAGTCACACTTCTATCTCAGATTCAGACTTCTATGGCATGAATTTAAATCAACCGTAGAAACTGCTAGAATCTGGCCCTCCTCAAATTGTTTTCCCAGCTCCTTCTGAGGACCTAATGCTAGTAAGTGATTCGGGCTGGTCACCACCTTTTTTTTATTGTTGTTATCCAATCATTTTTTTTTCTTTCCTTCTTTCTTTATATATATTTGACATCCATTGTAATCCCCATGGATTCCCCATCACCATTTCACTAGTGCACCCTCACCTCAGTCCCTTATCCTCTTACCTGCCCTCAACCCTCTCCCTCCCCCCTCCCCACCAAATGTCCCCAATTTGTCCTTGTCTTTTTGTTTTTGTTGTGTTTTTATATCTCTGCCTCTTTGTCTTTCTTCTGGACAGTAATGCTGCTGAGACCACTCTCCTCCCTCGCTGACCACTGATACGTCTCTGCTGTGGTTTCAAAGCAAGGTTAGTGCGTCTCCAAACCCCCCCTTTCTAAACTGTGATAAAACCATACTTTTAAAAACCCATGACTTGATGGCTGGCATAAAGGACACTAAACAGATAATAACTTACATCAAAGAGAAGTAGTCACCTTTAGGATGACACATCTGTACCCAAACCCTGAGACCCAGCAGTTCCTCTTGTGGTGGCAGAGATGACTCAGAAGAAAAGGTATTGCCCTACCTTGGAGGGCAGGTCCCACTTACCCCAACATAGAGAAAGAAGAATCCTCCAGACTTTCTCAAGCCCTGTCCTGGCTTTGTTTTCCTGCCCTAGGATTTTCCTCTCCTCAGAATGACTAAGAATGCCTATTCCCTTGGCAGGGTGGAGAGGAGATGGGGTGGGAGGCGAGGCTGGTAGGGCTCCTGTACCCACTCTCAGGACTAAACTGGGCTCCATAGCTTGAACAAGAGCACCCTGTTGGCGGGTAGTATGTTTTCCAAACTCTGGCGTATACAGTCTTAAAATTACTCTGCTGTGGGGGAAATTTTGTGCTGCTGTGGGAAACTGGATTTTGTAGAGTAGAATCCACCTCTCTAGCTCATCTGATTCTGTGGGAGCTATTTTACAACTCTGTACATTGTCAAGAACTGAGAACGATGCCAAATATTTGTTTATAGACATCAGTTTTTTTCCTGTCTGGTGGAGCGTAGAGATTGAACGGACTTCACTCCCTCATGGGAGAGGGCAGAGTGACCTCAATCTGAATATTTACTTCACTACTCCTCACCTATAATTTTTCTGTTCTTCGGATTCTCCTTTGAATTGAATGTATTGTTTAGCATATTCCTCATTAATTCGTTGAACAGAATCTTTCACACCTTCATTCATTATTATATCTTTATGAGAGTCAAGATTTTATTATTTTAAAAAATTACCTTTTAATACCATGTATAGGACAACAATGTTTTGCTAAATCTAGTTTATTTCCTTGTTATGTTTTTCCCATCAACATGAGAAATAGAGATCAAGTCTGTGACCCCCCCAGCCCCTACATAATACTGTTTCCCACTCTAAATCTCTTCGCAAGTTCTCTCTCTCTCTCCCTCTCCCTCTCTCCCTCTCCCTCTCCCTCTCCCTCCCTCTCCCCACCCCCCCACACATACACACACACACACACACACACACACACCCCAAAGTAAACCATACTTTTTGGCCATAGAAACCCACATTCAAGAAGAAAACACTTCCTAATGCAATAGAGACGGTTGTGGTGCTTCACTAAGCAGACCACGTGCTGTCTCAGCCTGAAGGGTCCATATTCAGTTATTTCCCCACCACCAGAGAGTCTTCAAGAATACGCAGTGCTTGGCTTTCATCTGTGTCGGGGTTTTTCTTCCTCAGCAGTGTTGACAGTTTGTCCCAGATCATTTTTTGTGGCGGGGACTGTGCTGTGCATAGCAGGGCACTTGACCTGGCAGCCCGCCTCCAGTCGTGGTGACCCGCCGCCATGTCTCCAGACACCACCAGATTTCACCGGGGGCCACGCCCCGCTGAGAACCATTGATCTGTTTCATCAAGTCTCCCAAAATGGCTCCTTCCAGAGCAATCGGAGATGTCGAGTGGACTCAGCTAGCACGTGTCAGCGTGGACGGGCTCCCCAATGGTGTTGCGCGACACAGGAAGCTGCAGAGCGCTTTGCATAGCGTGAAACTGTTGCTGTAAATCTTAGAACAGAAGACCTTGTAATGTGCATCGTTTATAGGAATGCGCACATGGAGTAAAAGTATGCGATCACGGATGTGAAGAGTACACGCTCACTTCATGGGTATGGTTGCCCCTGAGAAAAATGGGCGGGAAATGGGACAGACTAGGATTACAGAAGAAAACTCAACTGTATCTGTAATGTTTTGCTTGTTTTTAAGCGCTCTAAAGTAAATACTGCAAAATGTTCTTTTTTTATTCCAGCTAGTGAATATATGGACATAGTTACTCTACAAACTTTACTATATCTTTGGAGAGAGTTCATAATAAAAATGAAAAATACAGCTTAAATTACACATAATGTTCTTTGAAGATGTGTGTTATTAATTTTTCAATCATCTGCTTTGTGTTATTTATACTATTATAAATAGTAGCAGTGAGATGGTAGTGTTTTTACAGAGCAATTTCAGACTCTAAGGACAACTGTAATATTAATGTCATTACCTTATATTTGTGTGCTCTCTCTTTCCCCAGGACTTATATGTATCTACTCATTTTACATTCACAGTTTCTATCACCATCGATGAGTCTCGGCTCCATACCCCGTGGATACAGATTTAAAAAAAGGCTCCGATGAAAGCTTTTCCTTTGGTCACTGCACTGCTTTGGGTTAGCCCAGAAACCAACACTGAGACAAGGGTCCTCATGCAAACATTTTATTTAGGAGGTGATCCCAGGAAGCACAAAAAAGGGAAGGGGAAGGTGAGACCAGGAAGACGCTGAAGGTGATAATAGCAGACCACAGAGCAGGTGACTCTGACAGTTGAGGCTAAGTCCTGTTGGGAACAAGGCAGAGCTCTCTTAGCTCAGGAGCAAGTCACTATCCAAATCCCTTCTCTCATTGGCTGAGGACTGCCCCGAAGGTGGCAGCTGCCCTTTACTTCCACCGCCCTACTCTGGTATCCATAGGAAGCCTTCACATACGTATGGAAGCACCCATGTTTGCAAAGGACTGCCTTAGGCATGTGTAACCTTCTCCTAACAGATCGACAGCAGAAGGAAGTTTAATAACACATATATATAATAACGTGTGTGTATATACATACACACACACCTTTCCTGGGAGGGACTCAGGAAGACTGAGTAACTGTCCAAAATGACCTAAGTCACCTCCTTAAATAACATCTTTCAGCTAAAGACAAAGGATGTCGGGGAGTAGGGAGAGATAGGTCAGTTACGGAGGTCATCAAGAAGGGCATAGAAAGCAAGGGTATGATTGTTACGGAGATTTAAGTTGCTGCCTTCTCCACTAATAAGAGCTTTGGCCATCCCCCTCTATAGAGACACACTTTCTATCTGTAAGTATCTCTTACGAAAGGGTAACCTCCACCCAGCTTTCAGAACCTCTCCTTTTTTGCTGTCCCCCAAAAATAACCATTTTCAATAATCCCTACCCAAAAAGACATATTTTGGAGTGGCAATTTCATTTCCCTACATGGTCTCTCTTGAAAAATGCTCCATGTGAGTTTCAGAAGAATTGTTTTTCTGTGTTGTTGGATAAAATATTCTATAAATGTTAATGAGATCCAGTTGGTTCTTGCTGTGCTTTAGTTCAACTCTGTCCTTAACAATTTTCTGCCTTATGGATCTGTGAATTACTGACAAAGCAGTGTTGGAATCTGTTTCTCTTGAAGTTCTGTCTGTTTTTCTTCACATATCTTGATCCCCTTCAAAGATTCATACACGGTAAGGGCTGCTGTGTCTGCTTGGAGAACTGATTCTGTCATTGGGCAAAGCCTTTCTTTAGCCCTGGTCACTTTTCTGAACTTTCCTTCATCTGAAATTGATACTGCTCTTCCAGCTTGCTTTGGATTAGTCTTAGCATGACATCTTTCTTTAGCCCTTCACTTGTAATCTGTCTTCTTAAAGGGAGTTGCTTTAAATGAAACAGAAAACATATAATTGGCTCATATTTTTTAACATACTGTGACAGTCTCTAAATTTTAATTGGTGTATTTAGATAACATTTCACATTAAAAGTGATTAGTGATAGAATTGGATTAATATCTACCACATTTATAACTTTTCTACATGTACTTCTTTGTTTTTTTTTTTTATCTTTCCATTCTCAGGTTTTGAGTATTTTATATGAATCCATGTTTTCTCTTTATTATGAGTATATCAATTATATTTCTTTTAAAAAAAGTGTTTTTAGTATTTGCCATGGGGTTTGCAATATATGTTTACAACTAATCTAAGTGCACCTTCAGATAACAGTGTACTCACTCACTGGTGGCTCAGGGACCTTGTAACAGAGTGCTGCCTAGCTAGTGTGCTTTCGTCTGTTATGCCAGCGCTGGCTTTCATTTAACTCACACATAAATTATAGTCACCTAGTACATTATTGCTGTTATCGATACTTTGAACAAACTGCTGTTTATTACATCAATTAATAATGTGAAAAAAGATTTATTTTGCCTTCATTTATTCTTCTCTGACACTCTTCCTTTCTTTCAAGTCACATCTGAGTTTCTGACCTATATCACTTTCCTTCTCCCAGAAGTTCTCCCAGAAGAACTTATTTGAACGTTTCTTGCAAGACAAGTCTATTAGTAATACATTTCTTCGGTTTTTCTCTGACAGAGCCCTTTTCTCTCCTCATTTTGCTGGAGCCAGGGCAAGATGGCACCGGCATGCAGACACTGGGTCATCTTCTCCACAGACTCACAAGATCACAGTGGAACAAAGCCAGTGACTCCTAAAGGAAAACAGATGATGACACACATTCTAGGAGCAATATCAGAGCAGGGGACCCCAGCAAGCGCTGGAACGGGTCAAGCAGGTATGTGCTATGTGGAGGTTTCCCTAAAGCACCTTCTGAAGTAGAGTGTTTCGCAGCTCTCTCCATTATAGTCCACTGTTACTGTCCTCCGGGCTGCCGGCGTGGTAAGATACCGAGGAGGGGAAGTACTGTGTGATCTTACAGTGAAATCTGTTTTTTTCTTTATTTAGTGGCTCAGAGTCATTCAGCTGTGATTTTCAGAAGCATTTCCTACCTTTTTATCCCGCTGCTGTGGAAGACTGGAAGGGGCTGAGTAGTCTGATTGCCACTTCCCTTTGGTTAGAGAAGGTCGGTAGTTTCCCCTGAGGGCAGCCCTTTACTGCCAAGAACAGTGTACTCCAGGCTTATTTTAAAATGGTTGCTTATTCCCTCCATGTGAAATTTATTCCTCGCAGTACTCCAAGAGATGAAACACTTAGAAGTGTGGAAGGTCCACTAAAACTGGGCTATCAGTAGTTCCTGATTCTGAGGTTAGTTTCCATTCAGCCTTCCGCAGTTTTCGGTTACTAGTGAAGTGTTCTACCCGGTCTGCCTCTGGAGGCCTCGCCCTGTGGTCAGCTGTAGTTCTCCACGTTGACGTGAGAGGGCCGTGAGTTGTGACTTCTGAACTAAAGAAGTAGCAGGAGAGGGAAGTAACTGAATGAAGACAGCTGGGGGAGATGGGAGACTCTGAGCCCCATGCCTCTCCCGCGCCACGCCCTATGAATTCCTTTATAAGGCTGCTTGGATCTAGTGGGTGGTGCAGAACCAGCTGGTGAACTTTATACAATTAAACAGGAAGCCTAAGTTTTGGGGGGCTTTTTCCCACGTCTGTGGGGGCCTCCCACTTGCTGCTTCTGCATTTCGGGGCCTTTCTGGCTGTCTCCCTCCGGCGACTGCAGCTGTCCTGTGGCTTCAGCACACCAGTTGAATGTCTGCGCACAGCGCTGACTCCTGCCTGTGCTGTTACACACCTGGCTGGCATGAACCCTTAGAACTGGCAACATGGGGTTTTCCCCTTATCAGTTTGGGGTCCTACTCAGTATTCAATTTGGTTCTCTGAGTGAGAATGAGTGGCCTGGTATCATTTACCTATCTCTACAATTTTCAGGGTGGTGGTTTGCCCTGTGAACATAAATTCTCTTGTAGATTAAGGAAAAGTTACTGATTTTCAGTTTGTTCAGCCTTTTTCTTTCTGTGAGGACAGAACTGCCGACTTCCACACTCCTCACCTCTCAGAGCCCCTCAGGAGGCTTGCTCAGCGTACAACTGGAGGCAGGCGTGCCGAAATCCAAGTGCAGCCAGCCACTGGCTCGGGATCTGCATGTTGGTTACTGCCATCAGCCCACCGACCCTTTCATAAAGCCAACCGAAATATCAGATTAAATGCAATTTTCAAAAGAGAGATCCTTCAGTGATACTTGGTCTTATGGTTTGCAGCAGACTTCACTGCCACTGTCTTAGAACCCAGATACACCCTTTTTAGTGGCAGGATGAGCTTCACACACATTCTGTGCATTGTAGTTGTTAAATGCTTCCTCTACAACATGCTTTTCTGGCTTGTATGCAGACCTCTCTTTATCCTTAGGAGTTTCCAGTTCTTTTCCTTTGAATCTGAAACACATTATAGGTTCTAGCCCAAGAGATCTACCGCTTGATAAGACACTCTTCGTAGAATGAATAGTAGACTAGAGACAAGAGTTACAGCTTTGTAGTCAATTAGCTAAATCCATAAGCCTGTATCTTTCTCAATTAAGTCTGCTTTGTTTTGACTGGTCTCTAGATTGCCGTTAGTTCTGCGAGCCTCTCTGGCAAATTAATTGGACCCAAAGAGGGGCCATAGCTCCTCTGACTTCGAACCAGTCAGGCGAGGCTTCCACTGGTATCCCAAGCATGCGTGTTGGGGGCCAGTCTTGTGGGGTTGAGGCCTTAATCTGTGACATCTGATCTATTTCCAGGTAAGTGGTGTGAGAATGGAGTCGAATTCTATGATACCCAGTTGGTGTCTAAAAATTGGTGGTATTGGGAAGATTGTAATTGGCTTAAAACCTTTAAGTACTAAAATAGTAATGTTAGTATCACTCTCAGGAGTTCCAAGTGTATTACATAAAATGGAAGTACTAATGGTGTTTAAATTAATGTATAACATACAATGTATACCGTGTACAATAAGAGCCACATGTTATTGTGATTGTAGTCAGGCATTACAGTGAAGTTATGAGATAAGGTCAAATACAGAGTTAGTCTTCGGAGTCCTCTTGGCCATGGCCTGGGAGGGTACAAGGCTGCCTAAGACAGGTGACCTCGCTGAGCCCAGGGGAGCCAGACTTGGAAGCCCAAGTGCCAGACTGCCCTCTGCTCAGTCTAACGCTGGGCCCCGCTGTCTCTGTTGCCAGATTCATGTTGATAAAGACAAGCAAGCTCTGAGTTACTCTTTCACCTCACTGTCAGTAAATCTGAGATAAAAATTTTTTTCACTGCAGTCAGAATATAAAAGGAAAGCCCCAAATGAATCTGATCCTAGAAATTTTGAACATAAAAACCCACTTGGTAGCACATTACTATTTTATAGCACAATTCCCAGCAAGGCAGAAAACAATTATGTGTGAGTTCAACCGATGCATTAGGCTTCCCCTGCTATCTGAAAGCAGAACGTCTCTGTTTGGCAGGTTATTTTGGGGGGCTGAGAGTGCTTTACCATCCACTCACGTGCAAAAATCTTTGGGTACTACCACACCTAAAAGTAACTTACTAAATCATACCACATAGGAATGTTCTACCTTCAGATGGTGGGAGGGAACCCACGCTAGCAAAGAAGGCAATCCTTTCTCCTTGCAGAAAGCAAAGAGCGAGGCAGATGAAAAGTAGGTTTAGGACACAGAGCAGTGTTTTTAGAAACCAATATTGTTCTCATGGCTGATGGCTTACCTTGGTGAGAAGAAATGGTTTAGAAACCAAGACTAATCATTGATAGAACGTTTTCTTTAAGATGGTAAAATTTCCTGGTGGTATGTCAGTGTAGTAGTCACTGTAGTTCATTTAATTTGTTGGTGTGCTATTATTAGAAAAAGTTGCATAAAAAAGTGGGGCTCTATGGAGAAATAAAGAAGTTTTAAGCTGAAACCACTCCAAACCTGAAAAAAAATAGCCTTTATTAATTGCATTCTTCTAGTCTCTGAGCAATCTGGAGGGCACAGATTTGCCTTTCCTCCGGAGTCAGCCTGTTTGGTTGCTATGCACAGAGGGTGTAGAGAGAGCCGCTGCTCTTTCGACATTTGCCATGGTTTTTCAAAGGAATCAGTGACTAAGAAGCTCTAAATATGGTTACTGATAGAAACTTAGATTGCCATTAAAAGCACAAGAAATTTATGATGAGGAGAAGAATTTCTCTGGTAAATGGGTTTTAAATTTTTCTGGGTCTAGCAATATGTGATTTGATTTGTCAGGCGTGTTTATAAACTGTGGACACGTTGCGATTAGCCATCCCTGCTTAGCAATGTTACTATGCTGCGTTCTCTGTAATAAAAGTGTTTACCCTTTTTTTTCATTAAGTATAAGCATTTGGAAAAGAATATATTTAAGGCCTATGTAGAGGAACTGACATCATCCTTCATCCACGACAGTCACACCAAATTTATGAGTAAACAGAAGATGGAATTTTCATTATCAGTAGTCCCTCGGCTTGTTCATTTATTACTTTGCTGACCCTAAGGTTTTGGTAAATGTTTACTCTCTGGCTCTCCTAGAAGTAAAACCCTGAGGTGTAGCCCTGTGGTATAATATGCCCCCCGGGGTATGTCAAGACTACTGAATACTGAATTACAAACAGTCAGCTCTCGTGGTAAGGGGCTGGCTTGAGCGTTGAACTGCCTGTAGCCAGCTCAGGGGTGTCCAGGGGAGTTCAGCTGCTTAGAATGCTCACCTTGTAAAGGACGAGAGCAGAAGGCAGGGACCGAGGCTGATGAGACAGTCACAGCATGAAGAGCCTTGACTGTTGCGGGTCTCTGTGACCGGAGGATTTGCCAGCTATTCAGGTAAGAGATGGCGACAGCTCTCGCTGTCGAAGGAGTCCAGGGAAGAGATGAGGGTGTCCCAGTGACGGTAACGGCCATGGACTTCTGTAGCTATGGAGAGGACAGAGACCTTAACCACAGAAATATGTAAATTACTCTGTCAGTACCCCAATAAGAAATGAGGATGTTACTACTGAGGTAGCAAATAGAGAATGTCGAAATTTCACAGGT
Organism: Galemys pyrenaicus; assembly: GCA_019455555.1. Classification (NCBI taxonomy): domain Eukaryota; kingdom Metazoa; phylum Chordata; class Mammalia; order Eulipotyphla; family Talpidae; genus Galemys; species Galemys pyrenaicus. Next base: position 1,599,655 of record JAGFMF010011596.1, on the reverse strand, counting down.
AAGAAATGATGATGGGTCTAACCATAGGGAGTAACCGAGGTATTTTGTAGATATTTATAGCTAAGAAATGATGGTAGTCTTTTTTTTTTTACATTTTTTAAATTTATATATATTTTACATCAGTTGTAATCCTCATGTATTCCCCATCACCATATCACCAGTGCACCCTCACCTCAGTCCCCCGTGCTCCCATCTGCCCTCAACCCTCCCTCTCCCCCCTCCCCACCAAGTGTCCCCAATTTGTCCTTGTCTTTTCATTTTTGGTTTTTGTGTCTTTATTGTTATAATTGTTCTTATTATTGTTCTTATTCCTTTCCTTGATCCTTATTTGGTTCCCTTATATTCCTCCTAGGGGAGGAACCAGAAATGATGGTAGTCTTAACTATAGTACTGAAGTTGGGATTTCCCAGGTAAGCGGCTGGAAGCCGATGGTGTCCCTTACCACACTAGTGAACATGCACTCTGTGGTACTCTAGATGTGACAGCGGAGCCACCAGAGTAACCATGGGATTTTTCAGGGAGCTAGAAAAAAGGTGATGAAAGCATGAAAATAATGAGGGGGTTTTACAGGTATGCCATCGACAATAGTAATGAATATTTGTAGGTGTCCTCTTAGAAACAGTTGTTTTCTTTAATCTATTTCACTTGTGATTTTTTTCAGGGGTTTTTTAAAGACTGCAGACTGGCAGTGGTTATTCCTGAGGGACACTGCAGGTCTTGGTCAGTGGCAGGCTCTTTAGCTACAACACTGACTATTTGCCCCTCGTGTCTAGGGACATGATGTCATTTGCTTAACCCTATTTTATGATGTGACTTGTCTTATTCAGGTAAGAAATGATGGTGGTTTATTAATTTAGTAACTTTTCATACTTTTTAATATTTTAGATAAAGCCATATGTTTATTCCTAGGGGTCACAATAAAAAAATTAAATGTATGTTTATTCCTATGATCTTAGAGCTATTTTCAGCATCCGGGTTAGAGTCGTGAAGTTCCACGCAGAGAGGTAATCATGGGACTTTTGCAAGTGTGCTGTCAGAAGAAGGTGTAGAGTCGGGAGTTACTACAAGTAGCTAAGTACAGTTGGTGGGTCCTTCAGTAACGGAAGTGACAAGGTTATTTGCAGGTGTCCATGTGGAAAAGCTGTGTGCCTAGACACATTTGTCACGTTCTTCCAGGTTCCAGTCAAGAGGTCACGGTGACTTCATCATGATTATTGGCAGGGACTTGGCTTTTATTTGGGTAAGCACTGAAATGTGCCATAGGCACCCAAGCAGGTCATGCCAACCTCAGGCATCTCAGGGAGTGAAGCCTGCGCCCTCATGCTGTGTTATCAGAACTTTGTGCCTGATAGTCAGATAAGAAATGATACTGTTGCCACTAAAGTTACTGAGCTCATGTCCTTATTATCTCCAAGTTTAGTTAGCTCTGTTGTGTGTTTCACCCTAGGAGTGACCGAGGGTGTGCGCTGAACTCTGCTCCTCCTCCACACCACAGCACTGATTGTGAGATTTTCACAGGTGCTCACGACAGCGCTGCCCCCAGAGTTCTGCCATGATCAAGGTAATGGTTGTGACCCCAGTGTTGGAAATGACCGAGAGTATTTGCAGCTATCCTAATAAAACAAACTTGTGTTTTTAAACATTTATATTGCATTTGTTCCTTGAGAATCTAGTTAAGAGATCACCGTTAACCTAACACTGGTCATTATTGTGACTTTGCTTGTAACCGGGGAAGTGATAAAGTCTTACTACAATTCACGCTATCAGCTTTTCAGTATCTAGATAGTTGAGGGTATCCCTAATACAATGTTGTCATTTCTATTTTTGTAGGCATTCCGGTAAGGTCTTTGCCAGTATACACATTTGAGATGCTACAATGTGGACTTACTAGAGACCTGCTTGTTTTCAGAAATCTAGGTGATTTTTTTATTTCATCGAGTTTTCCTTCAACTCTGCTTTTGACATATATGAAGTTAAGGAATTCATTTGTTCCTCACAATACTGAAAAGCATGTGATTTAATACATTATTGTTTAATGTGTTATTGTCAGGATTATGTTTATTTAAAACTCAAAGTGACAAGTGGAAATGCAAATAGCAACACTAATGTACATTAGATGTCAGTGTATTCTAGCTGGTACCTGGTTGTAGTTAACTTCTGTAGTCATAGAAACAGATCTGTCACTGTCAGGCATCCAGGTAATTTACCATATCCTTCATCATGCCTTTCTGACCACGGGGCTTTTTTAGATGTCTGCAAGTATCCACGTAGTGCTCATAGGTCCTGAAATGTTCCAGGTAGGATAAGATGTGAGCCGACACATCTTACAGTGTGTTTTTCAGAGTTCTGTGTGGGTATCACAATAGACTTAATAGTGACAGATAATACAGGATATTGTTGTCAAGATAGTTGGTGATTTGGTCTTAAACCACAACGTAGGCTTTGGTTATGTAGTAAGAGGTGACAGTATGCTAACACTTTTGTTACCATTAGTTCTACAAGTATTCAGTGAATTGGTAGATTCCTAACAGTTCTTATAACCATTATTTTTCAATATTGTATTTTAGTGAAAAACTGCATTTCACTATGAGTGTTGGGAGATTGTGTATATCCTGGTAATTTTCAGTATTCCCACCCAAACAGTAACCATGGAATTTTTACAGAGATCCCATCAAGAAAGTCTGATGTTCCATGACAATGGTGTTGAACTCCAGTTAATCCAAGTATCCAGGGAGGTGGATGAGTTCTAAGTGATGGATTTACCATGGTTAATTGCAGATGTTCTGGTAAGAAAAAGTTGCATCCCTTGACATATATTTCAGAAAGTATTTTTTAGGTTCCTGTCAAGATACCATGATTAATCTAATAGCGGTCATTAAGGGGGACACATCTGGGTATCCAGGTAAGTGATAGATGTATGTCACAGACCATCTGATCTTCATATCTCAGAACACCTGATTTTCCTCTTGGTAAATGATAATGGGTTGCCATGTGAGTTCTTTTTTTTTTTTTAAAGATTTATTTATTTATGCATATGAGAGCTGGGCTACAGGCCAGAGGGGGGTGAGAAGATTCATCAGAGACAGAGTGGGGAACAGAACAGGCAGATTTACTGAAATACACTGCTGAGGGGAGCAGTGGGCGAGGCGGGAGAGATCTGCTGCGCCATGTGGGTCCCCTCCCTGGCTGGTGGCAGGGATCGAACTCGTGCTGCAGTGGCTGTGGTCTGCTTCCTAGTGTGTTGCTTAACCCACTGCACCACCAGGGAGGCCCCCGTGCCATGTGACTTCTTAGAACATTTCCAGGTAAACAACGATAATGTTTGGCCAGTTCTAGCAACCATATTATGCTCCTGTTTTATACTTTACAAAAAAATGTGTGGTTAGCCATGTGATGTAAGTAATTTGTAGTTTCTAGTAATTTTTCCTGTAATGCTGCTTCACATTTATACGCATGCATGCAGTTTTATAGGTGTGCAGTCAAGAAATGATGACTAGACCTTGAATACTGCAAAGTGTGTCCTGAGATAATGGAAGTGAAGAAGGTTGTTTGCAGTTGTCCATCTGGAAATGTTGTCCATACATATATACACATCACAGTGTTTTTTAGGTGCCTGCCAAGAGAGTGCAGTGAACATCACCTCATCAACAGAGGCTTTGCATGTATCTGGATAAGTTGTGACGTGAGCCGTAAGCGCTTTGCAGGTCATGTGCCCTTGACGCGTGTAGGTGAATGCAGATTGTGTTTCGCCATTCGTGTCGCAACGTTTCTCGCAGACATTCAGCTAAGAAATTATATTTTCCCACCAGTGCTAGTAAGCGTTAGCCTTTGTATTTTAGGGTTTAAATATAATGTGCGTTTATATGTAGAAGCGACTGAGGAAAATACAGTTGTCCTGGTATGTCAGACAACATAGATGGCATCTCTGCTATCGATGACAAGTTGCTATCGATAAACAAGTTATGCTCTTGAAGACATTTGTCCTGTAATTTATCTCGTTCTTTTCAAGAGAATACAGTGAGCCTGAAGTGGTTGTTAACAGAATCTTGCTCTTAACCAGGTAAATGAAAAGTGGTCTGAGCGCAGTATAGACCATCTCGCAGGCGAAGGGAAGTATGACTGCTGTCCCTACCATTGTGTATTGTAATATGTTCTTTCTGTAGCTGTCCGCTCAGAGTTTTGCTGCTATACAGGTATCAGGTAATGTGACCATAACTAACTAGAGACTGTTTTATCCACATACGTTCATAATTGACAATGTTTTCAAGTCTCTGATATTTACTTGTTATCAGCATGTATGCAATTCATAAATTAAAATATCCTTAATAATGCTTTACAAGGGGCCTCCCTGGTGGCGCAGTGGGTTAAGCAACGCACTATGAAGCAAACCGCAGCCACTGCAGCATGAGTTTGATCCCTGCCGCTGGCTGGGGAGGGGACCCACATGGCATGGTAGACCTCTCCTGCCTCGCCCGCTGCTCCCCTCGGCAGTGTACTTCCGTTGATCTGCCTGTTCTGCTCCCCGCTCTCTGTGGTGAATCCTCTCACCAGCCCCCCACCTCTGGCCTGTACCCCAGTGCTTGTACGCATGGATGGATAAATCTTTAAAAAAAAAATAATGCTTTACAAGGAGATTTACTTTTTCCTGTCTACAAGTACTTTGTAATTGGCACTTTTAATGATTGCAGGCATCCAGGTAATCTACCACTTCTACATCATTGGCCATGGAGTTTTACAGGTTTCCCACAAGCTAGGAGCATGTTTGTTGCTAGGATTTGACCTTGCGGTTCTACATCCAGGTCATGTTGATTGGACCCTAAATGATACGACTGACGGGATCTGCGGCTGTACGTGAGCAGCAAGATGAGTGGCGGACATATTGTACAATGTGTTTTCAGGTTCACATCCAGAATTTATGATGACCTTGTGAATGGCAGTTAAGCTTGGACTTTGCTGGTGTCCAGGTAAGTGAAGATGTGGTCTTAACATCACAGCACAGTTGAGATGCTCTTGAGATACATAGGTGAGAGTTGATGTTGTCCCGACACAATGGTCGGTCTAAACAACCATTTCTTCACTTGTTCAGATACGAAATCATAGTCTTACCATCTTGCCAGTGTCAGGGGACATGAGCTTTGCTTTATTGCAGAGAAAATGGCTTTAAAATTGAGCATGTTGAGGTATATCATATAGGCAGGTATTTATCTTCAGTCACCAACCAAGTACTTCTTTTAGATTATTACAGGTATTCAATCAAGAACTTCTGGTTTTATCTGACATTGACCTTGACTTTGTTTTATTGTATCCATGTAAGTTTGATGTGTCTCGTAATGATGAAATGACCACTGTTATTTGCAGCGGTCCTTGTCTTTCCATGTCTTCCAGATTCCATGTCTTTCCAGGTTTCTGTCAAGATTACAGTAAACCCAGCATTGGCTTTAATGAGATGTTGCTGGTATGCAGGTGAGTGAGGTCAGCATAAGCCACAGGATAGACCACCTGATCTCCTCATAGCTGGGTAAGTGATTTTTGTGTCCCAACAAAAACAAAAGACAAGGACAAATTGGGGACACTTGGTAGGGAGGGGGGAGGGAGAAGGTTGAGGGTAGATAAGAGGACAAGGGACTGAGGTGATGGTGCACTGGTGACATGGTGATGGGGAATACTACATGGGGATTACAATGGATGTCAAATATATATAAAGAGAAAAAAATAAAAAATAAAAAGTGATTATTGTGTCCTTAAGAGTTGTCCGTCCCATGGTTTCATTTCAGGTATTCAGGTAAGAAATTACAGTATCTGCCACTTCTAAAAACCATTAGATTTTATATTTTACAATTTAGAGACAATGTATGTTTAACTCTGTGAGTGTTGAGGGATTGCCCTATGCATCCAGGTAGTTATTATTTCCTCAACCTCATCAGTTACCACGGCCATTTTATAGGTGTAATCTGAAGAAATATTGTCTTACCTGGCAATGATTTTGACTTTGGGGTACAGCCAGTGTTCAGGTAGAGTTAATGTTCTCATAACGTAGAGGTGACCAGGTATCCTGCAGGTGTCCCGGCAGGACAGGTTACATCCCTTTTCACGCATGTCCTACTGTGTTTTTCGGGTTCCTGCTGAGACATCTCGGCCAAGCTGACAGTGGTCATCAGGGGAAGACCTTGCTGGTGCCCGGGTCAGTGATAAGGTGCCCCTTCACAACCTCAGACCCGCTGGCTCTGTCAAGTTGAGTGATGCTCATTGCTTGCGCTTCTTATACCATGTGTTTTTCTCAGGAATTCAGGTAGAAATGCTGAGTGTTTTTACCAATTCTAGCAGACATATTACCTTTTTTTTTTTTTATTTCAGAGGAAATTTATGTTTAGCCATGTGAATATAGAGCAATTTATGGGTATTCACGTAACATTCAGGGAGATATGGGCCACAGACGTTCCATGATATTTTCGCAGGTGAGTCATCGAAACATGACGATGTCTGTCAATGGCATAGCCTTTCAAGAACTGCCAGTACCAGGTAGAGTTGTTGGGTCCCTCGTGACAGAAACAGACAAGACTATTTCCAGTGTCCTGAGAGGAAAGGAGTTCCATAGACGCCTCAGTCACGATGTGTTTTTCACGTTTCCATCAAGAAAACACAATAAACTGCATCCCAGTCAATAATAGGAACTTATTTTATCTAGGTACATGATGTGGGCTTTTATACTTTACAGTCTCACTACTCGATATGCAGGTAAACGTGAAGAGGTGATGGTGTCTCTAACTGTGGCGTGAACCCTGAAATGCTGCCAAAATCCTTGGTGTGGTGAAGGTGATAGAGCTTATTTGCAGGAATCATGGTAGAACACGTTATATTGTTAAATACAAACTGTTGCCTACGTTTTTCCGATTCCCATCAAGACATCACTGTGAACAGGGCGGCGGTCAGTAGTGGGCCTTTGCTTGTGAGTACATGATAAGTGGTAATCAGGATGCAGATCATCTGATCTGCAGTACCTAGGTAAAAGTGGATGCTGTCCCCCAGTTTTATGTTACCGTATTTGTTACATGTATCATGTTAAGGACTGCCGGTATATGGGTCTAACATATATATGCCATTAGTTCATATGAGACAATACTTACTTTTTACATCTAGGTAGTAATTATTTAGGTGAGACTCTTAATAACCTTTTTTACCATGTAAAGAAAGAGTTCAGAAATTTTTTAAATATACCAGTACTAGTAAGCATAATATTTTCTCTGTGTGTTTCCCCCATAGTATAGTTGGATGTGAGTTATTCAGTAAATATATTATCTCTTGTCCCACTGCACTTACTGACCTAGGGATTTGTTCAGGTTGCCTTCAGAGAAGATAGTCTATTAATATTCCTAGGACTTTACCTTATAGTTCTGCAGTTATCTGGTAGTATGATATGATTCACCAAGGGGATCTCCAAAGGTACATGTAGAATCACACATGTATCAAACACATTCTTGACTTCTTTAGGTTCGTGTTGAGACGTTATGGTGGTAGCTAATGGTGACGTTACTGACATTGATATAATGTGGCCCAAACACAGCATAGCCTACCTGATCTTCGGATATATAGGTAAGAGGTGATAGTGTCCCAAACAATTCTTCTAGCATGATTATTTTTTTCTGACATTCAGGTAAGTAACCCTGAATTTTCATTTTTTATACAGTAGATGAAAATTTATCTTAACCCTGTGAGTACTGAGAGATGATTATCATGATGTTGCCACTACAGTAATAATAGAGGTTTTTGTCTGGTACTCAGATTTATTAGTAAGTGACAATGGCATATCTATCATTGGTGTTCCATTTTACTTTTAAATGTGTTCAAGTAAGAAATATTATCTCAGATCTAGAAAGCATTAACCATTATAGTATAAGAACTTAAACATGATGTTGTCTGTCCACGTTGACGTGTATTTCACGTAAGGAGTGATGGAGGTATGAGCAGGTCAGGTGTCCTGCTGTTCCGCTCTACTTTATTGCCCATGAGACTTTTACAGGTGCCCCACTGAGAACATGATGGTTCCTGATATACTGCTGGGATGCAGGTCTTGGTGGTCACCACAGTGAGGGAAGTGACCGAGATCACTTGCAGATCTCATCATTGTCAAGTTGTGTCCTTAACTTATTTGTCACGTGTGCACTTTAAGATCCCAGTTAAGTTTATGGTGATGTCACGATTGTCATTGTTACATCACTGCTAGTATCTAGGAAATGATAGTGTGCCTTAGCGTCCTGCAGACTACCTGGCTTTAAAAGGTAAGGAAGGACAGACTACCTAACACACATGTTGTCATGTTTTCCGCAGGTATCTAGTTTACGGTCTCTGTTAGTGAAGAGGTATGATATGTGGCATTAACTCATTACAGACTTCTGTTGTTTTTCTTTTCTTTTTTTTTTTAAAGATTTATTTATTTATGCATACAAGCACTGGGGTACAGGCCAGAGGTGTGGGGGTGGGGTGAGAGGATTCACCACAGAGAGTGGGGAGCAGAACAGGCAGATCAATGGAAGTACACTGCTGAGGGGAGCAGCGGGCACAGCAGTAGAGTTCTGCTGTGCCATGTGGGTCCCCTCCCTGGCCGGCAGCAGGAATCGAACTCGTGCTGCAGTGGTTGCGGTTTGCTTCATGGTGTGTTGCTTAACCCACTGCGCCACCAGGGAGGCCCGACTTCTGTTGTTTTTCAACATCTACATAACAAATAATTTCCCAAGGCACTATATTAACCTTGTTTTTGGCATATTTGGAGTTACAAATCAGTTTCACCCTGATAAGACTAGTAAATATGAGATATAGCTGTATTCTTATTTAAAGATAATGTGATTTTCATTCTTATAGTGATAATAGATATGTAAGTTTTCAGGTATTTTATCATTGGCTAGTAGCCATGGCATTTTTGCAGTATCTAAGAAAAGATGGTGTCTCTTATTTGGTTTTAACCTCAGATTTCTGTAATTACCCAAGTAACATTGATGAGTTTTAAATTAATAAATGGACCAGGGGGACTTTGTGATTGTACAAGTAGGATAGGACAGGTATTAAGTATTTTCCAGGTGTTTTTCAGGCCTCAGTCCAGACGTCACTTGAGCCTTCTGTGGGTTAACACAGCAGACAGCACTGTTCACTGTCATGAGGTAAGTGATAAAGATGGGTCTTAGCCACCGTACCGGCCACCGAATCTTCAGCATCTAGGAGAGTGAGCATGGCGTCCTTACACTTGGGTTACCTTGTTATTGCAGGTGCCACTAACATCTGTCTGATGCACAGGTAGGAAATAATCTCACATTAGCCCATTAGAGATATTCTTATTTTCATATATATGTGTAAGTGTGTTCAAGATTCTAATGCTGTTTTCATAGTGTTAAGTTAAATTAATATTGCTAATACTAGTAAGAATAATTCCTGTGTCCTCCTTTAGAGATTCTGAGTTTTTAGCACTGCTGATGACAGATCTGTGCATGTTTTTAGGTGATTCACCACATCGCCCAGTGTGGCATCACTGACCACGGTCTTCTTGCAGGTACCCTTTCTAAGAGGACATGTCCCTCCCCAGTGCTGAGCTTGGAGTTCTTTCTCAACTGGCAAGTGGTAAGGTGAGTTTTACCCCAGAAGGTAAGGACAGATTACCTAACACACGTGGTGTCGTGTTTTCCACGGGTATCTAGTTTACGGTCTCTGTTAGCAAAGAGGGATTGAGGTAAGTGAGGGGTGGCTGTAAACCACAGCACAAGGCATCTGATCTTCACAGATACAGAGGTAAGTGGTGCCGGTGTCACTGACAGTCTTGTTCCCATGATTTTGTTGCAGGTATTCAGGTAAGAAATGGTAGACTCCGTACCAGTTCTAGCAAACATGAGCTTATACTTTTTATATTTTAGAAATAACTTATATTAAATCTGTGAGCATTGAGTTGATTGTACCCAAAATTGCCAAGGCCTTCCCACCTCAGTAAAAACCATAATACTTTTACAGGAGTCGAATTAAGATATGTTGGTCTCCCCCAAGAAGGTGTGGACCTGAAATAATGTGAGTATCAAGGTAGAATTGATGTGTTCCCTAGTAATGGAAATAGAAGGGAATACGAACAGGTGTCCTGACAGAACAAGTTGTGTGCATACAAACATCTGTCCCCTGTGTTTCTTCAGGTTCTTATCAAGAGCACACAGTGACCCTAACAATGGCACCCTGCTCTCAGCCTGGCAAGTGGCAAGGTGAGTTTTACTCCAGTGCAAACCCATTGACCTTCAGTGTGCAGGTAGGGAAGGATGACGTCCCTAATACTGTGCTACCACTTTTTTCTGTAGGAATATTATTATGGTTTTGCTAGTGTACAGGTGTTTGAGGTGACATGAACTCATTAAGGACATTCTTATTTTCAGATACCTATGTGATTAACCCATGTTTTCATGTTTCGGGGGCATGTATGCAGTTAAGTTAATTTGGCCCTAATAACATCCCTGGATCGATATCTATAAGGTATCTAAGAATAAGATTTTTTGTATTTTTGTTTACAGATAATATATATTGGCTACACCTAGTGATGGGCAGATATGCAAGGATGCAGGTGATTTATCATATTGTCATCATCTTGTTATTGACATGGGAACTTTTCCAAGATTCTCTTTAAGAGAGAGGACAATGTCTCTCCCCAGGGTGTGACCTTAGAGCTCTGGAACTAGCCAGGTGTGTCGATGGTCATGAAATGGTCCAAGTGACCAAGCAGATTTGCAGGTACCAAGGCAGAATGATTCTTGCACCAAACACATTCTTCACGATGTGCCTTTCAGGTTCGTGTCAAGATGTCACAGTGAGCCTGTCAGGGTGGTTTGCGCAAGGTGTTGCCGGTACAGGGTGACGCTGTGGTCTTCACACAGCACGGATCATCCAACCATCATCCAGCTACATGATGGTGGGTCCTTATACTTGTTCTTACCATCATTATTTTTGAAGTTATTCAGGTGAGAAATAGAGTCCATCCCAATTCTAGAGACCATGAATTTTCACTTTAATTTCTTGAATTTTTTTTTAAACCCTGTGAATGCTGAGGGATCCCATGTACACAGATATTTATCATGATGTTCCCCATCACTGCTCTAGCCACAGGGTGTCTCTGGGTGTCCAGTCAAAGAATGATGGTTTTGTCTGACCTTGGCATTAACCTTGATTACTGAAGATATCCAGGTTAAATTGATAAGGCTAATAACGATGACGTGAATAATGTTATTTGCAGGTGTCCAGGTAGAAGTAATTATCTCCTTTCA
>JAGFMF010011596.1:1560619-1587431 GCA_019455555.1 Galemys pyrenaicus | reverse complement strand
GTTTCTATAAATGCCCCTAGTTTCTCATTTCTGATTGCTGAATAATATTCCATTGTGTATATGTACCACATCTTCTTGATCCAGTCATCTACTTTTGGCTATTTTATATTTTTGAGAAAATTTATTTTTAACAGTATGCACGTCATGATGACAGTGTTGTGGCACATAGTAACCATGATATTTTTACAGGTGAGAAGGGAAGAAACTATGGTATTCCCACTGTGGCGTAGACCTTGGAGTACTGCAAGAATCCAGCTAGAGTTGATGATAATCCTATAGTGATGAGGTTATTTTGCAATGTCCTCGTAAAAAAAGCACATCCGTAGACACATTTGTCACGTGTGTTTTCAACGTTCCTGTCTAGATAACACGATATATGTCATAATGGTCAATAAGGAGACTTTACATGTCTCTAGTGATGGTACAGGCCTTTAGCACACTGGGAGCAGCCTGATCTTAAGGAGGTATATTGTAAAAGTGGGTGGTGTTCCTAACTTTCCCGTTAACATGTTGTTATGCGGCTGTTCAGCTAAGAAATATTATTTCAACCAGTGCTAGTAAGCATTAGCTCATATTTTTTTAAGGTTTACCTATAGTGGGTGTTTAACCTCAGTAGTGACACAAGCGTATGTAGCTGTGCAGCTAAGTGCGCCTACTGTCCAACACCACAGTATAGACAGTGAGATTTCTGCAGGTATTTGGAAGTGATGTATTTCATGCAGGTGATGACATCGAAATTCTGGAAGACCCAAATAGTGTTGATGGTTCCCTTAGTGATGTAACTGACCAAGATTCTGTCCTGGTGCCTTTGTTTGGTGGGTAAAACAATGTGTCTTTCAACTCAGAAATACGTACCTGTGTCTTTCAAGGCTGCGAGGGGTCATGATGACCCAGAAGACCCTCTCAGTACCACTAATGTAAACCTTTAGAGTAAGCAGGTAGGTGATGAAAGTGGGTCTTACCCCAACCCAGATCACGCGACCTTTGGCCATCTAGGTAAGTGAGGAGAGCGCATCTTGTGCGGTGTGACCATGGGGTTCGCGGGTATCCTGGTAAGGCCTTCGCTGGTTTACAGGTGAGGGATGATGTGACAGTGACTCACTGGAGGTGTTCTCAGTTTCAGTATCTACATAATTAATTCTTTTGAGACTCATTTACCTAGTTTTTATTACATTTGTAGGTAAGAAATTAACTTGCCCCTAATAATCCTAATGTAGAGATAATACGTATCTTATATTACAAATTAAAGGCAGCTCTGCAGGTATCCAGGTAATCCAGATTTAGCCTTTACAGTGTTATTAGGGATTTTTGAAGGTTTTCTTCAAGAGAGGACGACGTCTCTACCTAGGGTTTCATCTAACAGTTCTGCAAGTATTCAGGTATTATTAATGGGTTTTGAAGTGATACAAGTGAGGAAGAGAATCTGCAGGTGTGTAAGTAGAATGAGACACGCATCAAATACATGTACTACAACATGTTTTTCAGATTCAAGTCAGCACGTCATGGTCAGCCTTTCAACAGTCGTTGAGGTGGGACATTGCTGGCATGCAGGTGAGTGGTGTGGGGGCCTCATCTGCACGCATCCCTTCTGCCCTGCACGGACCTGCTAAATGACAATGGGCCCTCACCCTGCTTGGAGCCAAGACTCTTTTTGCAGGTAATCTGGTAAGAAATTAGAAAGATCTTCCATGTTCTAGCAACTATGTGTCTTAGTTTTTACTATGGAGAAAATTCATTTAATCAGGTCATTATTGTGTAATTTGCAGATGGACACATAAGTATCCTGGAGTGTGACTCAAGTGATGGCCTTGGTGCTTTGGGGTTTCTTCAGGTTAGTGGTCAGGGTGATGTCCTCTCTTGCCTCTGGACCATCTAACAGTGGTGTGAATCTCGGCATACGGAGAGACTCCGGTAGAGTTCATTCCTGCAGCGATGACACTGAACCGGGGGTATCTTCAGGGCCGGGGATAAGTGTAGCTGTAGACACAGTTGTCACAATATGTTTTTCAGGCTCCCGTCTAGGTATCGTGGTGAGCCCCATCGTGATCCTCAGAAGGCTACTGTTTGTCTCCAGGTAAGTGTGATGTCGGCCTTAAGCACCGCTCAGACCACCTGATCTATAGACCTCGCGGGAAGTGTCGATGGAGTCCCTAACATTTGTGTTACCGCGTTTTTGCAGGTATTTTGGTAAGAGTCATATTGTCCCAACCAGTGCTAGGGTAGGGGTAAGCCTTACCCTTCTTGGAGTTTAGATGTAATTAGTCCTGAGCGAGGGTCATGTGCATTCCAGGTAAGTTACCCCACTTTTCCACAGCACGTGTTTACAGTGAGTTTTCTGCAGGTATTCAGAGAAAAGATGATGGTGTCTTTAACAATGGTGCTAACCTTGAAATTCTGCCAAGATCCAGGTAATGTTGGTGGTTCCTGCACTGATGTAAGTGACAAGATTATTTGCCATGTGTTTTTTCCTTTTAGTTTTTGTAGGTAAGATGAGTTTTGTCCTTAACACACTTGGCCATTGTGTTTTTTGGTTCCAGGATCTCAGTCATGAGATTACGGTAAATCTAATAACGGTCATTAATAGGACTTCTGTACTAGCCAACAACTAAGTGGTGAAGTGAGTCTTATCTCAGTATGGACCATCTGGTCTTAAGATGTTGGAGTGAGTAACGATGGTGTTCCTAACACAGTGTTGACGTGTTGCTTTGCAAGTGTCCCTTTAAGGCCTTTCCTCATATACAGGTATGAGATTGTGTTAGAGTCTTACTTTCATACATGTGAATACTGATATTTTCAATACTCACTATATTAACTATTTTGGGTCTGACCCAAACAATATTAGTAAACTTGAGATGTTCATATGTTCTTGTTCATAAAGTACATATTTTATACACGCTGGTGGTAGACACATAGGCAGATAACCAAGTAATTTATCACACTGCGCATCACTGCATTGTTTTCCGTGGGATTTTTGCAGATGTCACTTCAAGAGTCTTAAGAAGATCTCCCTTACTAAGGTTTAACCATATATTTCTGCAATTATCTAGGTAACATTGATGAGTCTCAAAATTATATGAGGGAATTTGCAGGTGTCCTGATAAAATGTACATTGAACTCAATTTCCACAATGTTTTGTCAGGTTCATTAGAAGGCATCATGGCATTTCTGTCAAAGGCAGTCAGTGAGATACAGAGCAGGCACTGAGGTAAGTGACGATGTGGTTCTGACCACAGCTCGGAGCGTACGATCTTTGTGCGTGTGGGCAAGTGACACTGCTGCCCTGCCCCTAAGACTGTGTTGCTGTATCTGCTCGCAAGTTCCCACTCAGGTCTTTGGAAGTACCCAGGTATGAAATGATGTGATGCTAACTCATTAACTGTTATTTTCAGGTGTGTCTGTAACTGTGGTTTGCAGGATTCTTGCTTCCCCTGTTTTGGCATGTCTAAGCCCATTTGTCCTTGACACTAACAAGCACGAGTTTTTGCTGTGTTCTTGCTCGTATCAGTAGACAGATTGCAAGTATCCAGCTAGTTGGTCATATTGTGCTAACTGCATTATTTCAACCATGGGATATTTGCAGGTTTACCTTCAAGAGAGGAAGATATATCTTACTTGGGTTAACTTCAGAGTTCTGCAAATATCCAGGTAATATTGATGGGTCCCAAAATGATATAGTACCAAGGGAGTTTGCAGATATGCAGATAGAATGAGACCTGTACCAAGCACATTCTCCACAAATGTTTTTCAGGGCATGCTATGAGATCACAGGGAGCCTAGTTATGGCAATGAGTGCGAGATGTTGCTGGTTTGAAGTAAGTAGGGCCATGGGCTTCCACCAGGACACAGACCTTCAGCTACATCAATAAGCGATGACGGCGTCCCTAATACTTCTTGTTACCAGGATTTTGTTACAGGTATTCAGGTACAAAATGATAGGGTCCTTACCAATTCTAAAGACCGTGAGTTTTCACTTTTTGTATTTCAGAGGAAAATGGATGTTTAACCCTGAGTGTTAAGGGATTGCATGTGTATAGGTACTTTACGGTTTTCCCTATCACAGTACTGCCCATAGGCTGTTTACAGATGTCCCATGAAGAAATTGGCCTTGATGTTGGGCTATTGTAAGGACCCAGGTCAAGTTGATGTCTTTCATAATGATGATGCGGCCAAGGTCATTTGGAGGTGTTCTGGTAGAGCAAGTTGTGTCCTTGAACATATGTTTCATACTGTCTTTTTCATGTTCCTGTCGAGATCACAGCGAACCTAACATTGATCACTGATGGGGTTGTTGCTGGTGTGCAGCTGAGTGATGATGTGGGCCTAAACCATGGCACAGGCGAGCTGATTTCCCGGTGGCTAGAAAGTGATGACAGTGCCCCTAACATATATTAGCATGATTTCTTTGCAGGCATTCAGGTAAGAAATAATAGATTCCTTACCAGTTTTAGAAACTCTGAATTCAGTTTTTCATTTTTAAAGAAAATCTTTGTTCATCCCTGTGAATGTTGAGTAATTCCATCAAGGTAATTATCATGTTTCCAACCGCAAGTTTGTCCATGGAAAGTCTGAAGATGTCTTCTTAAGAAATGTCTTACCTGGTAAGGGTCCTGACCTGGGATAGTGAAGGTGCTGAAAGGTATTTGCAGGTGTCCTGGTATAGGACGAGCTGTCCTTTCACACACATATCATAGTATGTTTTTCAGGTTCATGTCAAGAGCTCACGGTAACCCGGTACTCAGGTAAGGGGGGATAGACACCTTCGCCACATCACAGACTGTCCAATCTTCATATATTTAGTAAGTGATGTCAGTTTGTCTGATGTTGTTTATATATATAGGTTTTCAGGTGAGACTTGAAAGTATCTTAAATGGTGTCGCTGGCACTGGCCTAGACTTCAGAGTACTGCAAGACTCCAGGCAGAGTCGATGCTGGGTTCTGCGGCGATGACAGTGTGGCAGTGAACAGGTTATTTTCAGGGTCACTACAATGAAGTTGTGTCCACAGACACATTTGTTACGATGTGTTTTTAGGTTACTGGTAAGAGATTGTGGTAACCCTCATAATGATAATTAAAGGAATTTTTGTTTCTGTCCAGGTAAGTGATGATGTGGGCCTTTTGCAAGCTACCTAACATCTGAAGTCAGATAGCTACTGTGCTTTGGGGCAGATGTTCAGGTATGAAATGATACTGTCCCAACCAAAGCTGGTGTTCATTAGCCCTGATTATTTTAGAGTTTAGATAATGTAATATCTAATGTTTGTTATAATGTTTATCTTAGAAGTAGCCAAGGGATTATGTGAT
This sequence comes from Galemys pyrenaicus, assembly GCA_019455555.1. Classification (NCBI taxonomy): domain Eukaryota; kingdom Metazoa; phylum Chordata; class Mammalia; order Eulipotyphla; family Talpidae; genus Galemys; species Galemys pyrenaicus. Next base: position 1,582,129 of record JAGFMF010011596.1, on the reverse strand, counting down.
GTCTAGGTAAGTTATTTTATTTGTCACCTATTTATTGACCATGGCCTTTTTTGCAGCTATCAATACTTACCAACATTATATCTTAACTATGGTGTTGGCCTTGCACTTCTGTTTCTGGGTGGATTGGATGGACCCCATAATTTGACTGCATTTTGCAGGTATTCACATTTATTTCTAACAGTTTTTACCATGAATTTTTATAGGACCCAATCAAGAGATGATGGTGACTTTACATTTTGGTTAACGACATCATCTCTTAACTAGATATGAGCAAAATCTAAATTCTGTTGTTCAGCCTCCTCTCTTGATTGAAATTTTTACAGCTGTCCAGTCAACAGGAAATGTCTTCACCAAGGTCTTGACTCTGGATTGCTGCAAGTATCTGTAAATCTTACGGTTCCCTATAAGTTTGTAGCACCCGTAGGATTTTTAGGTATCCAGGTTACAGATTTGCTCTTAGAAACTGTTGCCTCTGTTTTTTTTGTAGATTCCAGTTAAGAGGTTGAGGACCTGTATATGGTATTGAGGGTGAGTATTGTTTGCATCCAAGTAAATGATGATGATGTTTGTAGCAGTCAGAGCTCACGAGATTGTGTAGCTGTCCAGGCAAGCAATGATGGTCTTCTCAGTTCAGACAAGTGGGATCTCTGTGAGCTTCCATTCTCCTGTGATATTACCAGTCTTCTGGAATCCATTCACAGCTCATTCATCTGAGTATGGAGTCACTGCTTTGCGTTTCAACACCACTGAACATACATCAAAGCGATCCATTAAGTATAACTCCTCAAGAAAGAAGAAAAAAAGGGTTAGCCTGCAACAGTAGATAAGGATACTGATGGAGAAAGAAAAGTTTTGAAAAAGATACCTTCACCCCGGGGCCAGGCAAACAGTAGACATGCAGTTTGTTTGTTTGTTTAAGTGCAGTCATGTGTCACGTAATGTGAGGAACACACGGTGAGAAGTATGCAAGCGTCATAGAGTGTAATCCCACGGTGCCACGTGGCACAGCGTACTGCGCCGAGTCTGAATGGCCAGACTGTGGGAGCCACCACTGTAGTGCGTCTGCCGTCGACTGGGACATCCCTAACGATGTGGGGCTATAGTGACCGCTTCTCAGTAGTTTGGGTGATGCCAGATTGATTCAAACAACCATTCTTTCTTTCAGGGTGTGAAGGAAGGAAGAGAAGATCTTTATTTCCCAGACTCTTGCAACATGAAAGTGAGTATGATGTACGCGCCACTTCCAGATGGAACCACGTGTAGCTCGTAGTGGAGCCGAGTGCTGTGTGGGAAGGCGGGCAGTGGACACCCACTTCGCTGGCAGGAATGGTGACAGGGTTACCGTGGTGCTGCACGGAGAAGCTGAGGAAAGGTTTTCCATTTTCTGAAGTCTGCGAATGATACTGTCACAGGGATAAACGATTCTGAGAAAGAAAAAGCTAACCCTTATACCAGCCCTGAAACACATGAACATTTTACAGGTTTCTCTTTTCTTTCTCAGTCGTTATTCATATCAGTATGTATTACTTAGGTACCAGAAGATTGACGCAAGTTTGCATTTGGTTTCTCTCTCATATATGTTTATACACATATATTTTAATATACAGAAAAACACAAAAATGAGAAGTAAAAATTAAACACGTAAATCTATGTTTTTATCAGCTCTTCCTTCACCACGGCCCTACCAGTGGCAGACACTGCTCCCTGCCCTGGGCTCCGACAGTGGAGCAGCTGCACCAAGTGCCGCCCTGGGGAACGTGGCATTCTCTAGCGGGCAGGATCCACGTGTCAGGTCCCTGTGATTTGCTTCCCCCCGCGTAACTGTTAATAACTGTCAAAGTTATGTCTAGCTTGGATGATACGTTACGTGGTAATCTGGACGTAACGGAGAACATACAAGTGCAGAGCACAGTAACCTAATCCGTGTGTCTTCGCCCAGAGGTGAAGGTTCTCTCGTTTTTAAAGTACAGTGGCTCGTAGAGTAAAGCCTCAGATCTCACAAGTTTTGGAAAAATCATACCCGTGTATTACCAACATTGTAATGAAAGGCAAATTATGATATGACTTCATGCTTAATACTGAAATGAAATTCCTGAGAAGCACACATATTTACAGCTTTTCCCCTGAGGTATTAAAGGTAAAAGTGTTCAGTTTTAGAACTTCAAAACATAGTTATAAACTAATGCAAAGTTTTACAAGTTTAATCAAGCCTCCTCTCACCTCATTAATGCCATTAGTGAACAGTTAGGCGGCTTGAAGGTAGTTGAGGCAATCTGGGGCAAACTCAGTTCTGTGGATGGAATTTGTTTTGAGAGGATGGGAGGATCAGGGTGCCAGAAGTCTATGGAAGTCCTCAGCAGTGGGCGTTCCGCAGCTTCCAGGCTCCTCCTGAGGTATTTTAACCTGTGCTGCTCAGAGGCACAGCTTCACCCTGCTCTGCCCTGCCTCCCACCCAGCACTTGTCCACATAGTTTGCCCCACACAAGGCTGTCAGACTTCAGAAGCTGGAGTGAGGGTCAAACTCTAGGTCCCCTCTGCTTCATCAAACCCTTCAGCTCTGAGGAAGGGACACCCCTCAACTCAGCGTGGGCTTGCCTTTTCATCTTGGGAATTCCAAGCTCCTCAAATGCCTGCTGTCCCTGTCACATGTCAGTGAAATGGGTGTCTGCTTCATGCCTTTCTACGCCCTGCTCCAGAAAGGCATTCCCAGAGGGGATGCCTCAAAGGCATCCTCTGTGCCTTAGATTTTGGACATTACAGGGACCCGTACTGTCTAAATGGGTTAGCAGATTCTCCTTCACCAACTGGCTCATTCTCTGCTGCTTCTCACTCTGAATTTGAAATTGTGTTGATTTCTTGTTCCAGCAACATCTAGAGCATAAAACAAATAGAAGTAGTTCACTCTTCACTCACATAAATAATTATTACTCGAGGCTGTGCTGGATAGTAGCACAGTATACAGCCCGTAAGCTGCAGAATCTCTCATTATCCCCAACACTGCCCTTCCCTGGCGCCAAGAGGCCCATGAGGACCTCTGTCATCTCCTCTGTCACTGCTTGCTGCTCCCAGTCTTTCCTGTCTCCCTCAGGACTAGTTAAGACAGATACTAATGTGTCGGTGAGGTTTTGAAAACAGCACTTTTCATAGCAGTGGTTGGAGCTAATGGTGTTTTTCATCTCAAAAACGTCTTACAAACATTAATTAAGCTTGAAGCTCCCTGGTGGGCTTAGGCCAAGAGGGTGCTAGTGGAGCTTGTTTCCGCTTTTCCTTCAAGCCACAGAAAGTCCTCAAGGAAGCAGAAGCTTGGGGGCTTCTGCCTGACAGTCCTCTTCTTGAAAGAGGGGTCAGTGATGCTTCAATATAGAAAGCCCAGCTCCTGGTATAAACCGGTTGTCAAGAAGCAGCTTTACTGTTATGGAAAAATAAACATCATCTATTAAGTTAGTATAGCAGGAAAATAAACTGTGAATCTAAATCAATTGAATAAGACAATACTTACTTCTCAATAGGAAGGGGTTGGGGAGGGGGGACCCTGGCAGGTGTGAGTAAGAAGGAAGGATGTGAGAGAATAGCAGATCTTTAAAAAGCACTCTTCCATTTCCTTATTATGATACAGACAAACAGAAAAGCTTCAGAAGGAACACCTGGAAAAACAGCATCTCCATGTTGGCAGTGCCGGAGCGCGGACGTAATGGACGGTGGTGCTCATTCAGGATCTTTTCATCTAAATCGGTGATTCTCAGACACCTGTGATTTTGCCCTCTGGGAACATTTGCCAATGTTTAGACAGGCTTTCAGTCGTCTCCCTCTTGGGGACAGGCGGAGTGACAATGGCATCTAGTGGGTGGCGGGCAGGCTGCTGCTGCAAGCACCCTACGATGCGCATGCCCGCTCCCATCACGGCCAGCCAGGGTGGCGTCCCAGACGCCTGTGCTGATGCCGAATGAGAGCTGCATGACTGGGTCCCTTCCCTCGACTGCAGAGGCTGCACGTACCTACATCAAAACCTCAAATACTTGTCACGCACTGCATATCAGTTGTACCTCAGTAAAGCTGTTTTAAAAGTCCTGATAGTAGGGCGGGGCTGACAAAGCGGAAGAAAGGCATCAGCGCAGAAGGCAGAGCACGTGCAGAGACTTAGCAGCATCTCAGTTAATGAGCACACAGGACATCCCAACTACTAGGCAATGTTAAGAAATTTTACAAATATTAACTAAGACAGTGTAAATATTTAGAGCATCCCAATGAGGTAATGCCATCCTTCCTTTGCAGACACCGAACCTAATTAGCTATGATAATGAGCTGTGAGCCAGGAACTGTGGATGAAGACAGATATAGATGAGAAATATATTTTTGTCATCTGAATGACCAAAAATACTAGATAACAAAGATATCAAATAACTTAGTGTAACAGAGTAATTGTCGTAACTGGGCTTGAATCCTCAGGCCTGGATCTAGAGTTCATGCTCTGAGTAGGAAGACATGCCCCCAACATCCAGGACTGTATTTAGTAGTGTTTGGGTAGACTTGAAGAGCCACTTGACCATAGTCAGAGTGAAGGGAGAGGGTGGAAGAAGACCTTGGAAAGGGAGGTTGGGGTCAGTGCGCTAAAGTATGAAAAGTCCAATCGCATAACGTGAAGATAGATTGGAAGCCTTCTCAATCACCTCATTTTGACTGGACTCATTTTCATTCATTATCAGGTACTAATTGTCCTGAGTGGAATTCACCTGAAATCAGGTTTTCCATGTCTCTGACAAAAGACAGGCCCACGTGCACAAACTGGCCAGATAGCGTCTTGTGTTTCCTAAAGAGGTAAAGAGCCAGGTGCCATCACAGAAGGGCAGGTGCCCTCCCAGAGCAGGCTCTCCTCAGCCCCGCTCGGGACATGGAGGTGCAGGAGCAGAAGCCTCCACGGAAGCCGTTGGAGAACCGCTGCTGCTCTGTTTCACGGCTCGCTGACAGGATCTTGCTTGTCTGGGCCCCAGAGGGGTTGGGGGGAGCAGCAAGGTGCCTAAGGCTTACTAGGGCAGCTGCAACGGTGGCGAAGAGAGCGCTCATGTCCCGTGTCTTCTTGAATCCAGGAGTCAGTCAGTGCTGCGCTTCCTGACCAGACAGGCGTGATTTCATCCAGGATCCCAGCCTTCAAGAAGACTCCTCCGTGTCCCTCCCCTTTGCCTGCTCTGCCTAAATACATCTGCAGAATACTATGAGGTGAACGTGTGTTGTTGGTGTACTCGGTCACCTGAGGAGCTCAGCAGCTTACGCGTCACAGGCCCCGGAATGTGGGGCTCAGCCCGCACGCTAGTCAGCTTCACAGGCACTTAAATGATAGAAACTGGTTCTCCCCAGTTCTGGAAGCTGAAGTCCTAGGTTGGGGTGCCAGCACAGTCGGGCTCTGGTGACTGTGCCCTTCCTGGCTTGTGGACGGACCCCTCGTGTCCTCACATGGCTTTCCTCAGTTCTTGGGGGTTGTGTGGCGAGGTGTTTGCCATAGAAAGCCGCCTGTCCCACTGGTTAGGACTCCACCCTAATGACCTCATTTCCTGCAGGAAATAGGGGAAGGACTTAGAGTCCCAACCTGGTTGATGTCAGTTTCTCTGGCAAGCAGCCCCATCAGGTGTTTTCCAAGTGTTACGTCATTGAGGAGAGAACCCTTATTACAACATGCAGGCAACTGCAGGACTTTGGGGAGCTGTGAGCCAGGAGCTCTGGATGAAGACCAAATATATGGGAGAAATATATTTTTGTCATCTGAATGACAAAAAACCCTTTTTCTGCAAATCATAGTATCTCAGTTTTAGTCTTTGTGTGGCCTCAAGAGGTAGGGGGAAGACCACTTCTGGACTCATTTCTTCCACCCCTAGTTTTCTCCCTCTTTCATAAAATGATTTTTCTTCTTGTACCTTATGGATATCTGTAGTCCACTTCAATTTTTTTTTTTTTGAGGGGGTGGGAATATTCAGCCAAGGTATAAATCCAAGGAACTGGTTTTCAAAGACCCCTTGAAAGCAATGTTTTCTTTGTACATGAGATGATTTTTTTGTTTGTTTTTGACAAAACGACTTAGGTTACCTCTACGATATTCCAATCCAGTATAAATATATTAAAGTAAATCTTTCAGAAGTGAAAAATGCTTATTTTTTTAAATTTTCTTAGAATTCCTTTAATATTTTGAGATGTTTCTTTTTAGTTTTTCTCTATATGAGTATACACGTGTGCACGTGCACACACACACACACAGTACAGCTTTAGAATCTGCTTGCTATACTTGCAATACTTTCATGTTAGAGTTAAGACCATATATGAGCCTGAAAGATTATATTTTTGGATTAAAAAGATCGACCTTCACTTTTTCCTTTGAGATTTCTCAGTTGCTTATGAAAGTGATTTTTGCTCCAAAACCATATTTGAAATATAAAATGAATTCAGAAATACTCTAAGTAATTATACATATTGCTTTTAGACTGGGAAATGAAGAGCAGCAGCCTGAGGTTCCAATTCTTTATCATGATGTTACGTCCCTTTTGCTCATCCAGATTTTAATGATGCCACAACCCTTACGCAAAGGTATGTCGTTATCATTTAGATTTTTAGATTACATAGTATATTTAGTGAATGTTACAAAAATTGTGGAAACATTTAATACTCTGTGTGAAAAATGCTTATTATACACTCTCACACATGGCAAGCAGGGAAGGGAGGTGAGCCAGGACAGCTTTAGATAGTCACCTGAGGCAAGAGAGCGGGGTACAGGCCTTCCACTGGCACAAGCACCGTAAGTCTTTCACTTTACTGAAAACATGGGTCCGTAGCGGAGGAGTCAGCTCAGGACCTCAGATGAGCCTATCAGAACAAAAATCAAGATTTGTTAGTGAGGAGGAAAGGAGAAACAGGCAAGAAATGAGTACTTTGCAAGACAGCTCAACAGGAGAAAACCTAGCACCTCGTACATTTCCACAGACCTGTGAACTGTTTAATGTTCAGATTTGCAAACCTGATAATTGGGCATAAGTAAAATCTCCTAACACTTAGCACTACCATCTGTTGCTGACATAACAATTTTGCATAATATGAAAAATGCCAGATGGAAGCTACGCATTAACTATGTCCAAGATGTTTTATGTTCACAACGTACACAGAATAGGAGAAATAGCTTTTGTTCCATGCGCTGTTGGACTTGTAGTTCTCCGGGTGTAATTCTGGCCCTTGCTGGAGAAGGACAGCGTCGGAGCCTCCTACTCACCACCCCCTGGTGTTTGGAAAGCCACATGTGCTGGTGGCCCCGGATGTCTATCCAGGGCATACTTAGAAGCGACCATTCGGTTAGAGCTGGGGTCTGAGAAGGGGAAGGTGTACATAATTGAAACAACAGCAAATAGAGTTTTTAAGCTTAGAATTTGTGTTACGGTAAATAAGAACAGTAAAGGCTTCTAAAGCTGTTCCGTGAGAAAACAGCAGCTCTATATCATAGGATAAGGAAGAGCTATTGTTTGGAACAAAGGTAATGGGAAATGTTCTAAGGGAAATAAACTTTTCCCTGGCCGAAAGGACTTTATAAAATAAAGCAACAATATCCCCATTTTGTGCTTCAGACACATTCGTATAGAAAGTGATGTAACGGACGCCCGCGTGCTCACACTCGGAATGTGTCCGATGCTTTGACCTTCTCCAGTACTCCTGGCCTTCCCGCCTTCCTCTTGCTGCGGCAATTACCCCACCCAGGTCTGGTCTTCCGCACACTTCATGCCCTCACCACAGGTGCATGTGCCCGCGAGAGCACGCTGTGAAAGACGCCTGAGGTGAGGTATCCATCCGCAGCTTGCCCTCTCGTTCCTTGTTGGATGCGCTTTGCCTGTATTGCTCCAGTGCCTGCTCGGATTGTCTCCTGCCGCGTGTATAATACAGTCTCTCTCTTCTGTTCATGAATATTTAAACTTTGCGTTTTTCACCATCACGAACAAGGCTGCTGAGGAAAATCTGGTGTGTGTTTCCGTGTGCGCAGGACAGAGAGCTTCTCTAGGTGTCAGTGTACAACGCTAGGGTGAGAAATTCCATTCCAGTGAGATTTACTCACGTCTGCACCGGCAAAGTGTGCAAGTTCCTCTTTCCTCATTTTGCCAGTGTGTTGGCTGTGAGGTGACATATCTCCGTTTGCATTTTCCTGGTAACAGAAAAACAGTGCAACTTTTCATTTATTTGACATTCACGGTTCCTCTTTTGTGAATTTGCTTTTTGATACATTTTGCCCGTTTGGGGCTATTTCTCTTGTTGAACCATAATTTTTTTCACATGGATACTACCATTTATGATCATGTACATTATAAATATCTTCTTCCTGTCTAGGACTTGTCTTGAAGTTCGTGTAAGATCCATTTTGTTGTATGTAAGTTTTTAGTTTTGTTGTCCTTATTATACTTGTCTCCTTTTCCTTAATTAAGGGTTTTGTTTTCTTGTGCTTGACTATGGAAGTCTCTAAAAATTCAAGATGATGGAGGATCTCCTTTATTTTTTTCCTGAAGTTTTTGTAGTTTCTCTTGACATTCAGATATTTAGTCTGCTGAAACTTTTCTTTGGGAGGTATAAGACAGTGACTTAATTTTCTTTCCACAAGGGTAACTAATTTTCCCAGACACATTTGTTGACTAGTTCATACTTTCACATGATTTGTAAGGTCTTATCTGTCCCGCATCATTCATATGCCAGGGTCTGTTTTGCGCAACTCCGCACAAATAGCACGCTGTCTCCACTTCATAGCATTTTAGTAAGTCTCGATAGCTAGCAGGGCAAGCTCCCTCACTTGCTATTATGATGGTGAATTTCATGTGTCCACTGGACTGGGTCACGCATGGACGCCCAGATTAAACATGACTTCTGGGTGTGTCTGTGAGGGTGTTTCTGGACGAAGTAGACACTGGACTTGTTGAACTAGGTAGACGGCCCTGCCGAGTGAGGGTAGGCATCTAATCCAGGGAAAGCCTGACTAGAACAAAAGCTGGAGAAAGGGCAGCTTGCTTCCCTCCCTGCCGGCCTGTTTGACTTGGGTCTTGTCCTGCCCCTGGACTGGGATTTATGCCACCAGCAGCCCTGGTTATCAGGACTGGAATTACAACGCCAGCTTGCCAGCTGTCCTGGGTCTTCAGTTTAGAGTTGGCAGACCGTGGGGCCTCTCTGCCCCCAGAACATGCCAGCCAATTTCCATAATAAACCTGCGCGTTATACGGCTTGCATGTCTCACTGGTTCTGTTTCTCTGGAGAATCCTGTCTAGTACGGTCTCTCTTTTCTCCTATACAAACGGTGGGGTCTGTTCATCGAGCCCCATGGAAAACCTTGTTGGGATTTTCATTTTAATTCCACTTATTTCTAGGCGAGTTTGCAGATACACGTCACCTTCCCAATCTTGTCTGTTCTTCCATGGACCTGCTGTGTGTCTGTATGTATTCAGACCACCTCTTAGCCTTTGATGCTGTTTTGCCATTTTCTTTTTAAAAATTTGGAAGACTTAAAGAAGTTGCGTGTCCGCCTGCGCGGGGGCCGTGCTGATGTGTGTGCTGCTCCACTGTGGCCCGGGTGCTGCCAAGGAGCACTTGGACCTTCCTTGACAAAAGGTTTTGCACATCTCGTGTCAGTTGCTTCTTAGGTATTTTATAGTGTTGTTGCTATGATGACTGAGGTCTTGACTCAAAAACAATTTTAATCAGTTATTACTGAGTGTCGGAATGCTAAAAGCTCGTGTGTGTTGGTTTTGTATCTAGCACATGGCCAGACTGTATCAGTCTAAACATTTGTTTTTAGAACCTCTCAAATTTTCTGTGGAGATAATCATGTTGTTTACAAATCAGGACTGTTTTATCTCCTTTTACAAATTCTTAGACCTCTTGTTCCTTTGACTTATCTAGAACCTCCAATGTGATATGACCAATGAGTTTATTCTTTCACTCCTGATATAAATGTGAATGATTCCAAAATCTCCAATAATGTACCATATCTGCTGGGAAGGTTGATAATAGGTATTCCTTGTCAGGTAGAGGAAACCCCCCTCTATTCCTGCTCCGCTAGAAGCTTTTGCCACAGTTACTTTTGTTGAATTCTTTCATTAAATGAGAAAAATCAGGTTTTATGCTCTAATCTTATAAGATTTAATTAGCATTCTAAAAGTTTAAATATTCTTCAATGCTAGGAGAAACTTTAAAATTTTATATATAAATAACATTTATAAATTTATATATAAATCCCAAGTAGGGTTTATAGATATATATATAAACTTTTTGACATAAATTTTATATTTTTATGTAGTTAAATATATACAAGGTTTTTAAGAAATACTCTTAACTAGGCTTTTGTACATGAATTTAGAGTCTGGCTGTTGAATTGTTACTTAGTCCATGATGGTGTAAGTACAGAACTTGAGAGTATTTAAAACATTTATCAGATTTAATATTTCTATTATATCCAAGTGTGATTCCGTATTTTATAAAGGTATTATACTAAAAAACTGATTATTTTAAATTAAAAAGAATGCTAAAGTAGAAAAGAATTATGGAGAGAGTATATTTGGAGCCAATTGATTGAAATAAAAAACTTCATTGTGAAAATATAGGAAGTTTCTTAAAGACAGGAGAATATATAAAGTGTTATTTCAATTTTAAAATATTATGTTGGGGAAAGTGGGCTGGATGTGAGGGATGGCCAGTACTATAACATATTCTTATTAGGACAGTGAATTAAAGGGGCAGAGTCTTTGCTACGGATAGTTTGGGGAGCGCTGTTTCCAAGAGCAGTCATAAAAGAGTCTCCATTTTCTCTTCTAAATCCTGGCCATTGTCTAAAATTAAAATGTCTGCTAATCCGTTGCTTATAAACACACTCGTTTCCATGTGAAAATCCTGAATGACTAATGATGTTCATATCTTCACTGGGCATTTGATGTTTGCTTTGCCACTTGCATTGCTTATGTTGTTTTTTATTGGCTTCGAGAGTCTTCTTTCTTTCTATGAAATCTATGGAATTTGCACTCTCGTTTTCTAGTTCTTCTGTTAGAAATATTTTTGTTCTACTTTACTTAATAACTCTAACTATTTAGAGTGCAAGAAGTTGGCCTCCCCCGTCATCCATTGCACATTCTGGCGGGGCACAACTGCTTTATTGAACAGCTGTAGATTTTTGTACCGTTGTCGTCTCTGGACTCTCTTATTGGTGGTGATAACAATTTGTTGGTTTGTTGTTTGTTTGTTTGTTTTCAACAAAGGCAGTTCCTTTCTCTCTTTACCTTTCCTCCATATTCTTGCCTCAGAGCAGTATGTTTTTTGTTTTTTTGTTTTTTTTTCAGAGCAGTATGTTTTACTGGACATGCCCTTACAGACCATTTCAGTTTCTCTTGTGGCCCGCATCATGGGCCACAGCCCGTTGATTTGTCATCAGTCTGTATGATGATCCAAGTTTGGGTTTTTTTTTAAATGTAAAACTGCTCTTCATTAAGTAGGGCTTATTCGAAAAGGAAATATTTGGAATCCTTGTGGGGTCAGTCTCTGATTTCAGGACTGTCAGTTCGCTCAAACAACACTGTTGTTCCACTGCTCCAGAGTCTTCCATAGTTGGCTCTGCCTCTATCCTCTCGATGAATTATCCCAGTCAACACTTCATGTCCTTTCCCTGAAACCAAATAGCAGGTCAGATGAAGCCCTTCGGCACAGGGGTGTTGACGCAGGGCTGATTGAGGCCGGCCCTGGGAAGCCACAGGCCTGTGTCAGGGGAGTGGCTGCTTGCAGATGGGCAGACAACTGCTGGGTGGCGAGTGGACAGAGGGCAAAGTGTGCACATAGCAGCAAACAGAGAGCTTCACGTGACAAATGTGAGTGGCGACAGTTGGGTGACGAGGCTGGCTGACACCACCTGCTGTAGCACAGCTGTCGGGGACGGGGAGAGCCAAGCGTCCAGGCCATGGGCAGTGCCAGCCCAACAAGGGACAGCCGAGACAGAGAAGAGCCCAGAAACTCTGAGACACCATGAGTTAGGGCCTGAGATACTCCATGTGCTTCCTGCCCAGAATGGAATGCCAGCAAATGTTCCTCTACCTAAAAAACTTTACCTGATGTGTCTTAATTAAGAGTTCGCATCTGGAGCCACACCAGACCTACAGCCCAAGGCCAGGGCCTCCGGCCTGAGTTCCGGGACTAGCAAAACCAAAGGTCCCATCTGTCCTGACTACGTGGTAGACGCCAATCAAGACGAACTGCGCATGTGAGTCTTGCCAGGAGACTGTACTCACCAAAAGGCCTTTTTGTTGTTGTTTCTGGAAAAAAAAAAAAAAAAACATTTTGTTGGTGGAACAGCTGATATTTTTGTTTGTTTTAGGTGAGCAAAGGAGAGCAGCTGATCTGTCCTTCTGCTGATGGCTATCTGCAAGGGTTTCTTAAATGACAGCAGGGAAGCCATGATTCAGGTACAATGGCATCCTATTCATGGAAAATTTGTCTCTAGAAAGTGTTGCACTTCGAGTTCGAGTAAAATGGTCATGACCGTTACAGGGGACTTCAGAGTGGTTTAAAATAACACAGTCGGGCCTCCCTGGTGGTGCAGTGGGTTGAGCGCCGCATTGTGAAGCATGCACTGTACAGCAGTGTGAGTTCGATCCCCAGTCAGGGAGGGGGACCCACATGGCGCAGCAGACCTCTCCTGCCTCGCCTGCTGTTCCCCTCAGCAGTGTATTTCAGTAGATCTGCCTGTTCTGCTCCCCACTCTGTCTCTGGTGAATCCTCTCATCTCTCATGACTCTGGCCTGTACCCCAGCTCTTGTATGTATAAATAAATCTTTTAAAAAATAATAATAAAATGACACGTCATCTGCCAGAACTTGGATCGTCGTTGAATCAGGGAAGCAGCATTGTGGCCGGCCCCGGCAAGCTCAGGCGTGTTCCGGGAGGCTGGGAAGCAGCAGGGCCGCGAGCTCAGATCCGTTTCTGATTTACTCGCAGAAAATACCAAGTTCCTTTTTATCTCACTAGAGAGACAATCCTGTTAAAAATCACGGTTTTAAATGTAGCATGGAGGACCAAGAAAAAGTGTCAGTTAAATGCACTGATATTTCTCAGTTTAAAAGAGAGCAAATAGTTAAATTTAGCTTTCTATATATATAAAAAAGCTCCACTTATCTCTGTTCAAGGAATTTCAGGATAGTGTTTGCATTTGTGGCTGCTTATTTTTGAAGTCTCCCCAGTCGTTCATGTCAAAGCACAGGTGGAAAATGACCACATATTTAGAGCACACTGGGGTAAAGGATAAGGCTGCTCCCAGGAGAACCCCCCTCTCCTGCCACCCCAAGATGTGAGGGGTCACTAGGCATACCTGCAACCCACCTAAGGGCTGCAGGGAAAACCCCCCCACCTCTGAGTTCTAGGCTGGCAGATAATCATAAGCATCAGGTCGACTGTAAGAGGAAAGCGCCTCTAGAAGGCTCATAGTGACACGTGTCCTCCTGTGTATGGCCGAGGCCCGGAGGCTGAGCGGTTCTCCACATGGCCTCGGCCACCACCTTGAATGAGCTCAGCTACGACAAAGCACTGGGGCGGGGAGGTCAGTAGGGGACCTACTTTCTGCCTTCTCATTTGACAGGCTCACGATGCAGCTCCAGACCTGCCTTCACAAAGAAGAGTTTTCCTTTGCATAAGGAAATGTCTCTGTAACCTCCACGGAGCCCTCAGAGCGCCTCCTAAGAAAAAAGTCCTTTTGCCACAGAGACATACTTTGGGGGTGTTAGATTTTGCTCCCTACACACTCACCACTAGATGGGCGGTGATGCCCCACCTGGGTGGGGTACGGGGCCAAAGCCTCTCTAGCTGGCTCTGCCTGGAAGGCTCTACAGCAGCTATTTTCCACTTGAGCTGCTTAGCTGTACGTTGAACTCACGGGAGGAATTTTAAATACTGATGGGGGCCATCCTGCCCCCCAGAGATCCGAAGTTAATTGGCCTGGGCTATGGCCGGGATGCCAAGCCTTTAACAAGCTCCCTGGGTGAAACAGATGCGCCGCCTCGGTTTGATGCTTCAGAGCAGGGCTCCCGGCCTGTTTTTACTAATAAAGTTTTATAGAACTTAGCCACCTCATTTACACCTCGCCCGCAGCTGCTGTCGTGCTTCCCTGGCAGTGGCCGGACAGAGACCATATAAGCTGCTAGGTCAAATATATTTACCACCTGGTTCTTAATAGAAAATGTTTGCTGAGCTTGTTTTGGAGAGAAACCTCAGGAGGCCTTTCAGCATCTTGTGGAGAATAATTTTAGAACGACTTCTTGCTCAAGGCAGTGGCTGTGCTCCCTGAAGGAGTTCTGGGGCCAAAGTATTCAGAGTGCGTAAATATTAGGGTCCTGGGAAGGGAAGGGGCCCCTCACGACCCTCCCTGCTTTCACCCACCTTCGCAGGCACACACACCTCCAGGTTTGTGTTGGACTCAGGAGCAGAGGCAGGACTCGGGAAGGAGAGGCTGAGGGGCTTCCTATGGGAGAAAGCAGGAGCTGTTCTTAGGGAAAAACAATCCTGAGAGGAGGAGACTGGGAGACAGAGAAGAGCCAGGGAGCTCCAGGGAAGAGTTGGGGAAGGGCAGGGTCTCTGCTAAGTGACACTGCAGAGGTGGATGCTTCTGGTGCTGTTCAGAATTTGCCTGCGGGCTATGAAGCTTGCAGTAGAGGAGGTCTCTGCAGTTACACACAACACACTTCGTGCTTTTCTCGCTATCAGTTTGGTCATTTTGCCGACTGGTCCATGAGAGCTGGCAGTACTTGGGCTACGTGCAAGATGAATATGCCTCACTACCCCGGTCTTCAGCAGCATCGTAGCAGTTGGAGTAGGCCATCTAGACAGTTAGCAGCAGGAAAGTCAGAAAAGAAAAAGGTTGGGGGGGAGCCAAACACTTGTGAAAGAGCCACATGCCGTCACGGGGCCTGTCTTCCCACATCTGAGCTCCGAGTCGCTCCAGTAGGACAGGACATGGGTGAGGGAGCATCTGCACCTTCGCTTCCTGGTCACTGGGGCTCAAGATCACAGTGTCCCCCAAAGTAGGTTCCAGCTATATACCGTTGCAACAGACGGGCTGATTTCAATAGAAAAATCCACTAATGTAACAAAGTATTGTTCCAGAAGCAGCATATGATAATTCCCTAACACCCTGTGTGAAGGGAAATATATTATGATTTTTAAAGATTTATTTATTTATGCATACAAGAACTGGGGTATAGGCCAGAGGTGTGGAGATTAGCGGATTCACCAGAGACAGAGCAGGGAGAAGAACAGGCAGATTGACTGAAGTACACTGCTGAGGAGAGCAGCGGGCGAGGCAGGAGAGGTCTGCCTTGCCATGTGGGTCCCTCCCCTGGCTGGCGGCAGGGATTGAACTTGTGCTGCAGTGTCTGTGGTTTGCTTCATAGTCCTTTGCTTAACCCACTGTGCCACTAAGGAGGCCCAGAAAATATATTATTTATATTCAGGGAATCATCGTATTATCTCTGCAGGTGCAATGTACATATGAGAAATACAAGAACCAGCGGATCATTTGTATCTGACAGAAAGTCACGCGCATGCGCACGTGTGTGTGTGTGTACGTACTGATGGCAACAGCAGTATGGGGACTCAGACTGACAGTTGGCAAAAGGCAGTCTCCTCACAGGTGATCGCTACAGGGTCATTATGGCTGCCTCAGAAAAACTCTGAAGGCTTCTCCCAACTGTTGTGCCCAAAAGTTGTTTTTCTTTCGCATAAAGTATTGGGGGAAAGGTAAAACCAGGACTTGATACTGAAAAGAAAGTGAATTTGTCTTAAAAAGTAAGAAAACAAGTTTATACTTTCTCATGTTAAAAAGTCATGTAGCAACTCATAAAATGAACAACAGTGACACAAGTTGATTTTTCTTCTGGCCCAGTTATTCTGGAAAAACTAATACAGTTTTGTGTGACCCTCTATTCACAGTTGTGTTTCAGGCACAGTCATAAAGGTCATCGTCAAAAAATATTTGAGGGTTTTATTAATTTTCCCCAACTTGTCTACAACCCTTGATATGCAAATCATTTTCAACCTCCATATTTTGGTACTGGAAGGAAAAAATAATTTAGTCTGCTAGATTCTTGGCTGAGCTCCCATCCCCATAAAAAGATTAACAAAAAGATAATAAATTCAGTAACATGGACACCTCATGCATACACGGGAGATGATACCCAAGAAAACGAGTATAACACTCTGAATGACTCAAGCCGCCACTCGAAACCATCTTCAGCTAGCAACAAGATGCTGGGGGTTGGGGAAGTCAGTTGTGGGAGCTTATCTGGAAAAACACCCTAAACAGGGTCAGGTGGTTACCCAGATTTAAGTCAATGCCTTCTCTACTAGTAAGAGTTTTCTTCTGGTACGGCGAGGGAAACACTGGGGCGAATGAAGATTTCCCTTAAAAGTAAATTGCCCTGACAAAAGAGTGAATTCTGCTTTTAGAGCTTGCCCTGTGTCTGCTTTAATCTCAAAAATAATTAGCGCGGGGCCTCCCTGGTGGCACAATGGGTTGAACTACGCACTATGAAGCAGACTGCAGCCACGGCAGCATGAGTTCGATCCCTGCTGATGGCTGGGGGGGTGACCCACATGGCGCAGCAGACCTCTCCTGCTTGGCCCGCTACTGCCCTCGGCAGTGTGTTTCGGTCCATCTGCCTGTTCTGCTCCCCGCTCTGTCTCTGGGGAATCCTCTCACCGCCACAACTCTGGCCTGTACCCCAGCTCTTGTATGCATAAATAAATAAATCTTTTTTAAAAATTAGCTCAAAATAATCCTATGGCAAGGAGGTGTGGTTTGGAGTGGCATGTGGTGCTCCTCTCATTTGGAGATGAGAATGGGATTGCTGCTGTGTGGTGAGGAGTGGACACTCCTCCAAAGGCTCTCATCTTAAGCAGGGTATTTGCATACACCCAGAATATTCCATCGCATCCTGCTAATTTTCTCTTTCATCAGGTTCTTACTTTTGCTTTGCCAATGGTTTGATCCATCGTCTAGCATCATCAGGTTTGTAAGCTCCTTCAGGTTAACCAGCTTTATGATTTCAGTTTACAGTCTATTTGCAGTGCATCGTTAATTTTTACAACATGCATGTTCAATGACACAGTTACTTACCAGTGTCCTGCACTGGATCACAGGCCCTTAAATGGAGAGGATGTAACTTACCATCAGGAACGGGCATTGTAGGCACCAGTTAATATTAACTGAGCTTAGTGGCTTTTATTTTAAGCTCTTCATCTTCAAATACAGACTAGCAAATGTACTAATGCGATAAGCAGGGATGGACCTAGTAGAAAATAAGGAGCGATGCTTGGCTAGGCACAAACACTATGAAGTTGTCAGTATTATAGTATATATTTTTTAAGTTACACTGACTTTTGCCTCTATCCAATCTCTAATGGGATAATAAATATTTGGATCACCCGCAAGATTCGAAAAACAACCCAGAAATGACTTTGTGTATATACAAAGTGTTTGATAAATGTTCCCTGACTCGAAGAATGGGTCTTCAAACAAGGCAGAGAGGACTTTATTTTACCTACAGCTTTGTGAAACCAGCCCCCAAACGCTGAAACCCACTCCTGATTGGTCTGCATTCTATCTCTAGCCTGTTAACCAAGTCTAACAGTTTCCTGTTTACCGGCCTGGCCAGTTAAATCAGATAACCTAGGACCCCTTTATGACAAGACTAGCCTGTTCTTCCCAAGCAGTCCTGCTTCTCCAGATAAAGAGAGTTTAGCGCCCTGCGTCCAGCCCTTTGTCCGGAGGCATCGGGAAGGTCTGACCACCATCCCCTAGATGGACCAGTGCCCACCCCACCAGCAGCCTCCAGCCAACTCTGCATTTCCCTGTTGTCTTTGCCCAAGGCTCTCCTGCCAAACCCACATTCCTGTGCCCCCAGCTCTCTCCAAGCCAGTGCAATTCGACTCTTTTGTTCTCCCAAGCCCCACTTCCCCAAATAGGGTACAAGCCCATTTCCCCAGTGTGAGGGGGAGGTAAGTCTGCTCTTGGGGCTTCTGCCCCCTGCTGAGCTGACTTTGCATTAAAATCCTTTCTCTTCCGGACCCTGGTAGTATATCGGCATTTATGTGCATTGGGTAGACAGCACTTAATTAGGGGTTAACACTTGCACGGAAGTCTTGAGTGATGAGAGCAGCCACTCCTACTATCTCCCCCTTTCCCTGTCCCCCTTTCCCTCCCCACACCCAGCACTGACATCCCGAAGAACAAGGTAGTCATTCACAACAAATAATGTCAGTGTTGATGACAGTCTGGTTAAAACAGATTCACGATGCCCCCAAGGAAGGAGCATTTGCCGAGCTGGCGCTGTGTGTGCTCGCTCATGCAGCCTTCAGGACACTGTCCAGCCACCCGGCTTGCTTGCTGCCTCTTGCCCATTCATGAGGCGGCCGTAGATGCAAAGCTCGCAAGTAGAAGGTCTGTGGTCTCATTTAGCAGACCCTCTTTAGGCCAGGTTCAGGAAATAGCAAATAAGGATCCTTTTCCATCCCCCCCTGAATTTAAACACACAAGTTAAAAAGCACATTAACTCTTTGTTTAAAATGAAAACCAAAATGTCACAAATTCAGATGCACTTGGCTAATGAGGGAGCTGTGTTCTTTCACTATTTTGTCCTGGATGCTTTTCAATCAGTTAGCATTGGCAAAGCTTCTGAACAAAGACAGTAATTACCAAATAAAAATTGCCTTCAGTGCATTGTCTCACTGTGCTCACAGTTTGGCATGAGCCGATTCATGATTCTTTTATTCCAACAGGAACTACCAGTCCTCCCTTCACTTCAAATAGCCTATTCATCTCAGCATAAAAACACCGAACTATACCAGTCGAATTTGCTGCCTCTGCAGCCCCTACCGCAGACAGCGGGAGGCAGCTTCTGCCGCGGGCACAAATGTAACCGGCTTTGAAAAACTACAAGACAAAGTCTCACAAAAACTCTTGAATATTTTTTTCTAAAAAACAGCAATAATTTGGTTCCAGTGCTTTTTCACTACTCTGGAGCGCTTGTCCAAAATTAAATTAATTCCATGTTGTATAAAATGGTCCAAAATGCAGATGACAGCAGGGAATGTCTGCTTAAATAATGGCCTGTGACGGCTGCCCAGATATACATAGATCAATACTTTCTCTTCCTTCGGGTAAGTGGCCCAGATAACTATGGCAGAAAGAATCACTTTGTCAGAGACAGCCTAATTGGTGGTGAGAAAAGTTGACATCATTGGAGCCATTTAAAAATAGAGTTGGAGCAATCCACTGCAAAATAGCCACATTCCACCCCAAACCTTGGGCTGGACCAAACCATCAGCATCCCAAGAAGCCAGCAAGAATGAGACCATCTTATTTGAAAGGACTGATACGGAAAACGTCTAGCTCATGACCCCTCCATCTCCCGACGATTTCACCTTGTGTTCCCTCTACGTGACCAAACTTCATCTTTCATTACCTCGTCCTCCTTTTTCTCTCTGTAATAACTCCCTTGGGACACATTTTGGGTTTCTAACCTGAATCTGTGCTCCCCTTATTATAATTCTTTGGTCCCAAATAAGGATGTTTAATGGCCTCCTGAACTTTTAGGCTAATAGTAGCATCAGAGAGCAATTTTACTTGTCTCCCGAAAGCCATCTGCAGTGTGTTGTCTTAGTCTACACTCTGTCCCATGCTTGAGGTGGATGTGTTTAGACATGTGAACCACATGTTTCTGGAATCCTACAATAGCCTTCATAAAGGAAGTCTCTGTAGAAAATTAAGAACTTCACACAGACCTTTGTGCTGCTGTATAATACAGGGCGTGTGAAACTGTCATTGAAGGCTGTCTACAAGCACAGTGGTTACAAGATCAGCTTTCTCCAAGGTCACTGATGTCCTCGTGGCAGAGCGAGTTTAGCAACTGATCCCTTTCACTTTGGTCATCGATGTTGACCAACTGTACATACTGGTTCCTCTCAGATGTACATTGGACATGGTTGCTGTTTGGCTAACGTGGGCATATAGCTACTAGAGAGTGGGGTTCTAGAGGAGGCACTCTTCTAAAAGTTCGGTGATTTCTACCTGCACTTCAACTGTCTGTGGCCTATCTATGACATTAGGTAACTCTACCTTTCTGAACTTGTGAGGGTCTTGTTAACAGATGGAGGAGGAAGTTGATCAAGCTCATTCCCTGTGTCTCTGTATTCCAGGACAAAATGAGCTGGTGAGCTATATCATTGCACATGCCCTTCTAGAAGAATCAACCCTCTGGGAGTCCCTGTAATAATTTAATTAGTTCAGCTTTTTAACTCAGCATGATATGTACTTGTATTACCATGGAATTCTTCTTTTTTCATGGCAAGCTCACAGTGTCCCCACCCTTGGGGGAACACACTTGGGGAAGCACTAGACCAGCTCCCTTCTAGATCTAACACTCTATGGTCTAAGGCTCAGCCTCCACGCTGTGGATCTCTGGCAATGAATCCCCATCAAGGCCAATTGCTAAAGAGTCTGAGAATTTTTTAAAACTCACTGCCTAATTTTGCCTAGGGCAGGAAAGACCTCTCCTTCCAAACTCTCCAGCCTCCAAGTATATACAGTGTCTACAGTCACCGGACTTAGGCCAGGACCGCAAGGCATGTTAATCTAAATTCTGTAATTATTGACCTGCTCCTGGTTCCTTGCTGGGTGTAGGTAAAGGGTTAGCCTTAATAATCGGAATGTATACGAAGCAGTAATACTTTGTCTTATCTACCTCTCATCTTCCAAAATCGGTACAAATTATACCTTTAACAGATTTACGCAGATGCCATAATCTCCACTCTCGACTTGCCAGCATCTCGCGGATCTTGTCGGGACTTTGCCTGCATGTCTGTGTGAAATGGCAGCTGCTCCCGTTTCTGTTCACTCCCACTTTGCTCATTCTGGACGCACCCAGAGAACAACTGTCAGATACCACCCAGAGAGCAGCAATTTGAATACTGAAAGTCTAATTTTGTCCTAAACCTTCTTTTCTTCATTTCATTTACTTTTTGTTGTTGTTGTTTAATCCCACTACCTTCACTTACTTCTAGCAGTTTTCAGTGCTCTTCTCTGGGCTCTCTCCAGGTTCTTCATTGTTCCTTTGAACTAAAAGTCCCCAGTGTGAGCACAGTGCTTCCATGGAGATATGACTAATAAAACATGGACTCTTATAACGACTGAACATTAGAATCAGAGTTTTTCAAACTATAGATTACTCAGCTCCGAGCCATGCATGGGGAACATTAAATGGGTAGTGTATTGATTTCCACTGGAATGCCTTCCTTACAGCTCTCCAGGCCTGTCGCCTTCACAGCCTCTTTAGGAAGCCCTTCCTGACCAATGCAACTCAGCAACGTCCCTCACAGCTCACAAGTCTCCGTAAGGTCGGGACCATTCTGCATTGCACATACCTTCGGGAGCTTTGAGACTGGGGTCCCTTACTCTTTTTTTTTTTTTTTAAAGATTTATTTATT
>JAGFMF010011596.1:1547036-1560474 GCA_019455555.1 Galemys pyrenaicus | reverse complement strand
AGTGCCTTGCCCAACCCACTGCGCCACCAGGGAGGCCCTGGGGTCCCTTACTCTTGTGTTTGCCTTGCAACCCCAGTACTGGGCCCGAATCAGTGTCAGTGCGAACCAACACTTGGGGCAAGTCCTCCCCGTGTTCCTCACACACTTCCTACCAAGCAGCCAAAATGGAGGCCCCTTCTGGTTGGAGGACAGAGTGCTCGCTCACTGTTTCTCACCACCACGTGGTCTGGCATATAATAGCTATGTTCTTTACTTGAAACATTTTTCTCCAATGAGATTTCAAAGCTTCCTGAAAGTAAGTGCTGTATCTACGAAATGTTTGCTTTTCGTATAGGGACTAGCGTAAGTATACCATTAGAATGCAGAACCACAAAATGACTTCAGTACTAAGCATTTTAAACTCTCACAGATGATGAAACTAAGGCCCAGAGAACTGAACTGATTTGCCCAGATAAAAACAAGTAGTCGCACTAGACCCCAGGACCCCTGTTCCCTCGGCTCTTTTTGCCGACCTCACGTGTCTGCTGGTCACTGAGCTGGGAGACGAGCTAGCTTCCTTGTTCTAGCTCCAGGAACTCCCAGGAAATTGCACCAGTGAACTGAAAGGCACATCTGCTGAAGGGTGGAATTTGACTGACTAACTCTACCAGGCATGATAGGGACGGCTGACTATAGGCCACACCCAAGTGGGTGGATTTGAATAGATTAGGTAATCAAGTATGAAAACATAAGCGCATATCGAGCCAGGTTCAAATACCTGCCTCAGATCATTCAAAGTCATCCTATCTAGAATAAATAGTAGATGTCACTGCCACTGAATTTAGTTGGAAATATTTACATTCCAATTTCAATTTGGCAGGATTTCAACAAAATGTTTCTCCTGTAAATTTGAGTCCACTTATGGTTATTTGGAGACTCTGCATGTATGTGTGTCTGTGTGTCATGCAGAATACCGTAGCGGCATTGCCACTACTGCAGTGTCTGTCAGTGGTGGGGGCAGGGATCCTCATCTCTAACCATGCTTTCACCCACTTGAATGCCCTCACGTCACTCCCTGCTGGAGCATCAGATCATCTAGACAGATTCTCCAAAAGAAAAACCCAGTGAGGAAGGGGCAAGGTGGCCATGATCCAGTCCTGGCAAAGCCAAGCGTAAACAGCTATTTGATTCACATTTCAAAGAGTTCAAGGAACAAACAGACATAGCAAAGAAGTTCTGAACTTGCAGAACATAGTCTTTTCAGTCCCAAATGCACGACTACACCCCTTCGCTTGCACAGATGCTGAACACCAAGCGGAGCTTCTGAGCCCGCCACACTTGTTTTAGGGTCAAGGAAGCAGGAGGCACTCGCAGAAAGTGTGGCTTCCTTGGCAACATATGCCTGAAAAAGTCTTCAAGTCCAAATGAAAATGAGTCAGCAGAGCACAGTTTTCTGGAACAGCCAAGGAGAGGATGCTTTCTTTAGGAGACTATTTATTTGGTTGCTACAGAATACTGCAGATTAATTAGGAGTAAGAAGAAGTAAAATTACTTGGAAAAAGTGAGAGCAGCTTGAAAGCTTCACCCACCTGTGACCTAATGGAGGAAGAGACATTATAGTTCCAGGCAGCTCACAATTTTGAGGGGGAGTAAGAAAGTGACGTCAACCAAAATGTTATCATAAAATCTTTGATCACATTGGCCCAGATAGCAGTTGAGATTTTAGAAAAGCTGAATTGATTCAAAATTTAAATAAACTTTAAAATTTCAATAAATTTAAATATTTAAAGGTACAAAATATGCCCAATGTGGTTCCCAATATGTTAAGGAAGATATCAAAACCAAACTCTTAGCTAAAATATAAATTGGCATGGCTTAGAAACTTCTTTCCTTATTTTTAGATGTTTCCATATCTGGAGAAATGGCCAGGGCGGAGGGTGATTGTTTCATGATGCTCGAGATTGAAACTCTTAAAGTTTATCATGATTTCTTGAAACTCTAGTCTCTGCATAAACTCGTGGTTTATGATGTCCTTGAACGCTTGCTTCTTTGGCTATTACTTCTCTCTTCTTGGCTATCAGTTACTCCAGCTCTGCCGGCATGTTCCCATGAGCACGTGGACACCCATATGTATCCATCACCATAGCAACAACTCCCTACCAACTCTATTTCATCCATAGCCTTGCCCCTGAAATATTCTAAAGCACTTTTCCGACAATATCTTTTTTTTAAAGGTATAGGATGCTGGATGATTGTTTTTTTTGCTTTTTTTTTTCAAAGATTAATTTATGCACACAAGAGCTGGGGTAGAGGCCAGAGTCCAGAGAGGTGAGAGAACTCACCAGAGACAAAGCGGGGAACAGAACAGGCAGACTGACTGAAACACACTGCTGAAGGGAGCAGCGGGCAAGGCAGGAGAGGTCTGCTGCGCCATGTGGGTCCCCTCCCCCCTGCCGGGGGCAAGGATAGAACTCGTGCTGCAGTGACTGCGGTTTGCTTCACAGTGCGTTGCTTAACCCACTGCACCACCAGGGAGGACCCCTCAGACATTATCTTTTCTGCATAGTTAGATCTTTAAAATATAAAGATCTTTTAAAGAAACAACCTTTATACCATCATACCACCTAAAAATATTAGCATTTGTAACAATCTGTTTCCTACCAAGAACTAGAAACTAGACTAAAAACTGACCAGGAACCAAGGAAGACCACCTAGCTCTTTAACATTTGCTGGTGGACCCCCACATAGAGAGACCTGCCCGCCACAATCCCCACGGAAGAAACCAGCACTTTGGGGAGGAGAGAAGACTATGGGAAGGTCAGCTTTCTATAACACTGACACCTGGAAACTTCTCGAAAAGCTGGGGCTTCAGCTTATTGTTCTTTGGGGTTTTAAGCGAATATATACTGATTTTTTTAAATGAGGGCTTACAACATAAAACCCTCCCTTGAAGATTGGCTCGGTGGATAAAGAAAATGGAATGTTGTGGGCGAGACTGGCTTTGTAGATATTTCATGGCTTAGTTGGAAAAAAAAGACAGGTGGAGCCCTGAAAAATCTCTGTAGGGTCACGTGTTCCTCCCAGGCCCAGCTGGTACCACTGTTTTTTTTAAACCAAAGACACCCTTCTTAAAAACCCATGCCTTTGCTTTATGATGTCAGCCCTACCGCTTGGAGTGTGGGTAAGCTGAGCTAGGGGCTGCATGTTCAGAAACCTCGTCTCGAGGAAAGCACTGAAGAGCAAGGTGCACGCCTCAGGCCCTAAGACACCACCGTGGTCAGAGCCATCTGGCAGAACGCACACTCCTGTTGTCTCACGCAGCCCCTCAATTCTGGCTGGCCCCAGGAATTTAGCCAAGAGAAACATGAAAGTTTTGGTTTGTGGGGTAAGCCTTCACCCAGGCCAAAGCATTCTGTGAGAAGGAGGGCCTGACATCTGTAACCCCACACTCCGGGGACCTCCTTTTCAAGGAGCAGGGGGTCGCGAGACTCACTGGTCAGCTGGCAGTGATATCAATATATACCCAACACAGCTGGGTCACGTGACCTGGGCATTATTGCTATTTGGGCGAGGCAACTCTTGCCCCTGCAGGGCTGTCCTGGGCACTGCGGGAGGTTTAGCAGCATCCCTGGCTTCTGCCCGCTAGCTGCAGTTAGCGCCTCCGGCTCCCTCGAATTGTGACAACTAAGACATCTCCAGGCATTTCTAGAATTCCCTGGGAGGCAAACTCAGCCCTGGTTGAGAATCACTGCAGTAAAAGTATTATTTTCTCAACGAAAGTCATTTTTTATGAATGCCAAGGTGAAAGCCACACTTTCTCTGAGTGCTTCCTCTACCTTCTCGACCCTGAAAAACACGGGCGGGGGCTCACAAGAAGCTCTGCTTGGTGTTCAGTATCTGGGCAAGTGAAGGGGTTCGGCCGTGCATTTGGGACTGTAAGCGTCAAGGTGGTTGAGGCTTCTAAAGCAGACCGCTTCAGATGTCGAGTCTAAAGGGAACCACGCCAGCGTTGCTGAAAACACCACCAGCAGACCTGAGGGAATGCACTGAACTAGCGCTTTGGATGCGCCCCTCTGGGGAGTGACGCATTCGGGTAAGCGCTACTCTCCCGCCACGATGGTGATGGTGACGGTGGCATCAGGTTGGTGAAAAGCTGTTCAGAAGCCCGTTCCTCAGTTCGCTGATGAGCGTGGTCCCTGCTCGGGCCACGGCTCACAGGCACGTCTCTCGCTGACAGTTCTCCGCACTCCCGACCGCCCCTCAGCACTGCCTGAACTTGACTCTTGTAATTACAGAGACCAGTTCCAGGGCCCGAAATGATGCCACTTGACCCGAGCAGGATGTGGAATAGACACTTGAGATGGGCAAGTTTTATTTGTGTGGTTTCCAAGCACCCTTAAGTGTGGGGGAGGAGCGCTCTGGAGACAGCCACAACTTGTCAGAGGCCCAGTCATCCCCCCGCCCAGCCGCTGTAGACACGCCAACCCCAGTTCAAGGGGGTTGTAGAAATACTCTTTATGAGCCTGTGTCATGCATGAAATGTAGAAAGACTGAAGCTGTGTGTGCGCGCGCGTGTGCACACGGGCCGTTACGTGGAGGCACACGCATATGCGTATGGGCATCCATCGAGCTCTATCAATGCCTAAGGTGACGAAAGTGAGGGGCACGGTTTAAAACGTCAAGCCCAAACTGGGGCTGAGACACAGATCAGAGAAAATGATCTGTAATAGAGAGAGAACCATCTGTCATGGCTGGAGGCTCAAGCAGAGAAGAGATAAGTGGGGAGCCCCAGAAACAGATGGGGCTCACACCGAGCAGAGGGGCCAACAGCTGGGGCTGATTGATCCAGAAGGCTGCTGATTATGTCATGTGTCAGAGGACATGCAAGCGAGCGGGACACCATTCTGCGCAGTCTCAGCCTCCACCCATTGCCACGGTGCTTGTATCCTCACACCGTCTGAGAACAAACTACCAACCGGTACCCCTGGACATGGAGTGGGAGAGAGATGCACAGGAGCACGACGGTCTAAGGTATTCGCCCCACTCAGATGGAGCAGGTATGAAGCATGTCAAGAACAGAGATAGCAGTACCGTTTTGAATGGAGGTGCTAGCCAGACTGGGCCCACCTCGGAGTCCTGGGGGGACAGAAACACGGCCCTGCCATGTTGTCTTCCGTGGACGAGCAGGAGGAAGAGGGGTAGGCCCTTCTTGCCCCAGCTTCATACTGTTTTATTCTTAAAGTGAATGGGAGTAGAGGGCAGCGAAGTTAAACTTTCATCGAAGTACACGGACCTCTGTCTTTGTTCTCTGTTTGCTAAGTTGCAGTTTAGAAGGAAATTACCTCAGGAAGTGATCCAGTAGCCCAAGAGGAGGAGGGAAGTTTCTGAGGATGAATTTGAGCCACTCAGGCTTCTTAGTGAGCCCACAAGCACTTCAAATACACATCAGAAGCTGAACTTGACACCTAGTCCCTCCCCAGCATTCCCTTCAAGCCAGGAACTGAACTCTGGTGCTCAGCTCTACGTCAGTTACCAAATCTGGTAGATTCCATAACCTTAGCATTTCTGGAAGCATCTTGGCTACTCCATCTCCATTACAATTATCTTAATTCCAACGTTCATTAGGTCCTACCTGGGCTGTTATAATGGTTTCTTCTAGCTGGCCTCTTTGCTCCTCTTTGCTCCAATGCTTTCTCTCCATAGCTTCCAATCTTGAATCTTAAAATTTCAACCTCTGTTCACAGTCTTTTCCATTTTACAGCTCTTGTAGAGTTACAACTCCGCCCATTCTCAAAGGTTTTTAAAACTCTGTTGTTGTCCTGACAGAAACAGAACAAATGAAATTCATTAGAGCAACAAAATCCTACCAGCATCTTTAAATTTTGACCAAAGCCCTCTCTTTTCAGGGAAACCAAGTTCGACACAGTGACTCACATGCCTCACACGAGCCTTGGTGTCATTTGCACAGACTGGGCAGTGTGCACAGCTGCCGGTGTGCTGAGTGTAGCGAGTGCCCTCCCCTTCACAAAGGATATGTCTTGCTCCCGATGTTCATTGCTTTATTTTGACAACTGAACCATGGTGTTATGAAATGGTAACATTAAGGGGAGCTGGGCAGATGATAGATGGGAACTCTCCCTGCAACTCTTCTGTAAATCTATAATCATTTCAAAACGGTACTGCTATCTCTGTTCTTGACATGCTTCATACCTGCTCCATCTGAGTGGGGCGAATACCTTAGACCGTCGTGCTCCTGTGCATCTCTCTCCCACTCCATGTCCAGGGGTACCAGTTGGTAGTTTGTTCTCAGACGGTGTGGGGATACAAGCACCATGGCAATGGGTGTTATAAATGCTTCTCAGCATACCAAAGCAGTATGTTGCTCTCTCTGAAAAATGGCAAGATGGGTAAATGTGGGTTGCTGGAAGTGCAAAGGAAAAGAGAAAATGGCCACTGACGGCCAGCCTGCTCCTAATCCCCACAAAAGCAGAGTGGGGAGCCCCACCATTTGAGGTCCCAAAGAATTTGCGCAACAGGGAAGCGAGTGGAGACTGCAGAAGTCAAAGAGAAAGATTCCTGTGACTGTTACCACTGTGAGTTACTTACAAACACTGTAAATACTGGGCACAGGGCTCATCAGTCTACACAGCAGCTACCAACATGACATTTGCAGCTGGTTTTCAGTCCATCAGGAGTCTGCTAAATGAGAGCACTTTTTCCGGAGTCATTACACACACCCAACAGAGTGGGATGTTGGAAAAGGTTTTTGATGGTTGAGATTGATCAGCATTGAGGGTACATTTTGGTAACTTTAGAGGCACAAACTCTATTTACCTTTCCTTACGCCAGGGTGTCATCCTGGGGGAGGAAGAGGCCGGGTAAGTACTGACATCAGCATATAAAGCAAAAGTGGTTGATAATCAAAATGGTTCTCTAAAATCCCTTACATCAGTGGTTTTGCCAAGAGGGTCCACACCAGAGGAAAATTAGGCTACTTTTATTGTGGAGAAGACTTTGTGTAGTCATAGCAATAGGGACACAGAAAACACCGATGAGCCACAGCCAGGGGGTCTAGGCTTCCTTTGGTCATAAAACCCAAGACATTTTTCCTGGAAATAATTTACTGGGTCTCAGTTCCTCCCCACACGGGCCCTCCCTCCACAGGGCACTTTGAATCTCCACTTGACATGGCAGAGAGAGGTCAAGGAGGAAGCTGCCACGCTGCGGCCAGCTAAGCTCAGAAGCCACACAACGCCACTTCTGCCGTGTTGTTATTTAGAAGTGTCACTAAGCCTAGCCCCCGCTCAAGGGGCAGGGAATTAATCTCCACCATCTGGAGGGGAGGGGCGGTTAAAGGAATGCGTGCACATGCTTGAAAACTATCACAGGGCCCTGCCTGGGTGACTCGCAACACCCCATGTCAGCTGTGTGCTTTCCAAACCCCAATGGTCATAAATGCATAAGCCCGGCCAGTTACAAAAGGCTCTGCAAAACTGAACAGGAGAAACTTCGAACGGTATAATAAGCTTTATATTGCTTTTGCATTCTCCTTTGGTCAGGCTTGCAATGGACCTTACATATCCATAAACTCTGCGTATTAAAACTCCCTTTATGGGCCATTACTAATCTCAACCATGTGGTGAATTGGCTTGTAAAATAACTTCATCGGTGAAAACAAATAAAAATGTGTAAATGGGATTTGAGAAGCCGTGTTTACATACTTTCATGAGGTCATTGCTTTCAGGTAATTTATGGACAAACTTTCCATTTAATTCAGCGGCGGAGGCTAGATTTAGGACAACACATAGAAATGTTCATTCAAAAAAATAATCTTTTTTGTACCAAGGACCTGAGAAAGAGACACTGTATCCTTAAGAGTATGTCACGCACGCAGCCATATTTTTAGGAAAGTGGGTAGACTTATTTTTTTAAACACTATTTCCTCTCTGTTGATTTTCCCAAAATTTTATTGGGAAAAATTTTAAGCATGCAGAGAAACGGAAACAGTAGCATAATACTTACATATCTGCTCTAGGTTCTACCTACACTTGGTCATTTTCACATTTTGCCACATTCTGTCACCCTCTTCCTCCCCGTGTGTGTGTACATAAACACACACA
The DNA here is from genome assembly GCA_019455555.1 of Galemys pyrenaicus. NCBI lineage: Eukaryota > Metazoa > Chordata > Mammalia > Eulipotyphla > Talpidae > Galemys > Galemys pyrenaicus. Next base: position 1,552,375 of record JAGFMF010011596.1, on the reverse strand, counting down.
CACACACACACACATTCTACAAAAATATTGCCTTTTTTGCCCTGGCCTGGTTCCACTGGCCTGGGAGTTCCACTTTACTTCCATTCCTTTCCTTCTCAATAAACTTTTTCGAAACAAACAAAAATATTGCCTTTTTTGTTGCTGAGCCCTTTGAAAGTAAGTCTCAATATCATCTCCTTCAGCCTAAATACATCTTCACCCCTAAATATATCGCCCAAAGGAAAGAGGACAGACCTTCCAGGAACCAGAGAAGGCTCATAGACATGACTCTTCTCCCGTCTAGGTTTTGTTCCCTGGGCAAGAGGCTAGCGGGCAAGGTGACCTACGCCTAGTGACCTGGGCCAAGGAAAATCCTTAACTCTTGCTAACCCCGTGCTCACAGCATCATGTAGGACCACGTGGGGAAGCAGGAGGCTCAGCCAGGAGGCAACGGGAGCACGGGGCAGACTTGCGCACAAGCCTCTATTATGGCTTCTGCGGGAAGGACAGGGAGGGGCACAGTGGGCAGGCCGGGACTGGCTACCATGAATGACTTCAGTGGATGCTAGGTTTAGGGGCTGTCTTTTGTGGACCCTGGGGTGATTCAGGCAGGGGAATAGTAAGGACTTCGAAAAGGAGATGAAGGGGGGGGGCCGGTGACAGGGGGGCCCTCCTTGGTGGCGCAGTGGGTTAAGCAACACACTATGAAGCAAACCGCAGCCACTGCAGCACGAGTTCGATCCCAGCCAGCGTGACCCACATGGCGCGGCAGACCTCTCCTGCCTCGCCTGCTGCTCCCCTCAGCAGTGTGTTTCAGTAGATCTGCCTGTTCTGCTCCCCGCTCTGTCTCTGGTGGATCCTCTTGCCCCCCTCCACACCTCTGGCCTGTATCCCAGCTCTTGTATGAATAAATGAATAAATCTTTAAAAAAAAAAAAAGGAGGTGATGGGGTGTGTGGACTCAGTGGGTTAGTTTGTGTATGAAAGGCGCCATTTGCAGACAAGTCCTGTGCTATCTCTAGGAACTGGCTAGCTCTGAGAGAGGCAGCCTCTGCAGGTCACCAAGACCCCGGATGTCCAAATCTGACGAACACATAGCTAATACACACACTCCGGGAAGTCACCGCTTCTCACTCCTACCGCGCTGGCCTGAGGCCTCAGTTCCTCTCTGCACGGGCAATTCCAAAGGTCTTAAAATTTCGCCTTTCCTGAAAGACTTAAGTGGGAAAAGCTAAGCAAGACAGGCCCTTGACCAAAGTGCAGGCTGATGTGTCAGCAACTGATGCCATACCTGCCCCAAGCAGGTTTTGATAGACTACAGAAGTGACAAGGTCCTTGTCCTTGAAAAGGGGAAAATTTTTGAAGGAAACAGGAAAAAAAAGATGGATGGTGGAAATGTGGTGGCCACGGTGGTCACTTGCTCTTTCCACTTATCTTGCAAGAACAGCAGGCAGACTTGCAGCAATGGGACAAAAATACCCTGACCCATTTGAAACAAGGAAAAAGAAAACCTCAATCTTTCATAAGTTGACGGTTGTGTTTCAGGGCGCCAGCCCAAGAGAGTGTTTGCCGCCCTTCAGATGACCTCTAATAATGAACTGAACTGAACTGAAAAGAGCCAAGAAACAGAGCTAAGATGGCTGACTCGCGGTGAGGGGGACAACATTCAGAAGGGAGGGGGCTCAGTCTGTGGCAGTTCTGGATCTAAATTCCAGTCACACCATGATTCAGCAGAAAGCAACCAGCAGACTGGACCCACCTGCATTCTCTATATTTGTTCTTCAGCCCCATAAATACTGCCCTCCAGGAGACAGATCTGGGGCTTCCTTCCAGCCCCCAGTCAGGTGACCGTGCATTCAACTGGTTCTTTTCTCAGGAGCTGGTGGCCTGGTTTTGGGTTTCTTTGCCCCACAATGTCTGCCTCGCCGTTTTGCACAGGGCTTGACCCCCCCAAGTGTACTTGAACATAATAATATTATGTTTTAATAATTTTAAAATTAAAATGGCTTTCATAATTGTCTAAAAGTGCCCAAGAGCCTTCCCCCCATGCACTGGAAGGTTAAGACAACACAAAACTGGTTCATGGACGGATTCTGTGGTTCCACGGAGCACTCAGAAGCCCTTTGTTAACGGCTCTCCCCTTCTCTGCCCTTCCTTCCTGTGACTTCATGTTCTCTCTGTCCTCCCAATAAACAAGTGCCTGAATTCTGCGTTTTCCACAGCAGGCTGACATTCATAATTCTAGGGCCTTCTCATGCTCAATTTGTTCCCCATTTCAACATACTTCTTTCAGCAGATTTGTTTTCAGAAGGACAGTCTTAAGAAAGAGCCAGTATAATATACAGTCCGTCAGGCACAGAGCCCATTTCTCAACAGCCCATTAATATTTCATAAATCATGGAGCAATTGTTATAACTGATTTGCTCAGAAAGTTTCCTTTCATTTTTAATCCAGTTGTTTTGATTGATAAAAATAAGATGTAAAAGTAAACTTGTGCAAAACAAAAACAAGAATAGGTGGTAACTGGCTTGTTAAGATAGTAAAATCCTCAGTACATTATATCTATGGGGTGAAATAGTCACTTAAAAAACAAAATTAGCCTCTCTAATAAGAGAAAGTGCTCAAATTTAAAAGGCTGTGGCAGGGCCTCCCTGGTGGCGCAGTGGCTTAAGCAATGCACTATGAAGCAAACCGCAGCCACTGCAGCGCGAGTTCAATCCCTGCTGCCGGCCAGGGAGGGGACCCACATGGCCCAGCAGACCTCTCCTGCTGTGCCCACTGCTCCCCTCAGCAGTGTACTTCCGTTGATCTGCCTGTTCTGCTCCCCGCTCTCTGTGGTGAATCCTTTCACACCACCCCCACACTCCTCTGGCCTGTATGTATGCATTAAAAAAAATAAATCTTTATTTAAAAAAAATAAATAAAAGGCTGTGGCAGAAATTTCAGAAATTCATCCCTGGTTTCCTGTATCTCCTTCCAACCCCATATCTGCAATTGAAGATTTGTACACAAAAATGGCCGGAATTTTCAAGGAAGCAGGTAACTCATTCATGACTAGAAATACCTGTGCATACACTCTCTCACCTTGATGCCCTGAAACTCTTACTTTACCTTGTGAAAGTTTTAAGTCTCTGTGACAATGGCTATTGTGGGAAACAAAGATCGTGATAGAGTTGAAGATGCAGGAAAAGAGGATTGAATTTTTAAAAGGAACACTAGAAAATAAAGCCTTTCCTTTCATCTAGATTTTGGGAACAAACCAAAAAAAAAGGGCAGAAACTTGGATAATCCGTATCAAATTCCATGAGCTGCAAATGTGTTCTTAGTATAAACTGATATGAAAGAGTGGTTATGTTTCTAGGTAGGAAGACACAGTCTTGCAAAAGTGTAGGTTGACACGCTCACTGGATGTTCCCAGAATTGTGTTGCAGTAAGTTAAAGGGTTAAGGACACAGACATGATTGTGATTTGTCAGGGTGAGGCAGAGAGAGTAAACAGCCCAATTAAAAGAGAAAAGCAGCACGTCTTGTTTGTATTAGCTTCCTCCACTCACGGGGGACCATGTAGAAGGGCCAGGGATTTCTAATTGTGAAGGAAAGAGGTGCCGGGTCCTCTTGGGATTCGGGACTCTAGGTATTTACCCAAGAACATTTTAGCACCCAGCAGTGTGCAAGTGGACGCCCTATGGGAGACACCACCAAAGGAAATGAAACAAGGTCACGGGAAGAAGCAAAAGGCTTCTTCACGCCTGCACGCCTGGTGTCTGTGGCACCATTCCAAACCCAAAGTTCAGTGGCCACGGGTGCCATCGGCAAGACGACTGACTATGTCAGGAAAGATCCTCTCATGGCTCTGGAGGGATCTTTGTGAGCAGCACTGCGCTCTCACGGCTGCTGGAAATGACTGCAGGGCCAGTGTTAGCGGCGAGGCTGACTCCACTTTGGCAGGAATGCTCTGACTCGTCTGTGCGCGGGGTGAGGAGACCACACTGGCCTTCTTATATTTCATGAAAATCAGACATAGCAACCACCTGGCCCAAATTCCAAGACGAACGAGCCGTGTGTGCCGTTTGAATTTCTCTAGGACCCGCATGAAAATGGCCAAAAAGAAACAGGTGAAATTAATTTGAATGATATATGTTATTTTATCCTACGTATCCACACGGCTCATAGTTGTGGCTCGCATTCTAGTCTAGTGGATGAAAGTGGGGCAGGGGCTAGGCCTCTGTGAACATTCAGAAGGAAGCCCAGACGAGCAAGCCCACTGAGCAAGGCTGGGGCTCCTCTGACTGGGGAGGCTGATGCGTGTGGGCTTGACCAGGACACACAGGAAGTGACTGTACGATCAAGGAGCGCGTCTCTGCCTCCCGATGTGTGCAAGGTGCTGGGGGTGGCTGAGCCACGACGGAGCTCCTCTCCGGACCGTGCTCCTCTCCGTCGCTCCTGGCATCTCAGCTGTCACCCGTTCTCTCGGGAGTCACCTGCTCAAGCCACTGGCCACACTCTTGTAACGAATGGGCCCGTCAGAACACTGATCCCCATCACTTCCAGGCCTTCCTGCCTTTCACTTCCACTGCTTGGATTATTCTGTCTGCCTCTGCTGAATAGGCTCCGCTCAGAGGCTGTCCAAGGACATGTTCGGTGGCCTCTAGGTTCTCTATGGAATCGTTACATTTTGTTCATCCTTACATTTCTCCTAAAAATATAACAATGCAAACATATTCTGGGCTATCTGATCAACCATGTTACACCCTTGAGCCACTATACAATTCCAAGGTCCACATTTACATTGAACCTGATTGGGCTGGTGCCAAGCGATCTGCTTGGGTGACATGTTTGACTTTTAATGGGTTTTTCAAAGTAGGGTTAGCAGACATCTGCAGCCAGAGTCTTAGCATCTGAAAATCCTCTAAATTCCACCCTCCTGTTCATCCTCTCAGCCCCTGAGTGTTTTGTGCTAGGCAAAAAAATGTTACTGTCTGTCGACCTCCACTCTTCCAGGAATGCTCCTTTTCTTGATAGACAAGGTATCTTCGGTGTTGGTTTTGTTTTTTTTTTCTTCCTTCTTCCTTACACTGTATTACACTGGATGTGCTATACATTTGGAAAGATCATCTTGGCCAAATTTACAGACGTGGGGTTAGCCAATGGAGTTAGAAACGGGAGTTGGGAATGCCCCTGTGAGAGAAAAAATACCAGGAGACAGTCACTCAGGAGGAAGGGGGCAGCATGAGAGGAACTAGTGACAACTGACCCAGGTAGCACAGCGCGTGAGGGGAAAGAAAGTGGGCTGGGGTCACCAGAGGGTGAAGGTGTGATGGGGCGGGGGGGGGGGTCCCAGGAAAGGGGAAAGTTCCAGAAT
>JAGFMF010011596.1:1535794-1546804 GCA_019455555.1 Galemys pyrenaicus | reverse complement strand
AGAGACCCGTGGGGAGGTTAACCATGGCAGCTTTCATCTTGATTTTGATTTTGCTCTTTTCCTCCCGGATTTGTCTGACTCTTTCTGACCCTTTTCTATTGTAAAGGTTTGAGTGCAACTCTGGCTTCAACACTATGGGTCTCCACTGAAAGGTCCTTCAGACGTGTGGCAGGCTTTTGGGCCTTGCTTTGGGCCAATTCTGTTTGGCTGGACTTTTACCCTCAAGGAGATGGGTAACTTTGGATGCTTGACTTAGTAACTATATTCTTTGTCCTTTCTGTATTGTTCCTTAATTATATTAAAGTTCCTTTCCATTAAAAGTTTTATATGCTTGTCTTAAGACGGCAAATAGCAAAACCCATTCAAAAAAAGCAGGTTTAAGGGTTCTGGGATGCTCCTCTCCCTATCCTGTAACACTTTGACTCTTACCTCATCCCATGCAAAATATTCATTCAAAATGAATCACATACCTAAAAGTAAATGCTAAAGTTTCTAAAGTGAACACAGAAGAATGTCTTCTTGGCCTTTAGATGGGACAAGATCTCTTACAGAGGGCAAAAAAGTCCTCTTAACCAGCAGAGGAAAACCTGATAAACTGGACTTCAGCAACATTTAAAACTTGTTTTTCAAAGAACTCCATTTACATCTCAGCATGGTTACATCTCAGCCAAATTTTCCTCCTGCAGCTCTGGCACCCCCTATGCTAGGGCTCCAAAGGTGGCCAGCCCCTCTGAATGATGCTAATGGCCTGGAAGTGTTCCTTTGGGATGTTAATGAAAGGGGGGGACAGTTAGGCTGAGCAGCAGGGACTGGAGGGGTGGGGCACCTGCGTGTCTAATGAAAAACAAGTACTGACTTTCACTTTTACAAAGCCATTTTCATGTCACATTTTCAGAATCTGCTGTGTGTGTCAATGCTATGGCAAAAATAAAGTATTTCCGAGAACAAAGCTCAGAAGCAGTCAGTCAGGAACTACACGAAGCAGGGTTTATTTGAAGTTAAGCTGGAGGCAAAGTTCTAAAAGTAAATGACTGAAATATGCATACTTAAGTATCCCCATAAAATAACACTCTCAAAGAAGTTACACTAGACAGATTCACATATTAAAAATTCCATAATGCTTGCTGAAAGATTGATGATCTTGTATCGATATAGCCCCTTTTTTAGACTCTAAATAATTCAAATGTTTCTCTAATATTTGGGAACAGACAGTGACATTGTAACTGGTCAGCCCATGAGCTCTCCTTTGCAAAGATTGTGACCCCATCACTGAAACCACCTCATAGGTCTGACTGCGTGTTTGACAATGTGGCAAGGTCAATGCCATGTTTCAATGATTGGTCTTTTTTTCAATAGTGTTTTCTATATCCCTTTGCAGTAAAAGGCATTCAAGGGTACAGATGAAGGTTGGATTATAGCAGGAGCTGGTAAACTTTTTCTGTAAGGGGCCAGAAAGTAAATATTGTAGCCTTCAAGGGTCATACAATCTCTGCCACAACTACTTAAGTCTGCCATTGTAGAGAGAAAGATATTTTTTAAAAACCATTTAATCAGGCCCTCCCTGGTGGCGCAGTGGGTTGAGCAATGCACTATGAAGCAAACCATAGCCACTGCAGCATGAGTTCGATCCCTGACACCGGCTGGGGAGGTGATCCAGATGGCGCAGCAGACCCCTCCTGCCTTGCCTGCTGCTCCCCTCGGCAGTGTATTTCAGTCGATCTGCCTGTGCTGTTCCCCACTCTGTTTGGTGGATTCTCACCCCCATCCCCTCCCCGGCCCCTGCACCTCTGGCTTGTACCCCAGTGCTTATATGCACAAATAAATAAATCTTTAAAAAACAATTTAATCATGTTAAAACCATTCTTGGTTGGAGAAAAACACATAAAAGTGCCTGGAATTTGGCCCCAAAAGTATAGAGTACTGGATTAGAATACTGGTATTTTCTAGTTGACTGACTTTTACTAAATCACTTAACTCTCCTAACACTTAGGTTCTTTATCTATGAAGCTTGGGTTGTCAGATACACCTTAGAAGGTTACTGAGGATTCAATGAATAAAATATGGAGAGGTTCTGTATATGCTTAAAAGCACTTTAAACATCAAATTAAATATTATTAAATAAGGTATTTATTATATTTATACATTGGATATTATTATACCAACGAACGGCCATGTTATCATTATCATATTGTAACAGGGGGGTCCCCAGGAAAGGGGGAAGTTCCAGAATCCCGGTTCCGCCCTAAATAGGGTAGAGTTGAGCAGGGTAAGAGGATGCTGGAGAGAGGAGAGAGGAGGACAGAAGGAAGGGAAGAAGAAGGAAGCAGGATGGAGAGAAGCAAGGAGACCTGGAGGGGGCACGTGGAGCAGAGGGACATGTGAAGAAACTGCGCTTGCTTCTTGGTCTTGGCCTGGTTGGAACAGATGTGGGTGAGAGACCCGTGGGGAGGTTAACCATGGCAGCTTTCATCTTGATTTTGATTTTGCTCTTTTCCTCCCAGATTTGTCTGACCCTTTCTGTCCCTTTTCTATGGGTCTCCACTGAAAGGTCCTTCAGACGTGTGGCGGGCTTTTGGGCCTTGCTTTGGGCCAATTCTATTTGGCTGGACTTTTACCCTCAAGGGGATGGGTAACTTTGGATGCTTGACTTAGTAACTATATTCTTTGTCCTTTCTGTATTGTTCCCCAATTGTATTAAAGTTCTTTTCCATTAAAGGTCTTATATGTTTGTCTTGATGCAGTGGATGGCAGAACCCATTCAGAGAGAGCAGGTTTGGGGGTTCTGAGGTGCCCCTCTCCCTGCCCTGTAACATTATCATCCAAGAGAAACATAACCACAGAAACTGGCAATAGCAAGCTTGATGCATAACTACTCTAAATAAAATGGAATTCCATTGTTAAGAAAGGAAAGGTTGACCTTTAATTCTTCTGTTTTCTCTCGCTTCGCTCAGGGGATAACATCATACACCCGGATTATTAGGGAAGCCAGGCAAGTGTGAGGGGTGGGTAATAATTGAGTCAAATTCTTATTTGAAACCTCTTGTGCTCCTATTTAAGCTGCATTCCCTCCACCCAGATCTTTTAGGAGAAAAGGGGCATCTGTTCTGGATGATTCCAACTGTTAGCTGCCTCAAGGCAGGATGAAATGATCTCTTCATGCTTTTCTCTTGTCAGTAGTAGACATGACCATTTACTAACTAAAATTAAGCTTAAATTGCTTACCCGATGACATCACTATAAACATTGCTGCTCCTTATATAATTTCCCTTTGGGGACTATCCAAACAGAGACTTCTTCAAAGTCTTGCACGTCTGAATTTTCGAAGAGCTAGGTTTCAAGTTATTGGAATGTATATAGATGGAAGCTTACCAGCCTCCTTCTTTGCCTTCTGTTCTTAGTCCTTTGCTGTGCAATGCCAGCACAGCCAATTAGAAGAAAAATGAATTCAATCTGCGGGTTTAGCTGCTTACCTGGGAGCATCAAGGGCCTTGACCATTGTAGGAACTCAACAATATATTAAGTTTGAAGGACTGTATTTAATGAAACTATCATTTTAGTTTCAGACTCTGTCGGTGTCACTATTCTTTTCTGTGTCTTTGTTTCCTCTGCCTTCCGTTGCAAAAATCATCTAAGCCAACATCACTAGAAGAGTTTTACAATTTAAAATGGGCCCACAGGGACAGGCCTTAGTCTCCCTCAGTCTAGACAGAGATGGCTATGGAAGCCTCCAGCAAGAACTTAGCTCTTTGTGGTCAGGAAAGCCACGGGGAAAGAAAATCTTGATTTCAAGGATTTTCCTCATTTGTATGCTCGTGTTGCTTTTAACAAGCGCTGCTGGTGTTATTTTCAACCAGAAAGTAGATTCAAGCTTCAAAATGGCATAGATTCACTGGCCCTAGAATTACTATTTCTTCCACACCAATGCTAAAGTGAGAATTTTGATCGTGCGCATTCCCTCTTGAGCTAATGCCACTGAGGACAAGATAACTAATCCTACAAGTGGTAACTGACTAGCACAGGGCTGATAAGAGCGAGAAACAATTGAGGGACATGTATTTGAGACTGGAACAAATGAAGGGGGAAAGCTTCAGACTCGTAGCAGACACAGGACTGACCTTTACCGATTTAAACATGAGACTGTTTATTGTCTCGCCCCCCAACCCGCCCTCACTCTCCCAGGAAGCCCCTGACCCTCCTGGGTACGGTAAAGAATCTCAGGAAGTGTTAAAGTCTATTTTCAAGCCACTGAACGTAAGCTGTATGAAATGGTCTCGAGCGGATCTCATCTGCTTGGGACTTCTTTCCCAGACGTGACGCAGGCCTTCCTCGACGGTGGCGAGTCCCATCCACAGGACGGTTCTGGACTCCCCTGGACCTGGCTCTTGTTTGGGGCCAGGCTCTGTGCTCGGTGCTTGGCATTCAACGTCTCTCACGCAGTCCTCACAGAGAACACTGCAGAGAGATAAGTCTCCGGGTATCTGTGACATTAGCAAGCCGGGCCTCTCCCAGGTGTCTAGAACCGGCCTCCGAAGACATGCACCTTGGCTCGTGGACTATGCTGAGCCGACAACTGGAGGCTTGTGCACCTTAAGAGAATCTGGTACACCCCCTAACCTACCTAAAAGAATGAAAATTGGGGGATTATCCAAATTTAGGGTTATCTCCAGAAATAACCTTTCAGTGGGAGAAGAGTGTGCAGATGGCAGGACCGACGTCTAGTTACAGCATCTGACCTCGTCCCGCGGCGTGCCCTGGGCCCTATTCTGTTCCGTGGCTCAGGATAAACCCGTGTGTTGTCCACTTACTCTAGACTTTATATCCGTGTAGGTTGTCCGTTCATTCAAGGTCTTCCTTTTCTTCTATAATCTGTCTGAAATTATTTTGATTGCCCGAGCAGAACCCAGAGGGGTAGGAGGAAAGTTTCTGGCTGGCCCTGCATGTGGCGAGGGTCTTTGCTCCCTCAGGGACTGGAAGCTGGCATTCCTGGTGACGGTGCTGGAAACAACTACACACACAGGAGTCTAGTGCTACTGGCAGGGCACCCCTATAACGTGTGATTGGGGTAAGAAAAGAGAAAATGGAGAGATGGTGGCAAAATGTACAGTGGAAGCAGTTCTGCCCAGGAAGGGGAAGTCCTCTTTTGTTCGATTGTCCACTGTTGAAACTGATTCACTGCACGAACCGAGGGGGAGGCCCTAGTGTTCTGGGCTCTTCTCAGACTGGACGAGTAATCAAAACCGCATCAGCCATCTGATGCGGTTTAGCAAGGGAAAGTCCATTTAATAACACGCACGGAAGCTACAGGGATTGCGCAGATCCCCTCTTCAGGGAGACAGGCACAGGAGGGAGGCAGGGAGGCCTTCCGTGACAAGGAGGCACGGCGTCTCACTGGGCCTGCACGCGTCGATGGGCGGACACTGGGATGACCCGGCCCCGCGCAAAGTGGGGGCAATTGAGCTCGAGTGACGTGAGCAGTTAACGGGCAGCCCCCCGTGTATGAAGACGCTGACAGACAGACATGCAAAGGGCAAGGACGGGTGAAAGCCCGGCTGTGTCAAGGGCTCCCACCTAAGTTCAAATGAACAGGCAGCCCTGATAAAATGCCTCCGAAAAGTGTTAGAAATACAGGCACTGACTGAACTGGGGCAACTTGAGATGCCTTGGGCTCTCTGCCTGTGGTCCTGACCGTCTCCGGATTTTGGCAAGCGCCACTTGGGACTTCTGCGCTGAGAAGTAGGCGGCCCTCCCTGCAGACAGAGGGCTGCTGGGAATGCTCTGGACTCAGCCCCGCCTAGTGCGCACAGCCAGTCTTGCAAGTCATGCCAAGAGTTTTGTAAGCCTCCCCCTTCCTGCTAATTGAAGTGTGTGCTTATCTTATCGTGATGTGCATCCCCCCATAAATTCATCGTGGTTGCACGCATTTGTCATAAGTGAAAGCGCCCTGCTCCGTGGAAGGTAGCACCCTCGAGATCCTGAACCTGGTACAACACGATGATACCTCCAAATCACATTCTTCTAGGTCATAAAAAGGGGGTGCCATATCTCCTCTCCTATTTGGAAAAGGAAAATGACTGCTACAAGAACAAAGTTTCTTTTAGCCTCCAGGACCTCGCTGCTCTTAACTTAATCTACACTCTTAAGTAACAGACTCCCGTGGAACAGAGCCTAGACTGACCTCTACTTTTCCACACCGGCGTGACATTTATTGAAGAGGCCTACTCTGGCATGTTGACAAAAGTCTGCATGACTCTTGGGGAGACTGATCCCACACATATAAAAGGAGTCTATAGGTCAGTGGTTGGGGATATGTAGGGGGTCATGCTGACAGGGGCCACCCTTGTGGGTTCAGGCCTTTCCTGGCTCTGGCAGGTGAGGTTTGGCTGTGGTTTACAGAGAGTGTTGCTGTCTGGAGCTGGGCCTTGTCAGGGAGGAGTGGAAAGTCCTTCTACCCCTCTGGGTCCTTCTCCATTTGGTCGAGTAATCCAAATAATATCAGACTAATTAAGAGGAGGGGGAAAAAAAGTTTAACTACATACCTGTGGGAAATCAACAGATACAGACTCCAAGGTCAGTGAGGCAAAATGAGGGCACAGGAGTGGGAGAGGCGCGTGGGATTTCAGGGAGGGAAGAGGGGCACCCACACGACAAGGAGAGAGTTTCTTATGACAAGGCGTGGATGCTCTGTAAAAAGATGTCTGTCATGCCACATAATAGGTTAAGGGGGTAGTAAAAGTTTCTTGTGAGCCAGCAGGGCCTCCACTGACCTCAACTTGACATGCCAAAGTGACCTGTCCTGGGAAGATCTATTCCGGATGTCTTGGGGAAACCTATCTTTCAGCCTGTCTGGAGTTAGGGTCTCTGGTGGCCAAGTGGGCCCCTCCCTGACTGCCCTGCAGGATACACAGGCCTCCCCTTGTTTGCCTCTGGGTTAGACCAGCCGAGATCCATTTAGTCACCACTGAAAAGGGAGTCAATGAGGTTGAATCCCTCACTTGGTCACCTCAGACCTTCCCCTTTTTATTTGTTTACTAACCTAAAACTCCAGGACAGTGTCCCAGAATCTTTCTTCTTAAACACTGCCTCTGCTTGAGGCTTCCGCTTTGGTTGCCATTACCATGTGAGGAGCTCTGTGTGCAGGGAAAAGAGCAATTCAGTAATTCACAGGCTTCTCCTCAACCACAGGAAGTTGCCTCAGGCAGTTCTGTCAAAAATAATTGAACTGCTCAGAGCCATCTTCAGACACCCAAGATGGCGACAGTTGTTTCCTTCCAGCAACACAAACAGGCATGAGGCTCATCCACCGGGAAGTTACCGCCGCTCAAGTTTTTTGCGTGATGTTGGGAACTTTAGCATGCCTGTGTTTGCGCCTTTGCTTCATTAGGCTGTTTAGTTTCCGTGTCATGAATCTGCCCCAGAAGGTGAAGATATCCGGCATAACTGTGTTTTCAGAAATGAGTATCGGGTTAAATTGTCAATAATGTCTATGGGGACATAATTCTTTTCAGAAACGAATTCACCCTTTCTCTTGTTAAGCTTGCCTTTCCTTCTCTTCACCTAAACATTTCTTATTTGTGGCTGCCTTAGAGGGCCCATGTTGAAGGACCAAGAGGAACGTGATAAGGCAGAACTTAAGAATAATTACAAAGGTGTGAAGCAAACAGGAAGCAGCGCTCTGCTCTTTAGAAGGAGATGAGTTTTTCCAAAGACTGGAACGCTACCATGGGCATGATGGTCATTCCATAAATCAGCTGTGCTGGTCCCACTGGCTCTCTCTTGTGACAGAGGCACCCACTCAGGACAAGAATGGCCTCTGAGCCACCTGCAGGGAACTGCACCACAGAGTTGGCGTGTGGCTGAGCACAGGCCCTTGGCCCGCTTACCTAGGCCCGTTCTACTCTATGTGGACTCTCTCCCTACACCCCTGCTTTTCAGAACCAAAACTAGAAGCAGTTCCTTGGTTGCCCAGATGAGGCCTTTCTTTCATTGTGAAGAGGAAAATGCCAGATATGTGAGACAGTCTGTTGTCTCTTCGTGTCTCTTCACAGGAAGGACGTCATAGGACACAAGGCTGTTCTCCCCTCTGCCCTAAGGTGGGTTCTTCCCAGTTTGAATGGTCCTGGGCTCCAGAGGGATGGCCCCTCCACACAGGGGCTGAGGGCAGAGCTTGCCAAGGGAGGTCTGCCGTCCTAACCAGCGCACCGTCTGCAGGCCAGCGTGCGGCCTCCTGTCACTCCTGGGCCCACTAGCGGTAGGTCATCCTGGTTAGGTTGCTGGCCTTTCCACTGGCCAATACCCACTCAAATCACTCTTTGCACCAGAGTCTACAACACCAGGAGCAGTCCTTGACCCCGAGGGGACAAAGTGTGTCCCTGCTTTGCAGTTTTAATGCAAGCCCCACCTCTAGAGTGTTTCCAGCTCCATCCCAGGGCACAAAAGTGCCTGCTTGTGTGGTAACCTGGCTTCTCTGTTTCTTCATCCCCCTTCCACTAACCAAAGAAGAAATAAAAATCTAAAGTTTGCAAAAGATTCTTCCTTAACTGGATATAAAGTTGTTCCGTTGTAGAAAAGAAAGGGAAAGAAAAAATAATTATGTACTTTAAGAGCCTAAGGGAGAAAGCAGGAGACACTCCAGAAAGAAAGGGCACCCCTCAGGCCCCAGCTCCAGCTTCCAAGGAGCCCTGCTACCCTCAGCAGGACGGGAGATCTGGAATGGGGTGTGAGGAGACTGGAAGATCTGCCCCACTGACTCAGGCCCTCACATGAACTCCCCACTCTGACCTGTACAATGGGCCTCAGCCCACCTTAGCCGAAAGCAGCGGCAGTGGTTCTGCCCCCTCACAGCACGTCCTGTGTGTAAACACTGCCCCCTCACAGCCACTGCCCCCTCACAGCACGTCCTGTGTGTAAACACTGCCCCCTCACAGCCACTGCCCCTCACAGCACGTCCTGTGTGTAAACACTGCCCCCTCACAGCCACTGCCCCCTCACAGCACGTCCTGTGTGTAAAGGCCTGATTCATCCACTCAACGGCTGTGTGTGCATTTGAAGAAGGCCAGACTTCAAAGACAGCCCCAACAATGCATTATTTTTAGATCATGGCGAGGAATCATCTTCAATTGCCGGGTTTCCTGTTTCTAATCAGCCTCTTAAAAGACAGAATTGTATTCCTCAGCCAGAATAGCAGCAGCACACAGAATTCTAGGAGGGAGAGTGCCATCATTGTTGAGAAGGCTTACGAAATGGAAAGAAAGCTCAGGAGGTGGCCTCTGGGCCTGTTGTGACATGAGTGAGGGTCAGGAGTCACTAGGATAAAAGTCACTGGTTGAAGAAATTTCTGTGGTGCCCGAGGGCCTTCACTCAGTGGCTGAAAACCCCATCAGCAAATGTGCTGTGTATATAGGAACGTGGAAATAACAGTCACCACCCAAGCATTTGCCCTTGGTGACCAAAATGGGCAAGTTTGTCATACTACACAAGTAAATTAGAATTCAGTACACCCAATAAGGCTGTTGGGGTACAAAAAAAATCATCCCTTACCCCCCTGGGTACTTCTCTGGATGGACAAGTGTTCAAAACCACATCATTACTCTGATGAGATTCTCAGATAGAGAAAACATATTTCCTGATAAACCGACTCCTGGATAAGATCCCCAAACCACATTCTTCTAGGTCATAAAAGGTGATTATTTCTTCGATTAAGAAAAGGGCCGAAGCTTATGACTTGAGGTTCACTTCTTCCACTAAGGAGGGGTGAAGGACTTAAGTGAGGATAGAAGCCTCTCCTCCCCTTCAGGGCCCTCACCACTATCAACCTAAAGCAATCTGCATTTTTCAAGTAATGGTACTGGACATCCAGAGTCTCACAGGGCCCTGGTTGACCCCTGGTTCCCACGCCATTGTTGTGTGTGTGTATGTGTGAGTGTGTGTGTGTGATGAAAACACTTAAGATGTACTCTCTCAACAGACTTCACGTACAGTCACGGGTCACGTCATAGTGTTCCCGTCAGTGGCAGACATACGTGGTAGACCCAGTGGGCAATACCATCCAGGTGCGTACTGGGCTCTTCCATCTCCGTTTCTGTGACCACGTTCTATGACGTTCACACAATGATGAAATCACCTAATGACACATTTCTCAGAACATATCCACATCATTAAGCAAGCCTGCGCACAGGCTATCATTCGATGATTTTATGAAAAGTTATAAGGTGTGATTGTTTGCACACCACACAGAGGACTCCGAAACTGAGGTGAAATGTTTAAAGGTTCAGAGGAGATGATGGTGTAACTATTTACTCACTCTCCCATGGATCCTCATGGTCCGAGGAAAAGTGGAGACAGACGACCAAGGCAGGGCCACTCCTGCGCCTGTGACTCGCGCTCTTCCCAGCATCTCTGGAAAGTCTCAGGAGGGAGCACCACCTCACACCTGCAGTCAGTTGAGAATCAGATTCAGAACCCCAAATTTCTTTTTTTTTTTTTTTAAGATTTTATTTTATTCATGCACACAAGAGCTGGGGCACAGGTCAGAGGCACGGGGAATGAAAGAACTCACCAGAGACAGAGTGGGGAGCAGAAGAGGCAAATCGACTGAAATACACTGCTGAGGGGACCACTGAGCGAGGTAGGAGAGGTCTGCTGCACCATGTGAGTCCTTCCCTGGCTGGGGTTTGAACTCGTGCTGCAGTGTCCACAGAAGCGCCACAGTGCGGTGTTCAACCCCCTGCACCACCAGGGAGGCCCTGGAACCCCAAATTTCTAAAACTGCATGAAGTAACATGGTCTGTTGGGACTTGCAAAATTAAAATAACTTTTTTTTGGCTGACAAATTAGAGAAGAACATTTGTGTTTCTATTAAAATGACTCTACTGTCTTAATTCAGAGCTATCGCTTGGAAACACTCAAAGGAGATGTAAAGTACCGAATTTCCGTGGGCACCCCAAAAGAACAAAGAGCGGACACAGGGCTGCAATGGTCATGTAGAGCTTTAGTTACGCCAGCATGCTGGGG